>CM070778.1:9336164-9411164 GCA_036346955.1 Dipus sagitta | reverse complement strand
GTAGGGTCTCACTTTAGCCCAAGCTGACCTGGAATTCACTCTGTAGTCTCAGGCTGGCCTTGAACTCACAGCAATCCTCCTACCTGTGCATCCAGAGTGCTGGGGTTAAAGGTGTGCGCCAACATGCCTGGCTTGCACCACTTTTTGCATCTGGCTTTATATGGGGTGCTGGGGAACCAAACCCAGGCTGGCAGGCTTTGTAAACAAGCACCTTTAACCACTGAGCCATCTCCCCAAGTCCAAGAATATGTTTAGTCCTGCACTCTTATATATGGAAAATCTCAAGGTCCCCAAGGACAGCGGCTTATCCTGGCAGATTTCTTAGCACCATCCTTGTATCCATTATGTATTTGTTAGGTTGAATCATTTAGTTACTTAGGTCTTGGGTCTTTCTACTTCTTTCCATAAAACATGGTGCCTTTGGGAACTGAACATGTTGGACAGTCACTTGCCCTGCTTCATCTTGTACGTGGGACTGTCCCAGCCATACTTGCTTCTGAGCTCCATCAGACTTTATGACTATCACTCAATGAACTTTAACTGAATGCCTGCCAGCTTAAGGGTCTGTACAACACCTTCACACACACACACCCTGTCAGCCTCCTTTTTTATTTATTTATTTGAGAGAGAAAGAGAATGAGTGCCTCAGGGCCTTCGTCTGCTGCAAACAGACTTCAGACACATGCGTCCCCTTGTGCATCTGAATTACGTGGGTCCTGGGGAATCGAACCTGGGTCCTTTGTCTTTGCAGGTGAGCGCCTTAACTGCTAAGCCATCTCTCCAGCCCTCTAAGGGCCTTTTTTAGCATATCTTCTTGGTGTACTAGCACCCCAAGCAGCTGTACGATCCATTTTTCCAAAGCCTGGCCAAGATGGCCATGATAAGAGGGTCAGGACCTTCTAATAGAGGTTTTCTCATCTACTTCTTGTGTCTCTTTCTTCTTCAGCATTCCTGCAAGGAAAAGCAACCTCCATCTGCATTCTCAGTCCTTGCCCTCCAACCTTCCAAGCTACTCCTTTTTTGTTTGTTTGTTTGTTTTTGAGGTAGGGCCAGGCTGATCTGGAGCTCACTCTGCCGTCCCAGGCTGGCCTGGAACTCACAGCGATCCTCCTACCTCTGCCTCCCAAGTGCTGGGATCAAAGACATACACCACCATTCCCTGGGCCCCCATGCTACTCCTATCTGGAGGTCTGAGCTGGTGCTCTTCCTTGTGTTGGAGATGTCCTTCCTGGCCTCCTTACTTCCTTATTGGCTCCTTATTGAACTTTCAGATCTGGTAGGCTTGCCCCTGCTGCTTTCCTGTGCTTCCCTGTGGATGACTATATCACCTTGCTTACCACATGGTTTATATCTTTGACAGGAAAATTGTATTAATCATGTATAAACACACACGATTGTTCCCTCCTCCTGCCTGCTGAGGCTGATGTTGGTGCCTGGGAGGCTCCCACACTACTCCACAGTCTCAGGATGGCAGGAGGAAAGTAGGATTGAAAACACTGATCCTCTAGTGATTTGGTTTAACTCAGGATATGAACTTTAAGCAGAGAAAGAATATAGGGCTTTAGGGGTTTTGTTGGTTTTGTTGTTGGTATTTTTTTCTTCAGCAGAGAGACAGAGAGAGAAAAGAGACAGAATGGGCACACCAAGGCCTCCAGCTACTGCAAACGAACTTGACACATGCACCACCATACGCATCAATCTGGCTTACATGGGTACTGGGAAATCAAACTTGGGTTCCTAGGCTTTATAGGCAAGCACCTAAACTACTAAGCCATCTCTCCAGCCCCCTTTTTATTCTTTCCCTTTTTATTTATTTATTTATTTTTAAGGTAGGTTCTCGTTCTAGCCCAGGCTGACCTGGAATTCACTATGTAGTCTCAGGGTGGCCTGTAACTCATGGCGATTCTCCTACCTCTGCCTCCCGAGTGCTGGGATTAAAGGCATGTGCCATACCTGGCTTGTTGTTTTGTTTTGTTTTGTTTTTTAATTAATTAATTAATTTGACAGAGAAAGAAGGAGAGAGAGAGAGAATGGGCACACCAGGGCCTCCAGCCACTGCAAATGAACTCCAGACACATGCGCCCCCTTGTGCATCTGGCTAACGTGGGTCCTGGGGAATCAAACCTGGGTCCTTTGGCTTTGCAGGCAAACGCCTTAACTGCTAAGCCATCCCTCCAGCCCTGTTTTTGGTTTTTTTGGGGACAGGGTCTCCTGCAGCCCAGGCTGTCTTTAAACTATCCATATAATCAAGGCTGGCCTTAAACTCAATCTTCCACCTCCCAAATGTTGAGACTAGTGTGTGTCACCATGCCTGACAAGAGTGTTTTTTAATTTGCCTGTGTGTGTCTGGCTTTACATGGCTATTGGGGAATTGAACCTGGGCAGGCAGGCTTTGCAAGCAAGTACATTTAACCACTGAATCATCTTCCCAACCCAGCAAGGGTGCTTTTTGTTGTGTGTGTGTGGTGTGCATGCATGCATGTGTGTGTGCTTGTGGGTGTACATATGTAGACTCCTGAGGCCGATGTCAGGAGTCTTCCTCAATCGCTCTCTATCTTGTTTTACTGAGGGAGGGTCTCTCACTTGAACCCAGAGCTCCCAGATTCACCTAGTCAGCTTGCCCCAGGGGTCCCCAGTCTCTGCCTTCCCAGTGCTGAGGTTATGGTCGGGCTACCTGAGCGAGAGAGAAAGGAAGACGCAGATAGAGAGAAGAATGGGCGCACCAGGGCCTCTGCAAGCAGACTCCAGACGCATGCACCACCTTGTGTATCTGGCATATGTGGGTACTGGGAAATTGGTCCCACTGTACAGGCTGATATGAAATTCATTCATTCATTCTGTAGTCTCAGGGTGGCCTAGAACTCATGGCAGTTCACCTACCTCTGCCTCCCAACTGCTGGGAACTATAGGGGTGTGCCACTATGCCCAGTTTTTTGTTTGTTTGTTTGTTTAAGGTAGGGTCTTGCTCAGGCCCAGGCTAACCTGGAATTCACTATGCAGTCTCAAACTGGCCTCGAACTCAGGGCAATCCTCCTACCTACCTCTGCCTCCCAAGTACTAGGATTAAAGGCATGCACTACTGTGCCCCATTTTGAAAATATACTTTAAAAATATTTTTGTTTTTTTTTATCTTTTCTTTATTTTTCTTTCTTTCTTTATTTGACAGAGAAAGAGGGAGAGAGAGGAGAGAATGAGTGCACCAGGGCCTCTAGCCACTGCAAACGAACTCCAGATGCTTGTGCCCCCTTGCGCATCTGGCTAACATGGGTCCTGGGGAATCGAACCTGGGTCCTTTGGCTTTGCAGACAAACACCATAACCGCTAAGCCATCCCTCCAGGCCCATTTTAAAAATATTTTTACTTATTTGCAAGCAGAGAGAAAGATAGAGAGAAGAGAAATGCAGAGAGAGAATGGGCATGTCAGGGTCTCCAACCACTTGCAGGCAAACTACAGATGCATGCGCCAGTGTGCATCTGGCTTTACATGGGTACTGGGGATTTGAACCTAAGTTGTTTGGCTTTGCAGGCAAGTGCCTGAGCAATCTCTTCAGCCACACACCCCCAAATTTTTTTTTTAAATAAAGGCCTGGACAAGCTGGGTGTGATGGCACACATCTATAATTCTAGAACTTGGGAAGCTAAGGCAAGAGGACTTTGAGTTCAAGGCCAACTTGGACTACACAGTGAAACTATCACAAACAATAAAAAGTATTGGACAATGGATCATCTAGATAATATTTTTGTTTTTTAAGACTTCTTTTATCCAGATGGAGATACGAAGTGAGTCAGAAAACATGAGTGGTTCAGGCCTGATTCAGGTTTTTTTTTAATAAGGAGTGTCACCCTGAATGACTTGCAAGCTGAACCGAGCTCCTCCTACCGCCCACTGGGGAGCATCCTTCACCATTGCACCATTTTCTTCCACATAGTCATTTGCTTAAAGGTGACAGGAGGAAATGGTGACTGTTTAATATCCCTGGACTGAAATTCTTTGAACTCATCTGAGCGAAACACCACAATCGTACTTGAGTTCCTTGCCATAAATAACAGGGTCAGGATCTACATGCTGTGTGTGACAGATACATTATCTGTTGTCACAGCCCACGTTTCAGACACTTCCAGGCTCTCAAAAAGGATGGACCAAATGATCAAAGCACATAAGCAAACAGCAGACACAGAAAGAAAGCCAAATGTAAGGAAGTGTTGTAGGGAGGATAATATTGGGTTTTACTAATAAGCGAAGAGCATTAAATCGAAAAGAACACAGAGTGCCTTTCCCACCTAGCCAGTTAGATATAATAATAAAATTTAATAATGCTGAGGGCTTGGTGAAACTGGCATGTTTATACATTACTTATTGATTGCAGTGGGTACTGCTGCAGTATCTTTGCTTGGGAATCTGACAGCAGTAATAAAACTATGAAATGATCGACTCTTTGTCTTGGTTGTCTTTCTTATTGGTAATACGATTTCAGGAAAAAATTGCAAAGCTCTGCGTGTATGCATGTGTGTGTATATGTCAAGTGGTATTGGACACAACAATGAGTAAGTAGATAGGAATTTCTACCCTTGATATGGCTCAGTGGTTAAAGGTGCTTGCTTGCAAAGCCTGCTGGCCTAAGTTCAATTCCCTAGTACCCATGTATAAGCCAGACACCCAAAGTGGCCCGTAGGTCTGGAGTTCATCTCAGTGATGAGAGGCCCTTAGTGTGCCATACTCACTCTGTCTCTATCTCTCAAACAAATAAAATTAAAAGATAAGCTGGGTATGGTGGTACACACCTTTAATATCAGCACTCAGGAGGCAGAGGTAGGAGAATCGCCATGAGTTTGAGGCCACCCTGAGACTACATAGTGAATTCCAGGTCAGCCTGGGCTAGAGTGAGACCCTACCTCAAAAAAAATTTTTTTAGCCAGACGTAGTGGCACATGCCTTTAATCTCAGCACTTGGGGAGGAAGAGGTAGGAGAATCGCCATGAGTTTGAGGCCAACCTGAGACTACATAGTGAATTTCAGGTCAGTCTGAGCTAGAGTGAAACCCTACCTCGAAAAACCAAAAAAAAAAAAGCAACACATCTGGAGTTCAATTCCAATGGCTGGAGCCAGTTTTCTCTCACTCTCACTCTCTCACATTAAATAAAAATAAAAATAATATTTTTTCTTTCTTCATGAATTCACTTCATGAATTCATTTGGATTGAGGATATTTGCTAACAGACAGTAAACGAGTAACTAAAATAATTTATGAGGGCTGGAGAGATGGCTTAGCAGTTAAGGCACTTGTCTACAAAGCCAAAGGACTCAGGTTCACTTCCCCAGGACCCATGTGAGCCAAATGTACAAGATGGGGTATGCATCTGGACTTGCTGGAGACCCTGATGTGCCGTATTTTCTCTCTCTTTCCCTCTTTCTCTCTCTTTCAAATAAGTAAAAATAAAATATTTAGGGCTGGAGAGATGGCTCAGCAGTTAAGGCACTTGCCTGCCAAGCCTAATGACCCAGGTTCAATGCCCCAGTACCCATGTAAGCCCAATGCACAAGGTGGCGCATGCATCTGGAGTTCATTTGCAGTGGCTGGAGGCCCTGGCTCACCCATCCTCTCCCACTCTCTCTGTCTCTTTCTCTCTCTCTCTCTCTCTCTCTCTCTCTCTCTCTCTCTCCCTCCCCTCTCTCTCCAATAAATAAATTAAAAAAAAAATGTTTTGGTTTTTTGAGGTAGGATCTTACTCTAGCCCAGGCTGACCTGGAATTCACTATGTAGTCTCAGGGTGGCCTCAAACTCATGGTTCCTACCCTCTGCCTCCCAAGTACTGAGATTAAAGGTGTGCACCACCATGCACGGCTTAATAAAAATATTTTTATTAAAGGCATGGTGGCCTTTAATCCCAGCACTCAGGAGGCAGAGATAGGAGGATTGCCATAAGTAGAGGCCATCCTGAGACAACATAGTGAATTCCAGGTCAGCCTGGGCTAGAGTGAAACCCTACCTTGAAACCGACCCCCCCAAAATTAAAAATAATAATAATTTATGGGTCTGCGGAGATGGCTCAGCAGTTAAAGGCACTAGCTTGCAAAGCCTGTTGGCTCAAATTCAATTCCCCAACACCTAAGTAAGCTGGACACAAAATACCCAAGTAAGGCCTGGAGAGATTGCTTAGCAGTTAAGCACTTGCTTGTGAAGCCTCATGAGCCCGGTTTAAGGCTCAATTCCCCAATACCCACGTAATCCAGATGCACAAGGTGGTGCATGTATCTGGAGTTCGTTTGCAGTGGCTGGAGGCCCTGGTACGCCCATTCTCTCTCTCTCTCTCTCTCTCTCTCTCTTTCTCTGCCTCTTTCTCTCTCTGTCACTCTCAAATAAATAAATAAATAAATAAAAATTAAAAATATTTTTTAAAAAACACCCAATTAAGCTGGACACAAAATGGTGCATGGATCTGGCATTCATTTGCAGCAGCAAGAGTCCATGGCATACCCATAATACAAATAAATAAATACAAATAAATAAATAAAAATTTTAAATAATTCATATGTCAGATGATAAGTGATATCCAGAAAATAAGGTAAGGTGTGGGGGGACAAGGGGTATCAAGTGTTGGGCAATTTGAGATGGGAACATAGATTTGAGGGAACATCTGATAAAGTGCATGTTCTCCCTACTCATGTGGGTGTGTGTGTGTGTGCTAGTCTCAGAATGATTTTGCCTTGGGTTTGAGAATATAATTCAGCCCTTATCTACCTGTGAATTCTCAGGACAATTCTTAGAACCTTTCATAACTTTATTAGAATAATCTTGAGCCACTTGTTTTTCAACCTAACTTTTTCTTTTGCAGGATCCATTGGCTGATATTGTAAATCTGGAAGCAGAGTGGGGTTAACCTTTTATAATCTGCAGTAATTTGGTATGTCCCAACTTGTGAGTGTATTTCTGTTTTTGGTTTATTTACTTGAAAATAAAGTCTAGGGTGAAGCCATGGAAGTTGGGGGTTGAAATAATGTGGATAGTAGGCACCCTAAGTCCTGGGTATAGTGGCTTGCCTGCCAGTAGTCCCAGCACTCACGAGGTTGGGGCAGAGGATCTCCTGAGGCCAGGATTTTTGAGGCTAGCCTGGCCAATGTAGCTAGATCCTGTCTCAAAAACAAACAAGAGCCAGGCATGGTGGTGCACACCTTTAATCCCAGCACTTGGGAGGCAGAGGTAGGAGGATCACCACAGTTCAAGGCCACCCTGAATTCCAGGTCAGCCTGGACTAGAGTGAGACCCTACCTCGAAACAGCAAAAAAAAATAAAATAAAAAATAAACCATAGGTTAGCGGTAAGACCCTACTCCTGAAGACACCATACACTGTTGGCACATAACATGGAGTGACATGGCTAGAAGCTAGAAGAGAGTCAGTCCCCAGACAATTAGTGTGTCTAGTGCCAGAAGGTGGTACATGAGCGACTGGGGGATAATGACCAATATCTGTCCAAGCAACGTATGGTCTAACCTACTTAGCAGCAAACAACCTGATGTGATGCTCACACAAGTGCAATAGTGTCACATAGCCATGGTGGGAGACCAACTGCTCTCGATTTGGCTAACTGATCCCCTCAGTGGAACGGAACCCATAGCTGGAGCTGGGAAACAAGTCAGAACCATATCCAAAAATGAGCCAGCTCTCCGTTAAACTATCTCTAAAAAATAATGGTTATTACATTTACTTGGTGCTAACTTTACTCTTCATTTGGAGAATCTGCTTCTTTTTTTCAGATAGACACAGATCCTAAGGAGAGAACTACCCCATCATACCTCAAAAGAGCCCCAGATAAAACTAAAAATAATTGGGGAAACATGCAAGAATGCTGTTTTCTTGGTGAACCAGGAACCAGCACAACAGTGAAGGAGATAGACACAGAAAACAATCAACCCCTAACAAAACAGATATCCAGAGACACAGTGACTCCCAAGATCTCAACACGGAAGCAGACCTGAAATGAACCCAACATGGCTCAGGGAAATTTGCGGAAGAGGAGGCGGAAAGATTGTCAGAGCTACATGTTGGGTCATGACACACAGAGACATTTCCTCCTACCCAAAACTAAAGGCTAACCCCACAATGCGTGACCCATATACCCCAACAAGTAGGGTCCCTGTGGAGGGGGGAGGACAGGGAGGATGCTAACAATGGTACCAACTTGACTGTATTCACTGGCTACAAAAATAAAAAAAAATTAATAAAAACAAACCAAACAAAGGCTAAAGAGGTTAAAGGCACTTGCTTGCAAAGCCTGATGACCCTGGTTTGATTCCCCAGTGCCCACCATAAAGCCAGATGCACAAGTGGCACATGTATCTGGAGTTTGTTTGCAGTGGCAAGAAGCCCTGGTGTGGCCATTCATTTATTCATTCATTCTCTCTCTTTCTCTTCTTGCAAATAAATAATAAATTAAGGCTGGAGAGATGGCTTAGTGGTTAAGGCACTTGCCAGCAAAGCCAAAGGTCCCAGGTTTGATTCCCCAACACCCACATAAGCCAGATGCACAAGGTGGCACATGTATCTGGAGTTTGTTTGCAGTGACTAGAGGCCCTGGTGTGCTCATTCTCTCTCTCTCTCACAGTGATTCTCCTACCTCGGCCTCCCAAGTGCTGGGATTAAAGGCACATGCCACCATGCCTGACTAGTTTGAAAAATATTCTTTCTCAGCTGGGAATAGATGCCTCTTAGGGGCATCTGGCAGTGTCTGGACATTATTGGCCAAAAACAAGAGGAGGTAATGGATGATGGGGCGGCTTGGATGTCCCATTAGATACTTGTAGACCTTAGGAATGTTATTAAATATCTATGACTCCCAGGACTGCTTGAGTTTGAGAATATAATTCAGCCCTTATCTACCTGTGAATTCTCAGGACAATTCTTAGAACCTTTCATAACTTTATTAGAATAATCTTGAGCCACTTGTTTTTCAACCTAACTTTTTCAACCCATAATGATCTGCTCCAGACATGCTGGACATGTTACCATTTTTCAATCTGTGGGATTCCAAGTACCTGAGGCCTCTTATATTTGCTCTCTAGAAATATGACAACACACTTGGGAGGCAGAGGTAGGAGGATTGCTGTGAGTTTGAGGCCACCCTGAGAAAACATAGTGAATTCCAGGTCAGTCTGGACCAGAGTGAAACCCTCCCTTGAAAAACCAAAATAATAATAATAATAATAATAATAAATATGACAACAGGAGTCTTAATGTCTATAGACACTAAGATCAGCCAGTCACAAAGCAGCCAGTGAATGCCTCCAAAGAAGAAGCCATGTCTCACTGCCTAGTGAGCCAGTGGAAATAGAGATTAATCTAGTCTACTTGTTGCAGTTGCATGACTGGTGTACAATCAGAGAGGAACACAGCAGAAATGAGCATTTCCTAAAAAGCCAGAAAAGCTATAAATTACCTTAAGACAAATAAATGTAAGGGGAGACCACCGCCCCCTCAACATTGTTAAGTAGAGAAACTAAACAGATTTGAGAAGGAAACGGTCTATAGAAGATGAACTTGGATGAAGAGGGACAGGAGGCCAGCTGTGATGGTCCAAAGGCAAGCTGACAAGACCGCTATACACTCCACCCCCCAGAACCTTCTCCAGCACTCTGCTTCCCAAGACCAACCCCAAGTCTTCTCTGTCTGGTGCTCTGGATGCTTTTTTGTTCGTTTCTTTGTTTTCAAAGTCGGATCTCATTCTAGCCCAGGCTGATTTGGCACTCACTCTGTAGTCCCAGGCTGGCCTTGAATACACGGTGATCCTCCTACCGCTTCCTCCCAAGTGCTAGGGTTAAAGGTATGTGCCACCACACCCACTGAACTCATTTTTACACAGCTTCTCATATTTGAGATGTGAGTACCCTTCATTAGCTACACTTTAAACTTGTGAGTAGTATCTCAAACAAACAGACAAAAATCTTTTTTTTTTTTTTTTTTTTTTTTTGTTTATTTGTTTGTTTGAGGTAGGGTGTCACTTTAGCTCAGGCTGACCTGGAATTTTCTATGTAGTCTCAGGGTGGCCTTGAACTCACGGTGATCCTCCTACCTCTGCCTCCTGAGTGCTGGGATTAAAGGCGTGCGCCACCACACCCGGCAAAAATCTCAAATGCTCTACATTTAAAAAAAAAAAATACGGGCTGGAGAGATGGCTTAGCGGTTAAGCGCTTGCCTGTGAAGCCTAAGGACTCCGGTTCGAGGCTCGATTCCCCAGGACCCATGTAAGCCAGATGCACAAGGGGGTGCATGCATCTGGAGTTCGTTTGTAGTAGCTGGAGGCCCTGGCATGCCCATTCGCTCTCTGTCTATTTGCCTCTTTCTCTCTCTGTCACTATCAAATCAATAAAATTAAAAAAAAAAAATACACCTGGGCTGGAGGGATGTCTTAGTGGTTAAGTCATTTGCCTGAAAAACCAAAGGACCCAGGTTTGATTCCCCAGGACCCATGTTAGCCAGATGCACAAGGGGCGCATGTGTCTGGAGTTCGTTTGCAGTCGCTGGAGGCCCTGGCGCGCTCATTCTCTCTATTTCTCCCTTTCTCTCTGTCAAATAAACAAATAAAAATAAAATACTTTAAGAAATATCTTAGGGCTGGAGAGATGGCTTAGTGCTTAAGGCTCTTGCCTGCAAAACCAGAGGACCTCCGTTCAATTCCCTGGGAACCACGTAAGCCAAATGCACAAAATGGCGCATGCATATGGAGTTTGTTTGCAATGGCTGTAGGCCCTGGCGCACCCATTCTCCCTCTGTCTGTTTTTTTTCTCTCTCTCTACCTCTGTCTCTCTCAAATATATAAATAAAAATAAAATACTAAAAAAAATCTTAAAAAATAAAAATAAACCGGGCGTGGTGGCACACTGAGCTAGAGTGAGACCCTACCTCGAAAAACAAAATAAACAAATAAATAAATATATATATAATAAAAAAATACACCTGAGCTGGGCGTAGTGATGCACGCCTTTAATCTCAGCACTCAGGAGGCAGAGGTAGGAGGTTTGTCATGAATTCAAGGCCACCCTAAGACTACATACCCTACCTTGAAAAACCACCAAATAATAATAAAATAAAAACACACTGAAAATTTGAGATAGGAGAAGAAATAGAGGAAAGATCAGGGAGGACAGGACAGCTGAGCAATGTGGAGGGAAGTTGGAGCCTCAACCGTGGTAATGACAGACGACTTGCAGGGCAAAACTGTGCTAACATTGAACTTAAAGCTGCTCATATTGCTGGTTTGTTTGTTTGTCTGTCTGTCTGTCTGTCTGTCTGAGGCAGCGTCTCACTCTAGCCCAGGCTGACTTCAAACTCACTCTGATCCTCCTACCTCAGCCTCCCAAGGGCTGGGATTAAAGGTGTAAGTGTCCACGGTTGGTGTTGTTCACGCTTCTATTACTAAATGTGCACAAGCAGCCACCCAAGTGAGCAGTGGGCTTAGTGCAAAAGGGCTTGAGGCGATGTCTCACATCTGGTTCAGTACTGTTGGATCAGGAACTGCACTACTGGGATTGTGGGAGAATCCAGCAAGTACCACAGAGAAGTCTTTAGAATGAGTGTTAACAAGTATGACATCTAAAAGAGCCAGGGACTCCCTTGAGCTATCTGAATTCTATTTGGATATAATCATAAGGGGTTTGTCCTCTAAAACTGAGATGGTCTAACCTGATAGGTATATATTTTTTATTTATTTCTTTTTTTGAGGTAGGGTCTCGCTCTAGCCCAGGCTGACCTGGAATTCACTATGTAGTCTCAGGATGACCTCGAACTCATGGCGATCCTACCTCTGCCTTCCGAGTGCTGGGATTAAAGGTGTGCGCCACCATGCCCAGCTCCAAATACAATTTTTAAAAGGAAAGAATGGCTGGGCATGGTGGCACATGCCTCTAACCCCAGCACTGGAGGGGCAGAGGTAGGATCGCCATGAGTTTGAGGCCACCCTGAGACTACATAGTGAATTCCAGGTCAGCCTGGGTCAGAGTGAGACCCTACTTCAAAACACCAAAAAAAAAAAGTATTTGGGCTAGAGAGATGAAATAATACTTAAGGGCTGGAGAGATGACTCAGCAGTCAAGGCACTTGCCTGCAAAGCCTAACAACCCAAGTTTGATTCCCCAGTACCCATGTCAGCCAGATGCACAAGGTGGAGCATGCATCTGGAGTCTGTTTGCAGTGGCTAGAGGCCCTAGTACATCCATTCTCTCTCTCTCTCTCTCTCTCTCTCTAATAAATAAATTAAAAATTTATGTTTATTTATTTGCTGGGGGGCAAAACAGGTTCTATTGCTGCTGCACATGAATGCTCATCTGACTTTACATGGGTATTGAACCCTTGCTGGCAGGTTTTGTAAGCAAGCACCTTTAGTTGCTGAGCCATCTCCCTAACCACTCGTTCAGTCATTAATCCTTCCTTCCTTCCTTCCTTCCTTCCTTCCTTCTCTTTTCTTCCATCCTTTCCTTTTTTTTTTTTTTTTTTTTTTTTTGAGGTAAGGTCTTACTCTAGCCCCAGGCTGACCTGGAAATCATTCTGTAGTCCCAGGCTGGCCTTGAATTCACAGTTATCCTCCTACCTCTGCCCACTAGGTGCTGGCATTAAAGGCTTGTGCCACCATGCCCAGCTTGTTTTATTTTTAATATTATTTATTTATTTATAAAGGGGGAGAAAGAGAAAGAATGGCTGCATCAGGGCCTCTAGCCATGGCAAACAAACTCCAAATGCATGAGCCACTTTGTGCATCTGGCTTTACATGGGTTCTAGGGAATCAAACTTGGGTTTTCAGGCTTTGCAGGCAAGTGCCTTGACTGCTGAGTCATCTCTCCAGCCCTTAAGTACTTTTTAAAATTTATTTATTTGTAAGCAGAGGGAGATGGAGAGAAGAGAGACAAGCCAGGCATGGTGACGCACGCCTTTACTCCCAGAACTGGTGATGCAGAGGTAGGAGTATCACCATGACCTCAAGGCCACTCTGAGACTACTGAGTGAATTCCAGGTCAGCTTGGGCTAAAGTGAGACCCTACCTTGGAAAAAAAAAGAGAGAGAGAGAATGGACATGCCAGAGCCTCCAACTGCCACAAATGACTCCAGATACATGCACCCCTTTGTGCATCTGCCTTTACATAGGGTACTGGGAAATTGAACCCAGGTCATTAGGATTTGCAGGCAAGTACCTTAGCCACTGAGCCATCTCTCCAGTCCTTGTCACATGATCTTAAATAGCTCAGATAGCCCGATGAGTTTTGACTTCTTCCTTAAACCTCAGGTTTTCACTTGTTCCACTAATGTCTTTACTTGGATGTCTACTAAGCAACCCCAACTATATATCCACCCTTGTAGCCTCTGCCCTACAAGAACATCCTCCTTCCAGATCTCACCTTTGCAGAAATGGCACTGCCAAACACCCAGTGCTCCACTGAGACCTGCATCTTTCAGTCCTTCCCCTTCCTCTCTTCCTTCCTCCTACCCTCCTTCCCTTCCTCCCTCCCTTCCTTCCTTCCTTCCTTCCTTCCTTCCTTCCTTCCTTCCTTCCTTCCTTCCTTCCTTCCTTCCTTCCTTCCTTCCTTTCCTTCCAGCTAGGGTCTTGCTTTAGTCCCAGATGACCTGGAATTAGTCTCAGGCTGACTTCGACATCTAGCCTCCTACCTCTGCTTCCTGAGTGCTGGGATCAAAGGCCTTAGGCCTTAGCCACCAGAGAGAAAGAATAGGAGCACCAGGTCCTCCACCTCCAACCTCTGCAAATGAACTCCAGATGCATGTGCCACTTTGCATCTGGCTTTACGTGGGTACTAGGGAATTGAACTCGGGTTATTAGGCATTATGGGCAGGGACCTTAACTGCTGAGCCATCTCTCCAGCCCCCCTTTCCTCACTTTCTGAACTCAATTGTCAGCAAGTGCTGTGGGCGCTAACTCCAAATTACAACTCGCATCTAGCCTCTTCTATCTTTCGAAGTCTGTTACTGTGGTTTCTGCCACTACCAACTCCTGCTGTATTTGGAAAAGCTCCTAGCCAGACCCTTGCTTCTTCTCTTGCTCTCTACATTTGATCTTTTCCTGCCAGACAGAAGGATCTTTAAACAGTAAGAGAGCATGTCTTCTCATGTCTTCTCCTGAATAACTTCCCATCAGATGAAATCTCAAGTCTTTATTGTGGTGTGTCAGTTATCTATGACTGCAGAACAAATGACCAAAAACCTGAAAACAAAAATTCTGGTGGAGCCGGGCATGGTGGCGCGTGTCTTTAATCCCAGCACTTGAGAGGCAGAGGTAGGAGGATCGCCGTGAGTTCAAGGCCACCCTGAGATTACATAGCGAATTCCAGGTCAGCCTGGGCTGGAGTGAGACCCTACCTCGAAAAACCAAAAAAAAAAAAAAAAAAAAAAAAAGGTGGATCAAGAACAATAAGCAGCCAGGTGTGGTAGCACACACCTTTAATCCCAGCACTCAGGAGGCAGAGGTAGGAGGATCACTGTGAGTTCGAGGCCAGCCTGAGTTCCAGGTCAGCTTGGGCTAGAGCAAGAGCCTACCTCAAGAAACCAGAAAACAAAAACAATAAACCCCTATTATCCTAGGTAATTCCTTTGGGTCAGAAATCCAAGGAGACCCTAGCTAGATGATACTGGCTGTGCTGTCTCATGAGGTTGTAGTCAAGATGCTGGCCAGAGCTGGGTGCTGTGGTGCACACCTGAAGTTTCAGCAATGAAAGGTAGAGGCAGGTAAGTTGCTTGAGTCCAACAGTCTGGAATAGCCACGTAACCAGGCTGGAAGAACCAGATGCCCCACACACGTGCCTAAAAGCTGGTGCTGCTCTGTTGACAGGAAGCCTCGGTTCCTCATCGTGGACCCTCCATAGTGCTTGGGGTGACCTCAGGATAGCGCTGCCTCGTGAGTGCTGGGATTAAAGGTGAGCACCAACACACCCAGCCCAAGTTACAGGCTTTAATAAAATACCTAAGTCTCTGGGGGACATACATTGAAACTACCACACCACCCTTACTTCCTGCTACCCTCCTCCACCACTGGCTTGTTTCTGCTTCTGGATTTGTTGTTGTTGTTGTTTTTTGAGGCAGGGTCTCGCTCTAGCTCAGGCTGACCTGCAATTCACTATGGAGTCTCAGGGTGGCCTCGAACTCACAGCGATCCTCCTACCTCTGCCTCCCAAGTGCTGGGATTAAGCGTGTGCCACCATGCCCGGCTGCTTCAGGATTTTGACAACAGCTTTTTCCACAGCCAGTCTGGCCTTGGCGGGGGGCTGTATATGCAGAATGTCCCCTTCTGTGAGACAACCCCCTTGACCTCCACCTAACATGCTCCCTGGTCCCCTTCAGAAGAACTTGTTATTTTTTAGAATACTGGTCCCTACCTGCCATGTGTCCTTTAAAAAAATAAACTTTATTTATTTCATTGTAAGCAGAGAGAGAGACAGAGAGACAGAGAATGGGCATGCCAGGGTCTCTAGCCACTGCAAATGGACTCCAGATGTATGTGCTAGTTTGTGTATCTGGCTTTATATGGGCCCTGTGGAATCGAACCTGCACTGGCAGGCTTCTGCAAGCCAGTGCCTTTAACAATGATGTCATCTCTCTAGCCCTGTGCCATATGTTCTTGTGTACTCATTTGGTGCCAGTCTTCCTCCATTGGGATATAAACTACATATGAGCAGGAAATTGGCTCTAAGTTAATGGTTGCTGTTTTCTCAACACTTAGAGCCGTACCCATAACACACTCATATATGTTGATAAACAAGTCAATGAAGGGTGTTCTAAAGTCTGATGAAAAGAAATTCACAAGGTCAGGGTATGTTGTAATCCCAGCATTTGGAAGGGCTAAGCTGCAAGTTTGAGGCCAGCCTGGGCCACACAGTGAGTTCCAGCCTGGGGTATACAGCGAAAGCCTGTGTTAAAAAAGAAAAGGAAGGCCGGGCGTGGTGGCGCACGCCTTTAATCACAGCACTTGGGAGGCAGAGGTAGGAGGATCGCTGAAAATGGGAGGCTACCCTGAGACTGCAAAGTGAATTCCAGGCCAGCCTGTGCTAGAATGAGACCCTACCTCAAAAAATGAAAAAAAGGGATGGAGGGATGACTTAGCAGTCAAGCTGCTTGCCTATGAAGCCTAAGGACCCAGGTTTGATTCTCCAGTACCCATGTAAGCCAAATGAACAAGGTGGCACATGCATCTGGAGTTTGTTTGTAGTGGCTAAAGACCCTGGTGTGCCCATTCTATCTGCCTCTTTCTCACACACAAATAAATATTTTAAAAGAGAAATCAAAAAGTAAAAAAAGAAAAGGGAGGTCTGGGAGATAGCTTAGTGGTTAAGACACTTGCCTGCAAAGCCTAAGGACCCAGGTTCAATTCCCCAGTACCCACATAAGCCAGATGCACATGGTGGCACATGCATTTAGAGTTCATTTGCAGTGGCTAGAGGCCCTGGAATGCCCATATTCTCTCTCTCTCTAATTAATAAATAATTTTTTTTGAAAAAGGAAAGGAAAGAAGAAAAGAAGAAATAAAGCTGGAGAGATGGCTCAGAGATTAAAAGTATGTGCTTGCAAGGCCTGATAGCCCAGGGTTCAATTCTTCAATGCTCCCATATGCATCTGGAGTTTGTGGTGGCAATAGGCCCTAGTGTGCCCATTCATTCCCATTCTCATTCATTCTCTCTCTCTCCCTGTCTCTGTCTTTTCCTCTGCTTGCAAATAAATAATATATTATAAATCTTAAAAAGAGCTGGGTGTGGTGGCACACAACTTTAATCCAAGCATTCAGGAGGCAGAGGTAGGAGGATCACTGTGAGTTCAAGGCCCGCCTGGAACTACAGAGTGTGTTGTGAGTTCCAGGTCAGCGTGGGCTAGAGTAAGGCCCTACCTCTAAAAAAAAAAAAAAAAAATCTGGAATGTAGCTCAGTTGTAGAGGTATGTATAGGGTCTCACATTTTTATCACCCCCCCCCAAAAAAACACTGTACTCTTTAACAGTCACTTCCATGTCCCCTAAACCTGTCCTTCCCCTGCGCTAGACAACCACTGTCTACTTTATATGTCTATGGATTTACCCATCCTGGATGTTTTGTGTAAATAGAATCATTCAATATGTGACCTTCCCTAACTGGTTTCTTTCACTGAACGTGATGCTGTCGAGGTTCACCACTGAGGTGGCCTGTCTCAATGCTGCATTTCTTCTTTTGCTGAATAATATCCCATTGCATAGAAATATCACCGTTTGTCTCCCTGTTCACCCATGGATGAGCATCTGGGTTGTTGCCACTCTTTGGCTGTTCTGACTCACGATGCTGAGCATTCACGTGTGCGTGTTTGTATGTACATGAATACTCGCTGTAGCTACCTGGGAATGGAAATTTTGGTCATGTGCATACAAAACCCAGGTTCTCGCCAGGCATGGTGGCGCACGCCTTTAATCCCAGCACTTGGGAGGCAGAGGTAGGAGGATCGCCATGAGTTCAAAGCCACCCTGAGACTACATAGTGAATTCCAAGTCAGCCTGGGCTAGAGTGAAACCCTACCTCAAAAAAAAATTTTTTTAAACTGGGCTAAAGAGATGGCTTAGTGGGTAAAGTGCTTGCCTGAGAAGCCTAAGAACTCATGTTCGAATCTCCAAGTCCCACATAAGTCAAAAGCACAGTGACGCAAGCATGCAATGTCATACATGCACCACAAGGGGTGCACACATCTGAAGTTTGATCATAGGGGTTGCAGGCCCTTTCTCTCTTTCAAAAAACAACAACAACGATAGATAGATAGATAGATAGATAGATAGATAGATAGATAGATAGATAGATAGATAGATAGATAGATAGACTGGAGAGATGGCTAAGCAGTTAAGGCACTTGCCTTCAAAACCTAATGACCTGGGTTGGGCTCCCCAGTACCCACATCAAGCCAGATGAGTGTCACTTGCATTTGGAATTCGTTTGCAGTAGCTATAGACCCTGATGCATCCACTCTCTCTGTCTTTCTTCTCTCTCTTTCTCTGCTTGCAAAATATTTTTATTGCCTGGCATGGTGGCACACACCTTTAATCCCAGCATTCAGGAGACAGAGGTAGGAGGATCATAGTAAATTCAAATCTACCCTGAGAGCCAGGTGTGGTGGCACATGCCTTTAATCCCAGCACTCGGGAGGCAGAGGTAGGAGGATCGCCATGAGTTCAAGGTCACCCTGAGACTACATAGTTAATTCCAGATCAGCCTGAGCCAGAGTGAGACCCTACCTCAAAAAACCGAAGAAAAAAAAATCCACCCTGAGACTACATTAGTGATTTCCTGGTCAGCCTGGGCAAGAGTGAGACTCTACCTTAAAAAAACAAAATAAAATATTTTTATTATTTACGTATTTGAAAGAGAAAGAGACAGATGCACAAGGTGACACATGGGTCTGGAGTTTGTTTGCAGTGGCAGGAGGCCCTGGCACACCCATTCTCTCTCTCTCTCTCTCTCTCTCTCTCTCTGCCTCTTTCTTGCTCTCTCTCTCTCTCTCAAATAGATAAATTAAAATAAAGATTTAAAAATATCTGGGCTGGAGAGATGGCTTAGTGGCTAAGCACTTGCCTGTGAAGCCTGAGGGCCCCGGTTCAAGGCTCGATTCCCCAGGACCCACGTTAGCCAGATGCACAAGGGGTGCACGTGTCTGGAGTTCGTTTGCAGTAGCTGGAGACCCTGGTGCACCCATTCTGTCTCTCTCTGTCTGCCTCTTTTTCTCTCTGTTTGTCCCTCTCAAATAAATAAATAAAAATAAACAAAAAAAAAATCTAAAGGAGCCGGGTGTGTGCATGCCTTTGATCCCAGCACTCGGGAGGCCGAGGTAGAAGGATCACCGTGAGTTTGAGGCCATCCTGAGACTAGTGAATTCCAGGTCAGCCTGAGCTAGAGTGAGACCCAACCTCAAAAAAAAAAAAAAAAAAAAGAAAAAGAAAAAAGAAAGAAAGAAAGAGAAAAAGAAAAGTCTAAAGGAAAAAAAAAAAGGTGGGAAGGGATAAGTGGGGGCTGCTTTGGGACATGTTCAAGGGCAGCACCTGAGACCTCCTGTCAATTTGCTCTGCTCAGCTTCAGATAGTCCCTTGCCAGGCTGGTGTCAGATGTCAGCTTTTTTGCCTACTCCAGCAAAGGTGGTGGGCTCAGGGGCTGGTTGGCATAGTAATGGCTGTGAGATAAATGTCGGCTAATAAACACAGGCACCGTCCCAGGGTAAGCAAAACTCCTGTGCTGGGGAAGAGGTAACCCTGTGTCAGGCTGTTTGTCTTAGGTGAAAAGGACAACAAGCACACAGGGTTGCCTTGGTTTTGTTTTGATTTTATCACAGGGTGTGGTCAGCTTGTTGTTCAGAACCAAACGAACTTTAGGACTCCTAGATGTCTTTATTGGACTTGAAGTTCAGATACATTTGCAATTGTGGCAATAAACCCTTGAATTACCACACATTTTCTTTGGGTCCTCCAGAGCTTTCCCTCAAAGCCTGCTTTTCCTCTTTGGACATCCCAACAAAGTGAGCTGCAGATTTAGTGCAATCATATCTGTGTTCTAGAAGGCAGGAATGTGGGACAACCAGGCTAAGTGGTTTTGCTCGGATTCACCCAGTAAATGGGGCTGTAGGTTGGGGCCGAAAATAAACCCTAAGCTTATCATTCATCACACTTCCCACAGCAGAGAGATTAGGAGCTGCTCTTCTGTGGCTGCCTGGGTTTGCAAGGAGAAGGGGGCATGCTATTTAGGGAGCGAGTGCCTACTGTACCCACCCCCTGGGGAAACCCTAGCTGATTCGAATGTGCCTTTTCAGCTTGTAGACTAGAAGGGAAAATCAAGCTTATCTCGAAGGTACAAGATGCCATCTTGCTCTCTTTAAATATTTCTCATTTTTTAATTTAATTTTTGGTTTTTCGAGGTAGGGTCTCACTCTAGCCCAGCCTGACCTGGATTCACTATGTAGTCTCAAGGAGATCCTCCTGCCTCTGCCTCCCAAGAGAACCACCACACCCAGCAATAAATATTGCTTTTTAAAAAATATTTTTTTGGGTTTTTTTTTTTTTTTTTTTTTTGGTTTTTCGAGGTAGGGTTTCACTCTAGTCCAGGCTGAACTGGAATTCACTATGTAGTCTCAGGGTGGCCTTGAACTCACAGTGATCCTCCTACCTCTGCCTCCCAAGTGCTGGGATTAAAGGCGTGCGCCACCACGCCCGGCTCTATAAAAAATAATTTAATTATTTGCAAGTGAGCAAAAGAGAGAGAGAGGAAGGCAGCTATGCTCACCACTATACCACCAACTCCCCATGAGAGAGAGAGAGAGGAAGAGACAGACAGAAAGACAGAGTGAGCAAACAAACTCCAGACGCATGCGCCACCTTGTGCATCTGGCTTACATGGTCCTGGGGAATCAAACCTGGGTCCTTTTCCTTTAGCTTTGCAGGCAAGCATCTTAACTGCTAAGCCATCTCTCCAGCCCTCTCTCTCTCTCTCTCTCTCTCTCTCTCTCTCTCTCTCTCTCTCTTTGCTTTTTTAAAAATTTTATTTGAGAGAGAGAGGCAGAGAGAGAGAGAGAGAGAGAATGAGCATACCAGGGCTTTCAGCCTCTGCAAACAAACTCCAGATGCATGTGCCCCCTTGTACATCTGACTTATGTGGGTCCTGGGGGATCGAACCTGGGTCCTTTGGCTTCACAAGCAAGTGCCTTAACTGCTAAGCCATCTCTCCAGCCCTCCAGCCCTCTCTTTATTCTTGATAAACAACCAGGTTCGTCCAGTCCAGGGCTGCAGAGGAACCTCTTCAGCAAAGATATCAATCTCTGGGCAGCAGATTTTAGAACAGAAACAAAAGTAATTAACATTTGGTCAGCAGCCTAGGTAGTGGTCCACACCTATAATCCCAGCACTTGGGAATCTGAGATAGGAGGATCACCATGAGTTTGAGGCCAGCCTAAGCTACAGAGGGAGTTCCAGGTCAGCCTGAGCTAGAGCGAGACCCTATCTCGAAAAATAAAATAAATAAATAAATAAATAAAATGAATTTGAAATGTACTACTGGAATACCATAGCAAGACCCTATCTCAAAACACAAAAACAAAACAATTTGGTCAACGGTTCCTTGGATCCCACTAGAGTAAGCAGACCCAGGGGGCCTAGAACAGGGGCTGTGGCATTATGCAGGGACATGACTGCAGTGGCTGCAGGACTGACTAGAAACTACTAACAATCCTGTGGAATCCATATAGGATTTTATAAGAACATAATGGATGGAAAGGAGAAAACCTGTGGTGACTATGAAAGCCCTGATGCCATGTGTGTCGAATGTCTTCTTATGGTCAAGAATTTATTGTACCAGAGCTGAAGAGATGGCTTAGCAGTTAAAGCATTTACCTGCAAAGCCTAAGGACCCAGGTTCAATTCCCCAGTACCCACATAAACCAGATGCACAAGGTGGCACATGTGTCTGGAGTTTGTTTGTAGTGGCTAGAGGCGCTGGCACACCCATTCTCTCTATCTGCCTTTCTCAAATAAATAAAAACAAAATGTTTTTTTTTTTAATTTACTTATTTAGTTAAGAGCGACAGACAGAGACAGAAAGAGGCAGAGAGAGAGAGGGAATGTGCGCGCCAGGGCCTCCAGCCACTGCTAACGAACTCCAGATGCGTGCACCCCCTTGTGCATCTGGCTAACGTGGGTCCTGGGGAATCGAGCCTCGAACTGGGATCCTCTGGCTTCACAGGCAAGTGCTTAACCGCTAAGCCATCTCTCCAGCCCACAAAATGGTTTTTAAAAAGAACTTATTAGCCAGGCATGGTGGCACATGCCTTTAACCCCAGCACTCAGGAGGCAGAGGTAAAAGGATCACCAAGAATTCAAGGCCACCCTGAGACTACATAGTGAATTCCAGGTCAGCCTAAGGTAGAGTGAGACCCTACCTCCAAAAACAAAAACAAATTTATTGAGCTGGCATGGTGGCACACAGCTTTCATCCCATCACTTGGAAGGCAGAGGTAGGAAGATTGCAGTGAGTTTGAGGTCACCCTGAGAGAACATAGTAAATTTCAGGTCAGCCTAGGCTACAACACCCTACCTCAAAAACATAGCTAAAAATAAATAAAAGAATTTATTGGCCAGGCATGGTGGCACATGCCTTTAATCCCAGCACTCGACAGGCAGAGGTACAAGAATCACCATGAGTACAAGGCCACCCTGAGACTATGTAGTGAATTCCAGGTCAGCCTGGGATAGAGCAAGACCCTACCTCAAAAAAACAAAACAAAACAAAACAAAATATATATATATATATGTGTGTGTGTGTGTGTGTATGTATGTGTGTGTGTGTGTATGGGTGTGTATGGGTGTGCCAGGGTCTTTTGCCACTACAAATATCAGATGCATGCACTGCTTTTTGCATCGAACTTTATTCGGGTGCTGCGGAATTGAACCCTAGCTGGCAGGCCTTTCAAGTAAGTGCCTTTAAGCACTGACCCACCACCCCAGCACCCCCCCCACACACACACAGTATATTCTTATAATGCTGCCCCTAATGGAGTCAATAATCCACATAAAGGAAGGCAGGTTTATTTAAGGATAATTGCTGGACCCCTGCTCAATTGTCACCGCAAAAGTTGTTATAACTGATGGCTCTTCATGAAAGCCCCGTGTCTTGGGGTGGCAGGAGCTTTGTACAGGCGGGCAATACACTCTCGGCTGCTTTTCCACCTGCCCTTCAGCAGCCTCATCTCGTATTGCAGGCTATTTTTCATTGCCATCCTGCTCTTTCTTCTTGTGTCCATAGAAACTACCAGTAATGCAGGCGTTTGTCCTTTCATGAGGCCCCGAAGATTCCCACTGGTTTCCTCTGAGCCCAAGAGCTGTTCCCTTCAACCAGAAATAGGGTCTCTTAGTGGCATCTTTTAGTTCAGTCCAAAAGGGTCCCCTTAGCCAGGCGTGGTGGTGCACGCCTTTAATCCCAGCACTCGGGAGGCAGAGGTAGAAGGATCACTGTGAGTTTAAAGCCACCCTGAGACTACTGAGTGAATTCCAGATCAGCCAGGGCCAGAGCGAGACCCTACCTCGAAAAAAAAAAAAAAAAAAAAAAAAAAAAAAAAAAAAAGGTCCCCTTGCATCTTGAATATACTTCTAAGAGGACTTTTTTTTTTTTTTTTTTTTTTTTGAGGTAGCGTCTCCATCTAGCCCTGGTTGACCTGCTTTCACTCTGTAGTCTCAGGCTGGCCTTGAACTCACAGCAATCCTACCTCTACTTCCCCAGTACTGTGATTAAAGAAGCAGTGAGGGGAGTCTAATTTTGGAAAAAGGAGCTAAATTAAATTTCACATGGGACTTTACAAATCGTTTTGTTTTGTTTTATTTTATTTTATTTTATTTTATATATAGAGAGAATTGGCATTCCAGGATCTCAGCCATTGCAATTGAACGCCAGACGCTTTCACCGCCTAGTGGGCATGTGTGACCTTGCGCTTGCCACACATTTGTGTGTCTGGCTTACGTGTGATCTGGAGAGTTGAACATGAGTCCTTAGGTTTAGCAGGCAAGCGCCTTAACTACTAAGCCATCTCTCCAGCCAATGATTTTTTTAAATTTTTATTATTATTTATTTATTTATTTGAGGTAGGGTTTCACTCTAGCCAAGGCTGACCTGGAATTCACTATGTAGTCTCAACGTGGCCTTGAATTCACAGCCATCCTCCTATCTCTGCCTCCCAAGTTCTGGGATTGAAAGCGTGTACCACCACGCCCAGCCAATGAATCTTTTTCAATGTTTGTGTGTGTGTGTGTGTGTGTGTGTGTGTGTGTGTGTGTAGGGGGATCTTCAGGGTCTGTTGCTGCTGTAAACAAACACCTGTCCAGCTTTACATGGGTAGCTGGGGAATTGAAACTGGGCCAGTAGGCTTTGCAAGCCTTTAATTGCTGAGCCATCATTTAGGCTGAGCCCCTAAACCTTTTTATTTGATTGATTGATTGATTGATTGATTGACTGATTTATCTATGTGAGTGTGTATATGGGTGCACCAGGGTCTCTTGCCACTGCAAAGGAACAAAAATCACATGTAAGCTGGGCATGGTGGCACACGCCTTTAATTCCAGCACATGGGAGGCAGAGGTAGGAGGATTGCCGAGAGTTCAAGGGCACCCTGAGACTACATAGTGAATGCCAAGTCAGCCTGAGCTAGAATGAGACCCTACTTCAAAAAAAAAAAAAAAAAAAAAAAAAGCAAACAAGAGGCTGAAGAGATGGCTTAGTGGTTAAGCACTTGCCTGTGAAGCCTAAGGACCCTGGTTCAAGCCTCCATTCCCCAGGACCCACATAAGCCAGATGCACAAGGTGGCGCATGCATCTGGAGTTCATTTGCAATGGCTGGGGGTCCTGGTGAGCCTATTCTCTCTCTCTTCCTCTTTCTCTCTCGGTCTGTCATTCTCAAATAAATAAATAAACAAAAATAAACAAAAACAAAGGAAGAAGCACGTGTGTTACTTGTTTTTTTAATTTTTTTTTGTTCATTTTTATTCATTTATTTGAGAGTGACAGAGAGAGAGAGAGGGGCAGATAGAGATAGAGAGAGAATGGGCACGCCAGGGCTTCCAGCCACTGCAAACAAACTCCAGATGCGTGTGCCCCCTTGTGCAGCTGGCTAACGTGGGTCCTAGGGAATCAAGCCTTGAACCGGGGTCCTTAGGCTTCACAGGCAAGCGCTTAACCACTAAGCCATCTCTCCAGCCCGCGTGTGTTACTTTTGTGTCCAGCTTTACATAGGTGCTGGGCATTTAAATTCCAGTGGGTAGACTTTGCAAGCAAACACCTTTACCTTCTGAGCTATATTGTCAGTTCCTTGAATTTTACAAATCTTAAAAATGTAAGCCAGGCGTGGTGGCACATGCGTTTAGTCTCAGCATTTGGGAAGCTGAGATAGGAGGATCACCATGAGTTCGAGGCCACCCTGAGACTACATAGTGAATTCCAGGTCAGCCTGGGCTAGAGTGAGACCATACCTTGAAACATGAAAAACAAAAAAAATTATACTTTGAAGCCTTAGTAGATAAAGGCTTTGCCACAAAACTCTGAGTACTTGAGTTTAATCCCCAGATTCTAGATAAAAGGAAACTGAGCTGGAGAGATGGCTCAGAGGTTAAGATGCTTGCCTGCAAGGCCTGTACCCACATGATGCCAGATGCACAAGGTGGTGCATGCATCTGGAGTTCGTTTGCAGTGGCTAGAGGTCCTGGCACATCCATTCTCTCTCTTTTTCTGCCTCTCTCTCTCTCTCTCTCTCTCAAGTAAATAAAATATTTTTTTAAGTATAAAAGGAAGCCAGGTGTGGTGGCACATGCTTTTAATCCCAGCACTCAGGAGGCAGAGGTAGAAAGATCATCATGAGTTCAAGGCCACCCTGATATTACATAGTTAATTCCAGGTCAGCCTGGGCCAGAGTGAGACCCTACCTTGAAAAACAAAAACAAAGAAACAACAACAAAAAAAAAGTATAAAGGGGATTGGAGAGATAGTTTAGTCATTAAGGTGCCTGCATGCAAAACCTAAGGACCCAGGTTCGATTTTCCAGGTCCCACATAAGGCAGATCCACAAGGTGGTTCATGCATCTGGAGTTCGTTTTCAGTGACTAGAGGCCCTGTTGCACTCATTCTCTCTCTATTTCTCTGTCTCAAATTTATATATATATACATAAAGCCGGGTGTGGTGGCACATGCCTTTAATCCCAGCACTGGGGAAGCAGAGGTAGGAGGATCACAGTGAGTTTGAGGCCACCCTGAGACTACATAGTGAATTCCATGGCAGTTTGAACTAGAGTGAGACCCTACCTTGAAAAAAAAAAAAGAAAAGAAAAGATGAAGTGAACCTATATGTGTCCGTCTGGGAAAAGGCAGACAATAAACTATCCTCATAAATAAATAAATAAAGCTATATATTGTTTTAAAAATCAGGGCAAGAGAGATGACTTAATGGTTAAGGCACTTGTCTGCGAAGCCTGCGAACTCCTATTCGAATGTCCAGGTAACAAGTAGACCAGTAGATGCAAGCACCCAATGTCGCACATGCGCACAATGGGGAGCACCCATTTTCTCTCTCTCTCTCTCTCAAAATAAATAAATAAATAATTTTATTTTTTTAAAAAAATCAGGGCTGGAGGGATGGCTTAGCAGTTAAAGCCTTTGCCTGCAAAGCCAAATGACCCAGGTTCTATTCCCCAGGACCCACGTTAGCCAGATGTACAAGGGGTGGCATGCGTCTGGAGTTTGCAGTGGCTGGAGGCCCTGGCGTGCCCATTCTCTCACTCTCTCCCTCTTTCTCTGTGAAATCAATAAATAATTTTTAAAAATCAGTCACTCTTAACTAGTTCCTGAACTTCCAGGTCTGGTAAGCCTTCCGTACTCCTCATAGCAGGAGCTCTCTACACTTTCTTCTCTTTCCTTCTCTCAATCTAATAAAGTCTCTGTAAACCTTTAAAAAAAAATCAAGCCAGGCATGGTGGCACATGCAGACAGAGGTAGGAGTATTGCTGTGAGTTCAAGGCCAGCCTGATAGTACATAGTGAATTCCAGGTCAGCCTAGGCTAGAGAGGGAGACCCTACCTCCAAAAACAAACCTACATTCAAGCCTGGCATGATGACACAGGCCTTTAATCCAGAATTTGGGAAGCAGAGGTAGGAGGATTATGGATTATTGTGAGTTCAAGGCCAGCCTGGGCTAGAATGAAACCCTACCTCATTAAAAAAAACACAACAAATAAATAAATAATGAATAAATAAACAGCAGATTGAGTGAAAACCTCTGACTCAAGAAAACTGTGGATGAACAGAGAGGACGCTGACATCTTCCTCTGGCTTCTACATGTACACACAAGATTCATGCATTTTCATACACATGTATACACCATGCCATACACACTACATGTACACACATACATACATACACACATGCACCCATGCACACCCAAATATCAACTTCAGATAGAAACTCGTATTTTTTTTCTAAATATTTTATTTAATTGTTTTTTAAGAGAGAGGAAGGAGAAGAAAGAGGTAGATAGAGAATGGGTATGCCAGGGCTGCCAGCCACTGTAAATGAACTCCAGACACATGTGCCACCATGTACATCTGGCTTATGTGGGTTCTGGGGACATGAACCTGGGTCCTTAGGCCTCCCAGGCAAGCACTTAACTGCTAATCCATCTCTCCAGCCCCTAGGGAAATTACTCTATTTTGTTTTGTTTATTTTTGTCTTTTTAAAAAAAAATTATTTAGTTATTCGTTTGAGAGACACAGAGAGAGAGAATGGGCATGCCAGGGCCTCCAGCCACTGCAAATGAACTCCAGATGCATGTGCCATGTGTATCTTGATGATGTAGGTCCTGGGGAATTGAACCTGGATCCTTTGGCTTTGTAGGCAAATGCCTTAACTGCTAAGCCATCTCTCTAGCTAGCCCTTGTTTTTTTTTTTTTTTTTGTTTGTTTGTTTGTTTTTGTTTTTGTTTTATTTTTTTATTTAAAAAAATTTTTTTTTGTTATTATTTTTAATTATTTATTTGAGAGCGACAGACAGAGTGAGAAAGAGGCAGATAGAGAGAGGGAGTGAGAATGGGCGCGCCAGGGCCTCCAGTCACTGCAAATGAACTCCAGACGCGTGCGCCCCCTTGTGCATCTGGCTAACGTGGGTCCTGGGGAGTCGAGCCTCGAACTGGGGTCCTTAGACTTCACAGGCAAGCGCTTAACCGCTAAGCCATCTCTCCAGCCCTTGTTTTTGTTTTTTTGAGATAGTGTCTCACTCTAGCCCAGGATGACCTGGAATTCATGTAGTCTCAGGTTGGCCTTGAACTCACAAACTCACAACAATCCTTCTACCTCTGCCTCCGTAGTGCTGGGATTAAAGTCATGTGCCACCACACCTGGCTCAGGAAATTAGTTTTTATTTTATTTATTTGATAGAGAGAAAGAGGCAGATGGAGAGAAAATGAGCACAACAGGGTCTCTAGCCCCTGCAAACAAACTCCAGATGTATGCGCCACTTTATGCATCTGGCTTTATGGAAGTACTGGGGAATCCAACCCAGGTCCTTAGTCTTTGCAGGCAAGTGCTTTAACTGCTGAGCGACCTCTTCAGCCTGGGAAACTGTTTTTTTTTTTTTGTTGTTGTTGTTGTTTTTGTTTGTTTTTTGGTTTTTCGAGGTAGGGTTTCACTCTAGCCCAGGCTGACCTGGAATTCACTATGTAGTCTCAGGGTGGCCTCAAACTCACGGTGATCCTCCTACCTCTGCCTCCCAAGTGCTGGGATTAAAGGCGTGTACCACCATGCCCCACTCTGGGAAATTAGTTTTGATGTGCATGAAATGCATGAAATAGGCAGGTTGTCACAAATGTTTTGCTACACACAGGACCTGGTGGTATAGGCCCGTAATTCCCTTTCCTTGGGAGACTGAGGAAAGAGGATCACCAGTTCAAAGCTGGCTTGGGCTACAGAGCAGGCTCCAGGCCAGTTTGGGCAACTAAGACCCTTTTTCAAATTAAAAGTAAAAAGAGGGCTGGAGAGATGGCTTAGCAGTTAGGGTGCTTGTCTGCAAAGCCTAACAACCCAGGTTAAATTCCTAAGGACCCAGGTTTGATTTCAGATGTACAAGGTGGTACATGTATCTGGAATTCGTTTGCAGTTGCTAGAGGCCCCAGTGCACCTATTCTCTCTCTCTTGCTCTCGCTCTCTCTCTCTCTCTCTCTCTCTCTCTCTTTTTTTTTTTTTTTTTTTTTTTTTGAGGTAGGGAGGTAGGGTCTCACTCTAGTCCAGACTGACCTGGAATTCACTGTGCAGTCTCATAGTGAGCTCGAGCTCACAGTGATTCACCTACCTCTGCCTCCCAAGTGCTGGGATTAAAGGCGTGCATCACCACGCCCCACTCTCTCTCTTTAATAAATAAAAATAAAATATTTTAAAAAGTGAAAAGAAGGGGCTGGGGAAATAGCTTAGCGGTTAAGACGTTTGCCTGCAAAGTCAAAGCACCCTGGTTCGATTCCCCAGGACCCCCGTAAGCCAGATGTACAAGGGGGCGCATGTGTCTGGAGTTCGTTTGCTGTGACTGGAAGCCCTGGCGCACCCATTCTCTTTTCTCTCTATTTGCTTCTCTCTCTCTCTCTCTCAAATAAATAAATAAATAAATAATATATTTTTTAAAGTGAAAAGAAGGCCGGGTGTGGTGATGCATGCCTTTAATCCCAGCACTGGGAGGCAGAGGTAGGAGGATTGTGGTGAGTTCGAGGCCACCCCGAGACTACATAGTGAATTCCAGGTCAGCCTGAGCTAGAGTGAGACCCTACCTCGAAAAACCAAAAAAAAAAAAAAAAAAAAAAAAAGTAAAAATACATTTGAGGTAATCTTGTCCAGCATGTCTAAGCCTTGGGTTCAGTTCTCAGTACTAGAAAAACAAAGACAAAAATAAATGCTTTGCTAAGCATTGAGAGGAGTCGTTTCATAATAAAGACAGCTGCATGTATGTGGTCTTGTTGGACCACAAGTTTAGGGCATGTTTTGACAGCACATTTAGTTCTCTGTGGCCTGAGCCAGACTAGACAAAAATCTCTCTAGCTATAATAAGACATGTGGGTTCAGAAAAAGCACTCTAATTCAGAAGCAGGATCTATAGCTCCCAGGACAGAGAGCCCTTCTCGGGGAGTCTCCCCGCTTCACCTTTCACGGGAGACGTCAGGGTGGGGCCAAGCCGAGCTTGAACGCATGAACTCCTCACAGTGGCTCATTCCCAGCATTCTCCACTCACCAAGCCCACATTGTCTACATTCCCCTTCTCCTCCTCTTCTCCTCTTTCCTCCTGGGCAGAGATACTTGAGGTCACATAGCTTTGCCTTCAGCTGCTGAAGGGTCCCAAGGAAAGGGTAGAGCGAAGACTGACTGGAGACCATATGGAAAAACAAAGATCCCTTCCATAGTCTTTCTTGGGGTGCTGGGGTCCATGTCTGCTGTGTAAAATGCACAGACCTTATATTTACCTAGGATTAACTTGGCAAATTCAAAGCTGTTCAAGTCCTATGGCTCGCCTATTTATTAGAGAAGCTGGACTATTTGCTGCCACACTGTTAATAGGTCAGGAGAGTTCATCGTCTTGCCTCTAATACTCTGCCAAACAAACAGGTATTTAATTATCCCAACTGAAAGAAATTCTGCAACCTCAGTAACATAACCCAGTACTCAACTTTTATGTAAAAGAAAAAAAAAAGTCCCACTTAGATTTAATCTGAACCTACGAAGCAAGAGTTTGTCTGGTTTCCAATAAATAAAGAAAGTAGTGGTGTCCATCTTCAACCACTGGACTTGGAGGTGCTCATTAACTCTTTGAGCTTTAATGTCAATGGAAATCTCATGCCAGTTCTTTCATCTTTCACTTACATTCAGCATCCCATTCCTCAGTGACTCCTGGGGTTCGGGCCTCTCTTTTCATGGCCTTCAAAGCATACCAGAAACTGGTGAATAATTATCTCTACACTGAACTGTCAGGAATAAGATCAACATAGCTTCTCCCTTCATCCCTTCTTTCTCTCCCTCCTTTCCTTCTTTCCCTCCCTCCTTTTCCTCTTTACTATGCTAGAAGTGAAAGTTAGGGCCTCACCATGTGAATCAAGTGCTCTTCCACAGCTACCCCTCCCCCAGCCCCTTATTGCATGTTGTTGTTTTGAGACAGTCTCACAATGTAGTCCAAGCTGGCCTCTGACTGGTGGTGATCCTCTTGCTTCAGCCTGCTGGGTAATGGGGTGGCAAGGGTGTTGTACCATGTCTAGCCTCTGATAGCCTCTTTGGGCTTTTCACATCTCTCACATACCCCAAGCATCGGGAACTACTCGTCCAATTCATCTTTAACCTCTGTGCATAGAAGCGCAGCTATATAAAGCGAAAGATTTTTCTCCCATCTGACATACATAAATATGAGAGTGAGTAATGCTGTCCCTTCTGGTCGCCAAGCAGTTCTGGTATTTATATTGATTTTAGCTCATGATGCTTACAGAGATTTAATATTCTTAAAGATCAAATGCTCACATTAATTTGGGAGAGGATGGAGATTTGATTTCGTAAGCAGAGCCAAAGATTTGAGAACTGGTTGATTCCTAGCCCCAGAAAAGCTGCCAACAAAACTTTGTAGCATTTATTTATTTATTTTACAGCTCAGAGCAGAGCAGAAAAGGTATTTGTAAATTTCCAAGGGCTTTGTGACTGAGAGAAGTCTCATAAAATACTCAACTAGGGCTGGAAAGATGGTGTAGTGGTTAAGCGCTTGCCTGTGAAGTCTAAGGACCCCGGTTCGAGGCTTGATTCTCCAGGACCCACGTTGGCCAGATGCACAAGGGGGCGCACGCGTCTGGAGTTTGTTTGCAGTGGACAGAGGCCCTGGCGTGCCCATTCTCTCTCTCTCTCTCTCTCTCTCTCTCTATCTGCCTCTCTCTCTCTCTCTCTCTCTCTGTGTGTGTGTGTGTCCGTTGCTTTCAAATAAATAAACAAACAAAAAAATAAAATAAAATACTCAACTAGGGGCTAAAGTGATGGCCTAGTGGTTAAGGCCTAAGGACCCAGGTTTAATACCTCAGTACCCACGTAAGCCAGATGCACAAGGTGGCGCATGCATCTGGAGTTTGTTTGCAATAGCTGGGGAACCCAGTGTGCCCATTTTTTTTTTCTCTCTCTCTCTAATAAATAAAAATATTTTTTTAAACTGGGCGTGGTGGCACACGCCTTTAATCCCAGCACTCAGGAGGCAGAGGTGGGAGGATCACCATAGGTTTGAGGCCACCCTGAGACTACATAGTGAATTCCAGGTCAGCCTGGGCTAGAGTGAGACCCTACCTCGAAAAACTGAAAAAAAATTTTTTTTAAATCCTCAACTAGAGCTGGGCATGGTGGCACATGCCTTTAATCCCAGCACTCCAGAGGCAGAGGTAGGAGGATCACCATGAGTTCAAGACCACCCTGAGACTACATAGTGAATTCCAGGTCAGCCTGGGCTAGAGCGAGACTCTACCTCAAAAAACAAAACAAAAGAAACAACAGTACTCAACTACACAAAAATAGGAGAGGGATTAGAAAAGCATAAAGCCTTAGAAGTGATTGGCAAGTAATCCTATTCTTTTCCTTTCCTTCTCTTTTCTCCCTCTTTTTTTTTTCAATTTTATTTATTTGCAAGAAGAGAGAGGGACGGAGTGAGGAAGGGAAAAAGACAGAGAGAGGGAGAGAGAAAACCAGGACCTCTTCACATTGCAAAGAAACTCCAGATGCATGCACCACTTTGTGTGCCTGGCTTACAGGTACCGGGAAATCAAACCCGGACCTTTGCAAAACAAGTGCCCTCAACTGCTGAACCATCTCCCCAGACTCTCTTCTCCACCTCTTACTCATTCTCCTCTTCTGTTTTGTTTTGCTTTTGTTTGTTTGTTTTGTTTTTCAAGGCAGGGTCTCACTCTTTAGCCCAGGCTCACCTGGAATTCAGTATATCGTCTCAGGGTGGCCCTGAACTCACAGTGATCCCCCTGCCTTTACCTCCTAAGTGCTGGGATTAAAGGTGCACCACCACACCTGGCCCTCCTTTTTCTTTCTTCTTTTCTCCTCCTCCTTCTCTTCTTTTTCCTCCTTCTTGTTTTTTTTTAAACACTTTTTTACATTTTTTATTCTAGAGAGAGAGAGAGAGAGACAGAGGCAGAGAGAATTGGTGGGCCAGGGCCTCAGCCACTGAAATGGAACTCCAGACACTTGCACCACCTAGTGGGCATGTGCAACCTTTCACTTGCCTCACCTTTGTGCATCTGGTTAATGTTAGATCTGGACAGTTGAACATGGGCCCTTAGGCTTTGCAGGCAAGCACCTTAACTGCTAAGCCATCTCTCCAACTGCTTGTCCTCCTCCTCCTCCTCCTCCTCCTCCTCCTCCTCCTTCTCTCTCTCTCTCTCTCTTTTTTTTTTTTTTTTTTTTTTTTTTTTGAGGTAGAGTTAGCTCAGGCTGACCTGGAATACACTATGTAGTCTCAGGGTGGCCTTGAACTCATGGTGACCCTCTTAACTCTGCCTCTCTAGGAGTGGTAGTAAAGGCATACACCATGCCCAGCTCACCTTTTTTTTTATTTTGTTTTTAATGTATTATTTATTTGTTTGAGAGAGAGAGAGACAGATAGAGAGAAAGAGAGAGGGGGTGTGCCAGGACCTCCAGCCACTGCAAACAAACTCCAGATGCATGTGCCCCCTTGTGCATCTGGCTTATGTGGGTCCTGGGGAATCAAACCATGGTCCTTAGGCTTCACAGGCAAACTCCTTAACCACTAAGCCATTTCCCCAGCCCTCTCCTTGCTTTGAGACTACCTCATGTACCCAGACTGGCCACCAACTCAATATGTACCCAAGGAATAACTTGAACCCCTGGTTCTATCTCCCAAGTGGTTATCTCCCTATGGTTTTTGCTTGTTTGTTTGTTTTGGCTTTTCTAGGTAGGGTCTCGCTCTAGCCTAGGCTGACCTGGAATTCATTATGTAGTCTCAGGATGGCCTTAACCTACAGCAATCCTCCTACCTTCACCTCCCAAGTGATGGGATTGAAGGCATGGATTACCATGCTCAGCTTTAACCAATCTGTTTTTATTTATTTATTTTTTTAATTTTTTTATTTTTTGGTTTTTCGAGGTAGGGTCTCACTCTAGGCCAGGCTGACCTGGAATCACTATGTAGTCTCAGTGTGGCCTTGAACTCACAGAGATCCTCTTACTTCTGCCACCCAAGTACTGGGATTAAAGGCATGTGCCACCATACCCAGCTTGTTTTTTAATTTGTATTTATGTGCAAGGACAGAAAGAATGGGCACACCAGGGCCTCTCGCCCCTGCAAACGAACTCTAGATGAATGTGCCACTTTGTGCATCTGGCCTTACTTGGGTCCTGGGGAATCAAAACCAGGTGGTCAGGTTTTGCAAACAAGCACCTTCAGCCGCTAAGCCATCCCAGCTCCACTAATAAAGAGCTTGTATTGGGTCAAGGTCAGGGTGAAACATGCTGTACACATTATTTCATTTTGGCTCCTCAGAGAAAATGTTCAGAGAAACAGAAGACCCTTGTCAAGTAACACACTAGTAAGGCATGATGATGCACTCTGAATCCCAACACTTGGGAGGTAGAAGCAGGAGGACCGGGAGTTCAAGGTCATGCTTGTTTACATAGCAAGTTCAAGGCCAGGTTAGTGTGGGCTACATGAAACCCTGTCTCAGAGATAAGGAGGATAGCTGTAAGGTCCAGGCTACCCTGAGACTACATAGTGAATTCCAGGTCAGCCTGGGCTAGAGTAACGAAACCCTACCTTGAAAAACCAAAAACAAACAAACAAACAAGCAAAAAAAGGGCTGGAGAGATGACTTAGCAGTTAAGGCTCTTACCTGTGAAGCCTAAGGACCCAGGTTCAATTCCCTAGTAGCCATGTAAGACAGATGCACAAAGTGGTGCATGCTTCTGGAGATCATTTGCAATGACTAGAGACCCTGGCATGCCCATTCTCTCTGTCTGTCTCTCTTCTCTCTGTCTCAGTCTTACACACAAATAAATAAGTAAATATAAGAAAAATTAATATATAAAACGTATATTTACAGGGCTGGAGAGATGGCTCAGTGGTTAAAAGCACTTGCTTGCAAAGCCTGATGGCCTGGGTACAATTCCTCAGAACTCACATAAAGCCAGATACACAAAGTAACACATGCATCTGGAGTGTTTGCAGTGGCAGGAGGCCCTGGTGCACCCATTCTCATTCCCTCTCTGTCTGTCATGAATAAACAAAAAACAAGCAAACATCCACCCTTCCCTGAGGATTTATATGCAATTAATCGCTGATGAAAGAGGTAGAGACATTAAAAAATATAATACAATAAAATAAAAAGAATATAAAAATAACAAAGCCAGGCATGGTGGTGCATGCCTTTAATCTCATCATTCAGGAGGCACAGGTAGGAAGATTGCTGTGAGTTCCAGGCCACCCTGAGACTACATAGCGAATTCCAGGTCAACCTGGGCTAGAGCCAAACCCTACCTTGAAAAACAAAATACGAAAACAAAAAACAAAACAAAACAAAAAAATAGGGATTTGGGGCTGGGGCAGAGATGGCTCAGTGGCTAAGGCACTCACCTACAAAGCCTAAGGACCCAGAGTTTGAAGTGACTAAGGAGAGAGACAGAGCCGGGTGTGGTGGCTCACACCTTTAATCCCAGCACTCGGGAGGCAGAGGTAGGAGGATCGCTGTGAGTTCGAGGCCACCCTGAGACTATATAGTGATTTCCAGGTCAGCTTGAGCTAGAGTGAGACCCTACTTGGAAAAAAAAAAAAAAGAGGGCTGGGGGGATGGCTTAGCAGTTAAGGTATTTGCCTGCAAAGCAAAAAGACCCTGGTTTGATTCCCCAGGATCCACATTAGCCAGATGCACAAGGGGGCTCACGTGTCTGAAGTTTGTTTGCAGTGGCTGGAGGCCCTGGCGTGCCCGTTCTCTCTTTCTCTCTTTCTCTGTCAAATAAATAAATATAAATAAAATATTTTTTAAATTTCTGTTTTAAAAATAAATAAAATATTTTAAAAAATATTTAAAAGAGAGAGAAACACAGAGCTTACATGGGTACTGGGGAATCAAACGAAGGTCATTAGGCTTTGCAGGAAAGTGAATTCACCTCTGAGCCATCTCTCTAGCCTTGAGCCCAGTTTAGATACATCCTGAGCTCTTGAGCCAGCGGAGGTGACTCAAGTCTTCAATCCCAGCACTTGGGAAGCTGAGGCAGGATGAGCATCTTGAGTTCAAGGCAGCCCTGGGCTTGTACAGAGTGAATTTCAGATTAGCCTGGGCCAGAGTGAGACCCTGACTCAAAATAAAGAAAAGAAAAGAAAAGAAAAGAAAAGGAAAGGAAAGGAAAGGAAAGGAAAGGAAAGGAAAGGAAAGGAAAGGAAAGGAAAGAAAGATGGGAGAAAGCCGGGCATGGTAGTGCATGCCTTTAATCACAGCACTCGGGAGGCAGAGGTAGGAGGATCACCATGAGTTCGAGGCCACCCTGAGACTACATAGTTAATTCCAGGTCAGCCTGAGCCAGAGTGAGACCGTACCTTGAAATACCAAAATAAAGAAAGAAAGAAAAGAAAAAGAAAGATGGGAGAATGGGAGAGACAGCTTAGTAGTTAAGGTGCTTACCTATAAAGCCAAGGAAACCAGGTTTGATTCCCCAGGACCCACATAAGCCAGATACACAAGGTGGTACATGCGTCTGGAGTCTGGAGTTCATCTGCAGTGGTCAAAGGCCCTGGCATGCTCATTCTGTCTGTTTGTCTGTCTATCTATCTATCTATCTATCTACCTCTTTCTCTCTCTCAAATGAATTAAAATAAAATAAAATATTTTTTTAAAAGAAAGACACTAGAGCCGGGCATGATGGCACATGCCTTTAATTCCAGCACCCAGGAGGCAGAAGTAGGAGGATTGCTGTGAGTTCAAGGCCACCCTGAGATGAAATAGTGAATTCCAGGTCAGCCTGAACTAGAGTGAGACCCTACCTTGAAAAACCAAAAAGAAAAAGAAAAAAGAAAGAAAGACACTGGGGCTGGAGAGATAGCTTAGCAGTTAAGGCGCATCCTTGCAAAACCCAAGGACTGAGGTTTGATTCTCTAGTGCCCACAGTAAGCCAGATACACATGGTGGCGCATGCCTCTGGAGTTCATTTGCAGTGTCTAGAGGCCCTGGAGCACCTATTCTCCCTCTCTGTCTCTGTCTCTAATAAATAAGCAAATAAAAATGTATCTTAAAAAAAGCATTAAAAAAAAGAAAGAAAGACACTGTAAGCCAGTGTGGTGGCGCATGCCTTTGATCCCAGCACTTGGGAGGCAGAGGTAGGAGGATCACCGTGAGTTTGTGTCCACCTTGAGACTGCATAGCGAATTCCAGGTCAGCCTGAGCTAGAGTGAGAGTGAGACCCTACCTTGAAAAACCAAAATAAAATAAAATAAAATGTGTGTGTGTGTGTGTACTAACCCTTGCCACTGAATAACTTACAAACCTAAAAAAAAAAAAAAATTGAAAAGAGAGTAAATTCCCCCTGCTTTCTGCTTTGGGTCATAAAACCAAAGAAGGGTAGTGTAGCAGAAGCAGATGTGTGTTTCATTCAGCAAGTGGGCAGAAAAAACCGCAACTGTGGAGCTTATTAAATAAGTGGGAAAGTATTAGTTCTCTTCTGAACTTTGTGGTGAAGTGAGGAGGGCTGTCATTCCTGTTCCTGTTTTGGTTCCAGGGAAATAGGGTTTCCATTGCATGGGATGCAACTGGATATTTCCCCCCTGCTCCAGGGCTGGAGCTGCCAGTCGTTTCCTGGCACTCGCAAGAGCTGCGAATCCCAGCAGCAAGGTCAAATCCATTTTTGGAGCCAAATGGCAGCATTCCTTTGTAGCTAGTTAACTTTACCGCCTCTAAGGTAACTCTTGCCTGTCTAGAGTGACATCTAATGGCAACAAAAGGGACTTGTCCAACTTTTCATCCATACTTTATTTTTATTTATTTTATTTTATTTTTTAAAATTTTATTTATTTGAGAGAGAGGGAGAGAAATAGGCAGGTAGAGAGAGAGAGAGTGAGAGAGAGAATGGGTGTGCCAGGGCCTCCAGCCACTGCAAAAGAACTCCAGATGCTTGTGCCCCCTTGTTCATCTGGCTTACATGGGTCCTGCGGAATCAAACCTGGGTCCTTTGGCTTTGCAGGCAAACACCTTAACCACTAAGCCATCTTTCCAGCCCTTTTTTTTTTTTTTTGAGGTAGGGTCTCACTCTAGCCCACGCTGACCTGGAATTCACTATGTAGTCTTAGGGTAGCCTCGAACTCATGGCAATTCTCCTACCTCTGCCTCCCGAGTGCTAGGATCAAAGGTATGCATCACTACACCTGGCTAAGTCATCATTTTTGATAACAGAGAAAGAAAAAAGACTATTAAAGCCCTTAGAGTTTGAGGCCAACTTGGCCAACATAGCAAGATACCATGAAAGAGAAAGAGAAACAAAGTGAGACTATTAAAGCCCTTAGACCTTGGGCTTTTTTTAAAAATATTTTTAAATTTTATTTATTTATTTATTTATTTATTTATTTATTTATTTATTTATTAGAAGTACATGCTCAACCATATTTATTGCCGCTCAATTCACAATAGCTGGGAAATGGAACCAGCCTAGATGTCCCTCAACTGATGAGTGGATAATGAAGATATGGCACATTTATACAATGGAGTTCTACTCAGTGGTAAAGAAAAATGAAGTTATGAAATTTGCAGGAAAATGGATAGATCTGGAAAGGATTATACTAAGTTAAGTAACCCAGGCCTAGAAAGCCAAGTGTCACATGTTCTCTCTCATATGTGGATCCTAGCTACAGATGATTGGACTTCTGTGTGAGTAGGAAGAAAACTCAGTAGCAAAGGCCAGTAAGCTAAAAAAGAGATATAAAGGGAAGAGAAAGGAAGGGAGGAGGGTACTTAATAAGATGGTTTTGTATATATGTAAGTAGAAGAATAGATTAATGGGGGTGAAAAGGCCCAAAGTGAGGTGAGGGGAATAGATTGAGTAAAGGAAAGGTGGAGGGAAGACTAATCAAAATCTAAGAGGATGTAAAGAAATCATATGGAATCCTCTGGCTTTGGGCAATGGAACACTCAGAAGCTGTAGATTGTAGCTAGAAAATTTTCAGTGCCAAGGATGGGATACCTCCAGTGAGTTGTTGGCCAGGGAGGTCCCTGATGCCCCCAAAACACTATAGGCCATTGCCGGGGCCCTTGGCTTCCCACCAGGAATAGATGGTAAGACCCTATTGCTGAAGACTCCACATGCATGGGCTGCAAGGCCACTGGGAAATCCTGCTGGAACTGAGCTGATAACCTCCTCCTCCATGTAGACCAGCTGACAGAAAGCTGGAAGAAGCCATTCTACATGCAGTTCAATGGGAGAAAGAGATACCACCAGTGAAGATACTCAACAGTGGAAACTGCAAGCCTTATATTTGGCCAGCCAGGCCAAATGAGCCAACGGGTACAATAGTGGCACGTCTGTCATGGTGGAAACCAACTGCCCTCTAATTGGACCGGAGGCCCGCGCCATGGGAGGGAATACATCCCTACTACTGAAAACTTACAACAGGGGTAGTCATGAGCCCTAGAGGTGTAACATCTGCTGCTGTCTGGCTAAATGTATATACTATGCTTATCAAACTGCCCAGTAAGAACTTCTCTTAATATTCATACCCTTATATTAATGCTACTCTCACTTTTGGTAGAGAATCTTCTCTTTTCAGATGGCAGTGACGTTGGGACGACTCAGAAGGCATCATGGTGCTGGAAAGAAGTGACTGGAGTACTGAGTAATATCTCGATCACACCTTCCAAGGCTCAGGATCTAATGCAGAAGAGGTGATGAAAAGAATATAAGAGCCAAAGGAAGGGTAGGACTCCTTACAACGTGCTCCCTCCAGACATAAAATGGCCTGGATATCCATGACCTCATAGTGCCTGACACTACCTACACAAGACCATCATAAGAGGAGGAAAAGATCATGACATCAAAATAAAAGAGAGACTGATTGAGATGGGGAGGGGATATGATGGAGAGTGTAATTTCAAAGGGGAAAGTGGGGGAGGGAGGGTATTACCATGGGATATTTTTTATAATCATGGAAGTTGTTAATAAAAATTGAGAAAAATATATTTTTAAATTTTATTTATTTATTTATTTAAGAGAGAGAGAGAGAGAATGGGCGCACCAGGGCCTCCAGCCACTGAAAACGAACTCCAGACATGTGCGCCCCCTTGTGCATCTGGCTTATGTGGGTCCTGGAGAGTGGAACTGGGATCCTTTGACTTTGCAGGCAAATACCTTAAACTGCTACGCCATCTCTCCAGCCTTGGACTTTTCCTGGCCCCAAGTTAGTGCTCAGTACCCACTAAGTGTAGGTGTGTGTACAGTGTGGTGTGGTAGGGTGTGGTGGGACCCCATACTCTCACCAGCAGCAGGGGCTGCTAGCCTACTGTAGCCCTTGCCTGCTCCCTCCATCACTCTTCTGTCTGGTCTTGTTTTGAGTTGGAGCCTCTTTACTGATTCCAGAGCTTGTGGGGCTCCAAGGATTCTAGGGTCTCAGCTCCCTCGCTGGACTAAGGTTACAGACCTGCATAGCCAACACTCATCTGTTTACATGGGATCTGGAGATTTGAACTCTAGTGGTCTCAGGCCCTTTCATGCTTGTGCAGGAAGCACACTGAACTGCTGAGCCATCTCTCTCCAGCCCTAGCCTTGATTTAAATTCTGCCACCTCTGTCTCCTAAGTAGCTGGGATTACAAGCTTCTGCCGCCATACCCAGTTCCTATTTATTTATTTATTTGCCTATGAGAGTTCATGTGCAAGTGCAAGCTCCCCTCTTGATACGTGACAGTTAGGGAATTGAACCAGGGCCAGTAGGATTTGCTAAAAAGCACTGTTGAATACTGAGCCATCTCTCCAAACCCCCAGTTCCTATTTTATTACTATTTAAAGATGAAAGCCAGGCGTGGTGGCTTTCATCCCAGCACTTGGGATGAAAGAGGTAGGAGGATCACCATGAGTTTGAAGCCACCCTAAGATTACACAGTGAATTCCAGGTCAGCCTGAGCTAGAGTGACCTAGAGACCCTACCTTGAAAAAAAAAAAGTGAGTAAGGTTTGGGGTATTATGAAATTATTAATTTGACTGGGTTAACCATTACATTATATATATAGATAGATAGATAGATAGATAATATATGATCTTTAATTGTTAAAAAAAAAAAAACAACAACCTTGAAGGCCAGGCATGGTAGTGCATGTCTTTAATCCCAGCACTCAGTAAGCAGAGGTAGGAGGATCACTGTGAGTTCAAGGCCACCCTGAGACTACATAGTGAATTTCAGGTCAGCCTGGGCTAAAGTGAGACCCTATCTTGAAAAAACAAAATAAATAAATTAATTAAATTAAAATAAAATAAATTTGACAGAGGGCATGAAAGATAGCTTAGTAGTTAATGTGTTTGTCTGTGAAGCCAAAGGACCCAAGTTCAAATCCCCAGGACCCATGTAAGTCATATCCACAAGGTGGTGCACGTGTCTGGAGTTCATTTACAGGAGCTAAAGGCCATTCTCTCTCTCTCACTCTCTCTCTTTCTGTTAGTCTCTCTCTCTCAAATAAATAACAAAAAATAAAAACAAATAAAAAAGTTGGGGATGGGCGTGGTGGTGCATGCCTTTAATCCCAGCACTTGTGAGGTAGAGGTAGAAGGATGGCCATAAGTTCGAGGTCACCCTGACACTATACGGTGAAGCCCAGGTCAGTTTGGGCTAGAGTGTGACTCTACCTTGAAAATATATATATTTGTGGGTTTTTTTGTTTGTTTTTCGAGATAGGGTCTCGCTCTAACCCAGGCTGATCTGGAATTCACTATGTAGTCTCAGGGTGGCCTTGAACTCATGGCAATCCTCCTACCTCTGTCTCTGGAGTGCTGGAATTAAAGGCGTGGGCTACCATGCCCAGCCTTTTTTTTTTTTTTTTTTTTTTCCAGGTAGGCTCTCTTGCTCTTTTCCAGCCATGCTCGGCTAGCAAAGGAAGTGCTGACCTGGAATTCACTATGTAGTCTCAGGGTGGCCTCGAACTCACAGCGATCCTCCTATACTGGCTAGGAGTAAATTTTCAAATGACCAATTGTCAACTGTCACTGGCTGGTTCTTTCTCACCAAAGAGAAGTCAAGAGTTGTGGACAACTCAAAAGATATACCCGACATGACCTTGGGTCAGCTCCTAAGGAAAAGGGTCAACTGCCAGGCAGGAATCTATGGCCCCCCCCAAGGCAATGCCCAGTTCCAACCTGTAGGTGGCAGCAGTATCATTCATAGAAAACAAAGCCAGAAAGTTTCTGGTGTCTAAAAATAACTACCAAGGCCGATGGGGGAGGGACTTTCCACGATTAATTTACATTCGGGGGGCGGGGGCGGGAAGACTCCTGAGTATGTTTTTGTAAAAGTATATGCATATGGGCCAGATTTGGAAGAGAACATCTAAAAGTAACAATTGTGTTGAAATGGTGCAATTGTGGGTAAGTAGAAGTCTCATTCTGGTATAAAAACCTATTGAGGGCTGGAGAGATGGTTTAGCAGTTTAAGGCATCTGCCTGCAAAGCCAAAGGACCCAGGTTCCTTTCCCCAGAACCCAATAAACCAGATGCACAAGGGGGCACATGCGTCTGGAGTTTCCTTGCAGTGACTGGAGGCCCTGGCATGACCATTCTCTCTACATCTACCTCTCACTCTCTCTCAAGTGTGAATAAAAAAATAAAAAATAAAAAAAACCTGTTGAAACTAGCAAAACTTGTTAATTGCCAACTGACTACATCAGTCACTTCTAAATGCAGTTTTTTTTTTTTTTTTTTTTTTTTTTTGAGGTAGGATCTCACTCTAGCCCAGGCTGGTGTGGAATTCACTCAGGGTGGTCTCTAACTCATGGTGATCCTCCTACCTCCGCCTCCTGAGTGCTGGGATTAAAGGTATGCACCACCATGCCTGGCCTAGGAGTCTTTTTAAAAACATTTGGGCAGGGGGCTGGAGGGATGGCTCAGCAGTTAAGGCTTTATCCTACAAAGCCAAAGGACCCAGGTTCAATTCCCCAGGGCCCACATGAGCCAGATGCACAAGGTAATATGTGCATCTGGAGTTCCTTTGCAGTGGCTAGAGGCCCTGGTGTGCCCTCTCTTTCTCTCTCTAATAAATGAATAAAAATAAATAAAATTAAAATTTTTTTATTTGTGCTTATTTATTTGAAAGAGAGAGAGAAAGAGGCAGATAGAGAAAAAATGGGCATGCTAGGACCTCTAGCCACTGCAAATGGACTCCAGATGCATGCACCACCATGTGCATCTGGCTTATGTTGGTACTAGGGAACAGCACCTGGGTCCTTAGGCTTCCCAGGCAAGTGCCTTAACCATTAAGCCATCTTTTATTTCTTTCTATTATTATTATTATTTTGTGGTTTTTCTTTTTTTTTTTTTTTTTTTTTGGTTTTTCGAGGCAAGGTCTCACTCTAGCCCAGGCTGACCTGGAATTCACTATGGAGTCTCAGGGTGGCCTCGAACTCACGGCGATCCTCCTACCTCTGCCTCCCGAGTGCTGGGATTAAAGGCGTGCGCCACCACGCCCGGCTATTTTGTGGTTTTTCAAGGTAGGGTCTCACTCTCTAGTCCAGCATGACCTGCAATTCACTATGTAGTCTCAGGGTGGCCTAGAACTCACAGTGATCCTCCTACCTCTGCCTTCCAAGTGCTGGATTAAAGGCATGCACCACCATGACCAGCTGTATTTTTTTCTTAATTTTTGGTTTTTTTTTGAGGAAGGGTCATGCTGGCTTAGAATTCACTATGTAGTCTCAGACTGTCTACCTCTACCTCCCTAGTACTGGCATTAAAGGCATATACCACCACCCCCAGCCCCTATTTAGTTATTTATTTTTTCAAGATTTAAAAAAATTATTTTTATTTACTTAGACACAGAGAGAGAATGGGCACACCAGGGCTTCCAGCCACTGCAAACAAACTCCAAATGCATGCACCACCTTGTGCATCTGGCTTATGTGGGTCCTGGGGAATTCAACCTGGGTTCTTTAGCTTTTCAGCCAAGTGCCTTAACTGCTAAACCATCTCCCTAGCCCCCTATTTTTATTTTTATTTATTTATTTTTTCGAGGGAGAGTCTCACTCTAGCCCAGGCTGACCTGGAACTCACTATATAGTCTCAGGGTGGCCTTGAACTCACCATGATCCTGCTAGATCCTCCTACCTCTGCCTCCCAAGTGCTGGGATTAAAGACATGTGCCATCACACCCGGCTTGAAACAGGAATTTTGAAGAAAAACTTACTTGGGAATCTAAATATAGAGAAGGCCAATAGAGTGGAGGAAATTGCATGAGCAAAGATATGGCCATTCAACAGATTATGATACCTTCCGGAAACCACAAGTGGCTCAGTATTCATGGAGCTCGTGCTGGCTGGCAAGTGAGAGAGCAGGGCTGACAGGCAGGGGCTGATCTTTAAGGACCTCACATGGGACCTGAGACATCGTATAGATAATAAAATATCTTAGTTCTGATCAATTTTCCACTCTTCACACACATCTAAAGATGAAAATCAGACTATGGCCCCAACTCTGATTAAAATGGAGTCCCATGAGCCTCTCCAACTGTCTTAACCATATGCTTCTTTGTTCTAGAATATTATGTCAAGCTAACCACAGTTCTGATCTAAACTTCACCCCTTTGTCCTTCCTTAGTTCTGGAAGAAATCAGGTTTCCTGTTGTGTTGCATCATATACTTAGAGGTATGCCTTCCACTTCCAGTGTTAAACTCTGGGTAGAACAGAACAGAGTTCAGTTAATGTTGGTGGAGCATGAATGCATTGAGGTTTTCAGTAGCATATTGTGTATTTCCACCTGTGTGTCTCCCAGAGTATTGAATTATACTTTTTTCTTTCTTTCTTTCTTTCTTTCTTTCTTTCTTTCTTTCTTTCTTTCTCTCTCTCACTCTCTCTCTTTCTTTCTATCTATTCACTATATAGTCTCAGGGTGGCCTTGATCTCATTGAGATCCTTCTACCTCTGCCTCCCGAGTGCTGGGATTAAAGGCACCACCACGACCAGCCTTGAGTTATACATTTCAAAAATTGGGTCAGGGCTGGTGAGATGGTTCAGTGGTTAAAGAGATTGCCTGAGTGCTGGGCGTGGTGGCGCATGCCTTTAATCCCAGCACTCGGGAGGCAGAGGTAGGAGGATCGCTGTGAGTTCAAGGCCAGCCTGAGACTACATAGTGAATTCCAGGTCAGCCTGGGCTAGAGTGAGACCCTACCTTGAAAAAAACAAAACAAAACAAAACAAAACAACAACAACAACAACAACAAAAAAAGAGATTTTCTGAGTCTGAGTTTGACTCCCTAGTACCCACATGGAACCAGATGCACAAAATGGAGCATGCATGTGGAGTTTATTTTCAGTGGCTAGAGGCTCTGGTGTGCCCATTCTCCCTCTCTCTATTGCAAATGAATAATATATATATATATATATATATATATACATATATACATATATATATATATATATATATATAAAACTTGGGTCACAGGGCATGGTGGCACATGCCTTTAATGCCAGCACTTGGGAGGCAGAGGTAGGAGGATCACTGTGAGTTCAAGGCCAGCCTGAGACTACTTAGTGAATTCCAGGTCAGCCTGGGCTAGAGTGAGACTCTACCTCAAAAAACCAAAAAGAGAAAAAAAAAATCTGGGTCAGGCCAGGTGTGGTGGTGCATGCCTTTAATCCCTGTACTTAGGAGGCAGTGATAGGAAGATCACTGTGAGTTCAAGGCCACCCTGAGACTACATACTGAATTCCAGGTTACCAGCTCATAGGCCCCCAGCTTCTCCACTGCCTTGTAGACCTTCCACAGGTTAACTCTAACTGGACAGGGCTCTGGGTCCTTCTCTGTTCACCATCTGGTTTAGGGGACACAGCAGGCTCTAAGGGATCACCTTCCTCTGACTGTTTCCTTTTCCCTTTGACAGGAGGTGCTGCCATGGCCCAGCGAGGTCCCGCATCTCCCGCCGGCCCAGAGACCCTCAAAGTACAGGACACTCCAGACTCAGCGCTCAAGATTGGGAATTTAAAAAAAAAATTTTTTTTTATTTATTTGAGAGAGAGACAGTCAGAGAGAAAGACAAAGAGAGAGAGAATGGGCACTCCAGGGCCTCCAGCCACTGCAAATGAACTCTAGGCACATTCGTCACCTTGTGCATCTGGCTTATGTGGGTTCTGGGGAATTGAACCGAGGTCCTTTGGCTTTGCAGGTGAGTGCCTTAACCACTAGACCATCTCTCCAGCCCAAGATTGGGAATTTTTTTGAAGGTCAGTGGTCCTAACAAGTGTTCTCTATGATTCCTTTTGGTCCCAAGCTACTTTACTTAAGTTACAAGCCCAGGCTGACCTGGAATTCACTATGCAGTCTCAGGGTGGCCTTGAACTCACAGTGATCCTTCTACCTCTGCCTCCCAAGTGCTGGGATTAAGGGCGTGCACCACCATGCCTAGCTTCCTCTTCTTCTTCTTCTTTTTTTTCAAGGTAGGGTCTCACTTAGCTCAGGCTGACCTAGAATTCGCTATGGAGTCTCAGGGTGGCCTCGAACTCATGGCAATCCTCCTACCTCTGCCTCCAAGTGCTGGGATTAAAGGTGTGTGCCACCACACTCAGCTTCTTATTATTATTTTTAAATATTTTATTTATTTGAGAAAGGGCAGATATACAAATTTATATATAAAGAGAGAAAGAATGGGCATGCCAGGGCCTCCAGCCACTGTAAATGAACTCCAGGTGCATGTGCCACCTTGTGCTTCTGGCTGACATGGCTACTGTAAATCAAACCTGGGTCCTTTGTCTTTGCAGGCAAGTGCCTTTAACCACTAAGCCATCTCTCCAGCCCTCCATTTCTTTCTTTCTTTCTTTTTTCTTTTTTGTTTTTTCAAGGTAGGGTTCACTCTAGCCCAGGCTGACCTGGAACTTACTATGTAGTCTCAGGTGGCCTCAGACTCACAGTGATCCTCCTACCTCTGTCTCCTGAGTGCTGGGATTAAAGGCATGCACCACCACGCCCAGAAGCCCTCCATTTCTATTTTTTTCTGGCCACCATTCTAGAACAAACTGTCATAGCAGGGAAGAAAATAGGTTTTTAGAGAAAGGCCTAAATAGGCCTATTCTCTTCTGTGTGTGTGTGTGTGTGTGTGTGTGTGTGTGTGTGTGTGTGTGGTTTCTTGATGTAGGGCCTCATTCTAGCCCAGGCTGACCTGGAATTCACTATGTAGTCTCAGGCTGGTCTTGAATTTAAGGCAATTCTCCTACCTCTGCCTTCTGAATGCTAGGACTAAAGGAGTGTACGACCATGCCCAGCTTCCATTATCTTTTAGTTTCTCTTGATTTCTCATTTCTTTCATTTATTTATTTATTTTTTAATATTTTATTGATTTATTTGAGAGGTGGGGGCAGATAGAGAGAAAGAGAATGGGTGCGCCAGGGCCTTTAGCCACTGCAAATGAACTCCAGGTGTCTGTGCCCCCTTGTGTATCTGGCTTACGTGGGTCCTGGGGTCTTTAGGCTTCACTGGCAAATGCCTTAACTGCTAAGCCATTTCACCAGACCTCTTTCTTTTATTTTTAAAATATTTTTATTTATTTATTTGAAAGGAGAGAGAAAGAGAGACAGAGACTATGGATTTGCCAGGGCCTATAGCTACTGCAAATGAACTCCAAATGCATGTGCCACTTCGTGTGTCTGGCTTTATGTGGGTACTGGGGATTTGAACTTGGGTTGTCCAGGTCATCAGGCTTTGCAGGCAAGTGCCTTAACGAATAGGCCATCTCCCCAGCCCTCATTTCTTTCTTTCTTTCTCTCAAGTACTGAGATTTAACCTGTGCTACTACATCAGGCTCTGATTCCTCATTTTTTCCCCTCCCTCCCTTCCTTCCTTTTTCCCTCTCTCCCTTCTTTCTTTTCTTTCTTCCTTCTTTGACAGCTTCTTGCTATATCACCCTGACTAGCCTCCCAAACTCTTAATCCTCCTGCCTCAGACTCCCTAGTGCTAGAATCACAGACATGGGCCACCCCACCTGGCTTCTCATTTTCCCAGTCTGTAAACAGGGGGATATTAGTTGTTTGGTGCAGGCACAATGACTTTAGTATGTCTCAGGTGGTAAGTAGATGGTCTTTTTGGTATTGTCACCTCCTGTCACACATCTTCCTGTCAGAAGCTTGGTTACACATCACTTGTCAGTGAAGCTTAAGATGTGCATTCCGGCTTTGCCTCTCATCTCTCCTCCCCCAATCCTGGGTTCTACCCAACATGAAATAGCAGCAGATTCTATCTCTCTTCTCCCACTTTCATGTTCCAGTTCAAACCTCATTCTTCCTGACTTCTTCACCACCAAATAATGGCTCCCTTCTTGTAGTTGTTCAGTCATATATGTAGCCCATTGGCACTTAGGGTCACTTTCTTTTCTTCCAGTGCAGGCACCTATGTCTAGATTACAAACTACTGAAAGCACAGACATTGTCTGGTTCGTTTTTCACCCTGCGGAGCACCCTCAACTTAGATAATGTTCAGTCAATACTTGTAGGAAAAACAATTGGTCGTTTCAGTGGGCATGTTTCCTCTATGGTATCAGAGGTTTGGCTATTCTCAGTGCCATTTTGTTGACTTCCAAAGAACGCATTAACATTAGATGTGTTCTGTTCTCTCCTTTAATTGGAAAGAGCTTTTGGAACTGAGAAACGAGAGTTGCTTCTCCAAGCCTCATCACCACTCCCCCATACTCAGCGGCTTCACACAGGCATCTAAGTACTTGGCATTGCATAGAACACGACTTTCTCACGCCTCCATTCTTCTGCACTTATGCACCATTCCCTGTGCCTGAAACTCCGGCTGTTCTGTCGAACTCCTACTCATGCTCCAGGACTCAGTTCCACATCATCCTCTTTGTGAAGACTTTCATGCAGTGGGCAGAGGAACGAGTGATCCTTCTTCCATCTTTTTTGGCTTTCTCAGCATTCCCCAAATAGCTTACAGACAGTACTTTGGTGCCATTTTTTTTTTTTTTTTTTACTCTTCTTTCTTTTCCAAATTCTCTCCCTCCCTCCTTCCCTTCCTTCCCTCCCTCCCTCCTTCCTTCCTTCCTTCCTTCCCACGTAAATGTGTGTGTGCAAGCCACGGTCTCTTGCTGCTGCAAATTAATGCCACATGCATGTACCACTTTCTGTGTTCAGTTTTATGTGGGTGGGTGGCTGGGGAATTGAACATGTGCCAGCAGGCTTTGTAAGCAATCCCGTTAGCTGCTGGGCCATCTCCCCAGCCACTCTCCTGCTATTTGTGTGACTTTGAGTTGTTTGAAAGTCAAGATTTATTTTGTTTGTTTTTTCAAGGTAGATTCTCACTCTAGCCCAGGCTGACCTGGAATTCATTATGTAGTCTCAGATTGGCCTTAAACCACAGGAATCCTCCTACCTCTGCCTCCCAAGTGTTGGGATTAAAGAAGTGCCACAACTATCCGGGATCAGGATTTTTTTTTTTTTTTTTTTTTTTTTTTTTTTTTTTGAGGTAAGGTTTCACTCTAGTCCAGGCTGACCTGGAATTCACTATGTAGTCTCAGGGTGGCCTTGAACTTACAGTGATCCTCCTACCTCTGCCTCCCAAGTGCTGGGATTAAAGGTGTGCACCACCACGCGTCCTTCTTTCTTTCTCTCTTTTTTAATATATTTATTTATTCGAGAGTGAGAAAGAGAATGGGCGCACCAGGGCCTCCAGCCACTGCAAACGAATTACAGATGCATGTGCCCCTTGTGCATCTGGTTTATGTGGGGCCTGGAGAGTCGAACCAGGATCCTTTGGCTTTGCAGGCAAACGCCTTAAAGCTAACCCATCTCTCCAGCCCATCTTTTTTTTTTTTTTTAGGATTATTTATTTATTTGAGACACGGAGAAGGGTAGGAGGGGGGGGAGAGAGAGAGAGAGAGAGAGAGAGAGATGGGGAGAGAGAATGAGAGTGGGCGTGCCAGGGCCTCTAGCCACTGCAAAGGAACTCCAGATGCATGCATCACCATGTGCATCTGGCTTAAGTGGGACCTGGAGAATCCAACCTGGGTCCTTAGGCTTCGCAGGCAAGCGCCTTAACCCATAAGCCATTTCTCCAGCCCCCCCCCCCGTTTTGTTTTTGGTTTTGCAAGGCAGAATCTCGCTGTAGCCAAGGCTGACCTGGAATTCACTATGGAGTCTCAGGGTGGCCTCGAACTCACGGCGATCCTCCTACCTCTGCCTCCTGAGTGCTGGGATTAAAGGCGCGCGCTCCACGCCCGCCCCCCTTTTAAAAAACTATTTTATTTGAGATAAAGAGGCGCGCCTGGGCCTACAGTCTGTGCAAAGGAGCCCCAAACACATGCGCCCCCATATTCAGCTCGCTTACGTGGGTACTGGGGAATCGAACCTAGGTCTTTAAGACTTCACGGGCAAGCGCCTTAACCGCTCAGCCATCTCTCCAGACTCTCCTCCTCCCGCTTTGCCTTGGTATGGTAGAAAGGGAAAGGAAAGCGCTTATTAGAGTGTGGGGAACGTTATTCTCTGAGGACACAGCTATCATTAGGCCAGTTGTGGCACCCAGAGGGTTACAGCGGGCCGTGGGGGCGGGGCCGTGCCCCTGCCACCTGTCGCGGGCGGCCTGGCGCATGCGCACGCGCGCGCGTACCCGGCCGCTCTACCTGCCCGGGGCGGGCCGCTGGAGGAGGAGCGCCTGCGCCCTGGGCCTTTTCCTCCCGGGGAAGTCTCGCGGGGGCGGGGCGGGGCCGCGTGCGTGCGTGCGTGCGTGTGTGTATGTGTGCGTGTGTGTGTGTGCGTGTGTGTGCAGGGGGGGCGTGCAGTTCTCGCGGGACCGGGACTGAGAGCGGAAGCCAGGCGCTTGTGCTTGCTTCAGCGACCGGGCGGCGGCGGCGGTGGCGGCGGTGACCCAAGGCCGAGGCGCTGACGGCGGCGGCGGACGGACCGACGCGGGACGCTGCGCTCGGGGAGGCGGCGGCGGCGGGGTCGGCGTCCGCTCGCGGCGCGGGCGGAGCGGGGAGCTGCGCCGCCGGTGAGTTGGGCGAGGGCGCTCGGTCCCCCCGTCTTGCCCGCCGCGGGGTGCGTGTGTGTGTGGGGGAAGGCAGCGGGGAGACCGGGCCTGCCTCCTCGGAGCCGCGGCTGGGGAAGCCGGTGGGCGCGGCGAAGCCCGGCAGCGGGAGCGGAACCTCGGCGCTTCACGGACTCTTCCCTGTTTCCCCTTTCGGGGCGCTTCCTTCCTGGGGACGGTCGGGTCCTCCCGCGCTGAGGACGAGGTCGTCCCCGCGCGGCGCGGCCGGTCCGGTGTGCGCGGGAGGCGGCGGCGGCCGGGGCCTGGGTGCCGCGGTGAAGGATGCTGCTGTGACCCGCACGGCGACCACGTCACCGTCTCTCCGGCCTTTCGCAGCCCGATGCTCGTGCGCGGTCGCGGGACGAGCGGCAGCGCCCGCTGCCCGGGCTGGTGCCCACCCGGCTTCTTCGTGCCAGCGCTTTTCGGGTAGAGCCACTCGTAAAAAATCACTGGTGAGAAACGTAAAGCGCCGCGGCAGGCGGCCGTGCGCGGAGGGGAGTTCCGCGAGCGCGCGCTGGGGATGCTCGTGGGCCGGCGGCTGGCTTCACATGCCGGGAAAAGTGCGCTGTGCAGGCGACCGAAGTGCACTGGAGTGTCTTGTTCGTAGTGCAGTTTTGTCGACGCTCAGAAAAGAATCCAAGGAGGCCGAAGAGAATTCACCTTATGCCCGCCTTTCACATCCGAACTTCAGCCCCTGCCTTCCCTCTCTCACTCTCCATTCCACTGGGCTCACGGAACGCTTTGGTAACGCTAGTCATTTGCCGCCTCCACCTCCTATTTTCTTTTCCCTTCCTCGTCTTCTGCTGCTTCTAATCTACTTCCCCTTCTTGCTATTTGCCCTGTGGCAGGCATAATTTTCGAAGTTCTGTGAGGTTTCCTACTTTCAAGATTCTGTTTTCTTTTTTGGGACGAAACCTCTTCCCTGTTTACTTTCCTTTCCTTGTAAGCTTTCAGCCAGCCAGAAGGGTTGCTATAGAGCCCTGGGAGACTTAAGTTCTCCTCCTGGGAACTGGGAGGCCCAAAAGGATTGAATTCACCCGTGAGTAATCAATACTGCCAGTGGGTCACAGCGTGGTCTGCTTGTGGTGGTTGTATTTTCGTGTTTTCTTCACTTTTTAAGATCTTTGTTCCTGGTGTTTGATTCTTGCCTACATTTTTTTGGTGTTAGGAGATTGGGTGAAGATTGGGTCTGTTTGGGGATTAAATTACTCCTTTTTTTTTTTTTTTTTTTTTTTTACTTTTTATTTTGTTTTTTCGAGGTAGGGTTTCACTCTAGCCCAGGCTGACCCGGAATTCACTATGTAGTCTCAGGGTGGCCTCGAACTCACGGTGATCCTCCTACCTCTGCCTCCCAAGTGCTGGGATTGCCACAATGCCCTCTCCCCCCCTTTTTAAAAAAATTTATTTGAGACCGATAGAGACAGAGAGAGAATGGGCACACCAGGGTCTCCAGCCACTACAAACAAACTCCAGATGTATGAGCCACCATGTGCATCTGGCTTATGTGGGAACTGGAGAATTGAACTTGGCTCCTTAGGTCTCGCAGGCATGTGCCTTAACTGCTAAGCCATCTCTCCAGTCCCCCCCTTTTTAAATTTAGACAGAATCTTCATAATTCCCAGGGTGTTCTCAAACTGCTGGTGTTCCTCCTGCCTCAGCCATTCCCAAGTGCTGGGATTACTGCCATGTACTACCATCTCTTCTTTTTTTGACTGAAATAACTTTATTTGCCCTTCCCCATGTTCAAATTTTTCCTAATCCCAAGCATAAAAAGAGGGTTGGTTTTATAATTATCCCTTTAAAATATATTTTTATTATTTACTTTGAGAGGGAGAAATAAAGGGGGGGGGGGAGAATGGACACGCCAGGGCCTCCAGCCACTGTAAAGGAACTCGAGACACGTACGCCCCATTGTACATCTGGCTTCCGTGGGTCCTAGAGAGTTGAACCAGGATCCTTTGGCTTTGCAGGAAAACACCTTAAGGGCTAAGCCATCTCCCCAGCCCTAATTAGCCTTTTTTTTTTTTAACATAAAAATTGCAGCATTTTAATGATTGAGGCAATTTTGCTTTCTCAGCAAATAACTCAACTTTGATAGAACTGTTGAAGTTAAGTACTACTTGTTAGTGGTATTCAGAGGTTTTTCTTAGTGATTCCTGTCCCATGTGTGCAGTAGCAGTTGGTTAATTATTATCCCAGAGTAGTAATAGATTTGGGAAATGGAAACAGAACTGGGAACCACCATTGCTCATCTGAGAAAGTTGAGTTGTTTTTTGCTGAGCTCAGAGGAATGCCGCCTTAGTTGGATAGTGAGATTTGTCCTTACGTGGTTGTCAAAGATGGTTTCCCCTTTGTGCAAGTGAATATTATTTTCATTTTAAGCAAATTTGCTAAAGGCACCCTTAAAATACTAACAATATATATATGTATTTTTTTCTCAAGGTAGGGCCTCACTCTAGCTCAGGCTGACCTGGAATTCACTATGTAGTCTCAGGCTGGCCACGAACTCACAGTGATCCATCTACCTCTGCCTCCTGAGTGCTGATATTAAAGGCATGCACCACCATGCCCGGCAATTATCTTTTTTTAAAAAAGTTTTTATTTATATATTTGAGAAAGACAGAGATAATGGATGGGCGCACCAGGGCCTCCAGCCACTGCAAACTAAACTCCAGATGCATGCGCCCCCTTGTGCATCTGGCTAGCATGGGTACTGGGGAATCATTCGATCCTCAAACGGGGTCCTTAGGCTTCACAGGCAAGTGCTTAAACACTAAGACATTTCTCCAGCTCCCAATTATCATTTTTTAAAAAACTTATTTATTTGAGAGAGTGAGGGGCAGAGAATGGATGTGCCAGGGCCTGTAGCCACTACACATAAACTCCAGATGGATGTGCCACCTTGTGCATCTGGCTTAGGTGGGTCCTAGAGAATCGATCCTGGGTCCTTTGGCTTTGCATGCAAGTGCCTTAATCTCTAAGACGTCACTCCACCCCCTTTTATTTTTTATTTTTTGTGTTTTGTTTTGTTTTTTCGAGGTAGGGTCTCTCTGTAGCCCAGGCTGACCTGAAATTCACTATGTAGTTTCAGTGTGGCATTGAACTCATGGTGATCCTCCTATGCCACCATGCCCGGTTTAGTTCTTTAGGAAACAGCACATCATGCTGGGCATAGTGGTAAAATCCTGTATTCTTTTTTTTTTTTAATTTCTGTTTTGTTTATTTTTACTTATTTGAGAGTGACAGACAGACAGAGAGAGAGAGAGAATAGGTGCGCCAGGGCTTCCAGCCACTGCAAACGAACTCCAGATGCATGCGCCACCTTGTGCATCTGGCTTACGTGGGTCCTGGCGAATCGAGCCTCGAACCAGCGTCCTTAGGCTTCACAGGCAAGTGCTTAACTGCTAAACCATCACTCCAGCCCTAAAATCCTGTATTCTTAATCTTTGGGAGGTAGAGGTAGGAGGATTAGGAGTTTAAATTTTTTTTCTTTTTTAGGTTTTCTCTGTGTGTGTGTGTGTGTGGTGTGTGATGTATGTACACATGTATGCAGATGGGCACACCTTATGCACATGACTAGGCAAAGGATAACTTTAGTTGCTCATCTTGTATTTTATTGTGACATGGTCTCTCCCTTATCCTGATTCTTGTCAGTGGGCCCTAGTGATTTTTTGGTCTTTGTGTCCTCCCCCCACCTCCCAGACAGGGGCTACAGATGTGCTTGGCCACACCAGCTTTTTTTTGTTTTTTAATATTTTTATTTATTTACTTATTTAAAAGAGAGACACAGGGAGAGAGGGAGAGAATGGGCACACCAGAGCCTCTAGCCACTGCAAACAAACTCCAGGTGCATGCACCGCCTTGTGCATCTGGCTTATGTGGGACCTGGAGAATCAAACCTGGATCCTTAGACTTTGCAGGCAAGCGCCTTAACCACTACCAGCCCCACACCAACTTTTTACATGTATTCTGGAGAGTCTTGGCTATCTCCAGCCCCACAGGCCCTCATGCTTAAGCGGCAAACCTTCAACCACAGAGTCATGTCCTCAGCCTCTCTTATTGTCTTAATGTCCTGGAGATTGAACCCAGGACATTGTACATGTTAGGCAAGCACTCTTATTACTGTATTAAACCCCAAGTTCTTTTTTTTGGGGGGGGGGCTCCAGGGTCTTAAGTATTCCTGCCTGACCTTGAGCTCATTGTGTAGGGAGGATGACCTTGGAACTACTGATCCTTGAGTTTCTGCCTCATACTGAGATCATAGGCATGTGCCATCACAAGTGACTCAATAAGTGCTTTTTTTTTTTTTTTTTGAGATAGGGTCTCACTCTAGCTCAGGCTGACCTGGAATTCATTATGTAGTCTCAGGGTGGCCTCGAACTCGCGGTGATCCTCCTACCTCTGCCTCCTGAGTGCTGGGATTAAAGGCGTGCGCCACCATGCCCGGCTCTAGTAAGTGCTTTTATTTGTTTGTTTGTTTTTTGTGGTGCTGGACATTGAAGCCAGGCTTGCTAGGCCAAGGGCTCCTACCATGGAGCTACATCCCCAGCCTCTAGTTTGTAGTGAACACACTGTTAATTTGTCTACCAGAGATTTCTTCTGAGTTCGTATGTATAGAAACCAGTTCTAGATTTACTGTCACAACACCTATATTGTGGACTGTGAGACAGTTTGCAGGCTTTATTACTTATAGTAATCACCTAAATGCCATTATAAGGTGTATACTGGTATTATCCTTACCTCGCAGTTTAAGGGGAGTAGGGGTCCTCAAGAATGTAAATTGTTTCTCCGGTGTCATCTCATATAAAAATGGTAAAGCAGCAGTTGAATCCAGGCCTCATTACAGAGCATGTGTAAGCTTTTTGGTTTGAGTTGGAACTACAAAGCAATACATGCTTACTGTAAAACAAACAAAATTGAGGTGTATTATTACACAGAAAGTAATAGTATTATTATCTGAAATCACTAGTAGTGATAACAATTGTTAGACATCTGAACAAATTTAAGCATAAGTTGATGTATTATATTGCTTTACAGACTGGGATGAACTCTTTTTTTTTTTTCACCCTTTCAAGGTAGGGTCTTCTAGCTCAGGCTGACCTGGAATTCACTCTGTAGTCTCAGGCTGGCCTGTAACTCAGCAATTCTCCTACCTCTGCCTCCCAAGTGCTGGGATGAAAGGTGTGTGCTACCATACCCAGTTTGGGATGAACTTTTATTTTTTTGTTGTTTGTTGGGATAGGGTCTTGCTATGTAGCCCAGGCTGGTATTAAACATGCCCAGTCTTCCTGCCTCAATCTCCCAAGTGCTATGATTACAGCTGTGCCCCACAACACCCAGATTTCCTTTATGTTTTTCCCAGTTTTAAAAACTTGATATGTCTTGCTGCCTGCATAGAAAGATATCCCCTAGATAAACTCAAGGTTGTTGATCTGGTATTGCGTATTACTTATTAACACTTTCAGTGAGATCAATGTAGAAAGTAAATTCCTTAATCAATGGTATGCTTTATTTAAAATATATTTATTTATTTGAGAGAGAGAGAGAGGGAGAGGCAGATAGAAAGAGAGAATGGGCATGCAAGGGCCTCTAGCCACTGAGAACAAACTCCAGATGCATGTGCTACCTTGTGCATCTGGTTTAGGTGGGTCCTGGGGAATCGAACCAGGATCCTTAAGCTTCGCAGGCAAATGCCTTAACGGCTAAGCCATTTTTTTCAGGCCCCCCCCCCCCCGAGGTAGGGTCTCACTGTAGCCCAAGCTGACCTGGAATTCACTCTGTATTCTCTCTCAGGGTGGCCTCAAACTCAATGGCCATCCTCCTACCTCTGCCTCCTGGGATCAAAGGTGTGGGCCACCACGCCCGGCTTTTTTTTTTTTTTTTTTTAATTCCAATGTAGGGTCTCACTCTAGGCCAGGCTGGCCTGGAACTCACAGTGATCCTCCTACCTCTGCCTCCTGAGTGCCGGCATTAAAGGCATGAGCCAACAGACCCAGCAAGGGTATGCATTTTTAAAAAATAGTTTATTTTTATTTATTTATTTGAGGGGAGGGGAGGGGAGGGGAGAGGCAGGTAAAGAGAAAGAGAGAGACTGGGCATGCCAGGGCATTCAGCCACTGCAAAGGAACTCCAGATGAGTGGGCCACTTTGTGCATCTGGCTTGTGTGGGTCCTGGAGAACTGAACCTGGGTCCTTTCACTTCACAGGCAAGAGCCTTAACCATTAAGCCATCTCTTCAGCCCTATATTTATTTATTAAAAGAAAGAGGCAGAGAGAATGAATGGGTACACCAGGGCCTCTAGCCACTGCAGGCGACCTCCAGATGCATGCATCAGGCTTTATGTAGGCACTGGGTAATCAAACCTGGGTCCTTAGGCTTTGCAGTCAAGCGCCTTTACCAGTAAGCCATCGCTTTGGCCCTGTCTTGCCTCCACCCCCCTCCCCCTGTAGGGTTTCACTCTAGCTCAGGCTGATCTGGAATTCACTATGTAGTCTCAGGGTGGCCTTGAACTCACATCAGCCCTCCTCTCTCTGCCTCTCAAGTGCTGGGATTAAAGGCATGCACCACCACACCCCTGCCTGTCTTGCATTTTTAAAATGGTTTAAATAGAATATCATTTACAATTTATTTTAAGTGATACTTGTTAGGCTCTGTCCAAAGCACTTTATATATATATATACACACACACACACACACACACACACACACATACACACATATACATGAATGATCTAGTTTAATGTTCAGTGATTCTTATAAGGTAGTTATTGTCCATTATCCTGGTCAGAAAACTAGGACTTGTTGAAAAGGCTTGTTTAGTATTATAGCTGTAATCAACAGGATTGTTACTTAAATGAATGGCGTTTGACTGCCTTTTCAGACAAGGCAGACTCAGCACTAAGCTATGTTGGCCCAGTGCTGTGTATTGTATTTTCTATTTTGGTTTTTCAAGGTAGGGTGTTGCTGTAGCCCAGGCTGGCCTGGAATCCACTGTGTACAGCTGGCCTTGAATTCAGAGTCTTACTAACTATCTCTGCCTCCCAAGTGTGGGTCACCATGCCTGGCTGTATTGTATTTTCTGTGAATTTGGGGGAAAAGAGAATTACAAAGTAGAAAGAGAACAAAAGTGTACAGATTCCTGTAGGATACTGTATTTTCAGATACACTGTTATTTGAACAGGTTTGAAATTGTCTTCATGTGCTAGGCTGGAGATGTTTAGTGACGATTTAGAGACACTTCAGTCAGGCACACAGTGTACAACCCTCAACCCCAGCTGTGGGATTGAACCCAGGGCTTCCTGCATACCAAGCACATGTCTACCACTGACCTGAATCTCCAGGCCTGAACAATATTTTGGTTGGTTGATGTACTTCTCCCTGAGAATATGAATTGACAGTACAAGTGTACATTGTTTCTATCTTCAAATCTCTTTCTTGTAGCAATTACTGTCCATATAGGATAGAATTTCCTCATCTTTAGTGGAAGTTTGGAATTTCTTTACTATGGTTTGCCTAGTAAGCTGACCTTTTGAGGTATTCTAAACAAGATGCTAATTTTTATTTTGGCACAACTATCGAAGTATTGATTTTTCTCAGTCTGTATCTCACAAAGAATAAGTATTACTTAAGTGATTACTTGAATAGTTTCAACTTTCACAAGTGTTAGACTTTTTTGTTTCTTTCGAGATAGGGTCTCACTCTAGCCCAGGCTGACCTGGAATTCACTTATGTAGTCTCAGGCTGGCCTCAAACTTACAGGGATCCTCCTGCCTCTGCCTCCTGAGTGCTAGGATTAAAAGCATGCACCACCACTCCTGACATAAACTTTTTAAAAGTTTTAAATTAATTACTTTTATTTATTTATTTATATTGACTTTTCGAGGCAGCATCTCGCTCTAGCCTAGGCTGACCTGGAATTCACTATGCAGTCTCAGGGTGGGCTCGAACTCATGGAAATCCTCCTACCTTTGCCTCCTGAGTGCTGGGATTAAAGGCATGCAGCACCATGGCCAGCTATTTTATTTTTAATTTTTTAATATTTTATTTTTAATGAGAAAGAGGGAGGGAGGGAGGAGGAAGAGAAAGAATGGGCGCGCCAGGGCCTCCAGCCCCTGCAAATGAACTCCAGACACATGCGCCACCTTGTGCATCTGGCTAACATGGGTCCTGGGGAATCAAACCTGGCTCCTTTGGCTTTGCAGGCAAACGCCTTAACCACTAAGCCATCTCTCCAGCCCATTAAATTTTATTTATTTAATTTTATTTTTTTGATGTAGGGTCTCGCTCTAGCCCAGGCTAACCTGGAATTCACTCTGTAGTCTCAGGGTGGCCTGGAACTCATGGTAATCCTCCTAACTCTGCTTCCTGAGTGCTGGGATTAAAGGTGTGCACCACCATGCCTGGCTAATTTTTAAATTTTTTTTAGAGAGAAAGAGTTGTCACAACAGGGCCTCAGCCACTGTAATTGAACTCCAGGTGCTTGTGCCACCTAGAGGGCATGTGTGACCTTGTACTTGCCTCACCTTTGTGCATCTCGCTCTAGCCCAGGCTGACCTGGAATTCACTATGTAATCTCAGGGTGGCCTCGAACTCACAGCTATCCTCCTATCTCTGCCTCCTGAGTGCTGGAATTAAAGGTGTGTGCCACCACACCCAGCTCTTTTTTTTTTTTTTTTTTTTTGGTTTTTTGAGGTAAGGTTTCACTCTGGCCCAGGCTGACCTGGAATTAACTATGTAGTCTCAGGGTGGCCTCAAACTCATGGTGATCCTCCTACCTCTGCCTCCCGAGTGCTGGGATTAAGGGCATGCGCCACCATGCCCAGCCCTGCTCTTTTTTGTTGTTGTTGTTGTTGACATTAAAAAAAAAAAATTGGGCTGGAGAGATGGCTTAGCGGTTAAGCACTTGACTGTGAAGCCTAAGGACCCCAGTTCGAGGATCAATTCCCCAGGACCCACATTAGCCAGATGCACAAGGGGGCGCACACATCTGGAGTTCGTTTGCAGAGGCTGGAAGCTCTGGCGCGCCCATTCTCTCTCTCTCTGCCTCCTTCTCTCTGTCGCTCTCAAATAAATAAATAAACAAACAAAAAAATTTACTTGAGAGAGAGAATGAGTATACCATGCCTACAGCCACTGCAAATGAACTCCAGATGCATGTGCCACCTTGTGCTTCTGTCTTACATGGATTCTGGGGAATTGAACCTGGGTCCTTAAGCTTTTCAGACAAGTACCTGAACCACTAAGCCATCTCTCCAGCCCTTGTTTTTTTGAGGTAGGGTCTCACTGTAGTTCAGGACCTGGAATTCACTGTATAGTCCAGGGTAAACGTGAGCTCTGTGTGATCCTCCTACCTCTGCCTTCCCAGTGCTGGGATTAAAGGCATGTGCCACCATGGCTGGAAACTTTTTTTTTTTTTTTTTTTTTTTTTTTTTTTTTGCTTTATGAGAGAGAGAGAATTGGTGTGCTAGGGCCTCCAGCCGCTGCAGTAGAACTCCAAATGTGTGCGCCATGTTGTGCACATGTGCCACCTCGCATGCTTGTGTCATGTTGTGTATCTGGCTTATGTGGGATCTGGAGAGAGGAACATGGGTCCTTAGGCTTTGTAGGCAAGCGTCTTAACTGCTAAGCCATCTCTCTAGCCCTTCTTTTTGTTTTTTTGGTTTTTCTAGGTAGGGTTTCACTCTAGCTCAGGCTGACCTGGAATTCACTATGTAGTCTCATCCTGGCCTCAAATTCACAGTGATCCTTTTACTTTTGCCTCCTGGTGTTGGAATTAAAGGGGGTGCCACCATGCCCAGCTCTTTTGGTTTTTAAGGTCTTACTCTAGTCCAGGCTGACCTGGGACTCACTATCTAGTCTCAGGGTGACTTTGAACTCATGGTGATCTCCTACCTCCCAAGTTCTGGGATTAAAGGTGCCACCGCTCCTGGTGTAGCATTAGACATCTTAAGGCTTTTTTTCAGAAACCTGTAGCAGATGAGTTGAGCATAGCAGCAGGAAAGTAGGTGTTGAGAACATTCTCTTTTTTTGGTTTTGTTTTGAGGTGATAGCTTGCAGGTGTTGGTAGAGGAACTGTTTTTTTTTTTTTTTGAGGTGGAGTCTGGCTCTAGCCCAGGCTGACCTGGAATTTACTATGAGTCTTAGGCTAGTCTTGATCTCACAGTGATCCTCCTAACTCTGCCTCCCCAATACTGAGATTAAAGGTTGGGGGGCGACTGTTTTTTTTGTAAGCCTTCTGATACCTGACTTTTAAAACTGCAGATATTGATTTCCTTTGTTAAAAAGAATAAAGTAACCCGGGTGTGGTGGCATACACCTTTGATCCCAGCCCTTGGGAGGCAGAGGTAGGAGGATTGCTGTGAGTTCGAGGCCACCCTGAGACTCCATAGTGAATTCCAGGTTAGCCTGGACTAGAGTGAGACCCTACCTTGAAAAACAAAAAACAACAAAAAAACAAACAAAACAAACAAACAAAAAAAGAATACAGTATAATGAATGGCATTTAAAGAAACTTAGGTTAATATTTGTAGTTTTAATTTGGGTTCACAGGCCTTGCAAGAAAGGACTTTTAACCACTGAGCCATCTTCCCAGCCTCAATATTTGTATTTCTTTAAAATTTTATTTACTTACTTGAGAGAGGTAGATAGAAAGAGAATAGGTATGCCAGGGCCTCTAGCCACTGCAAGTGAACTCCAGATGCTTGTGCCAACATTTGCATCTGGTTTATGATTAGCAATTGAATCTGGGTCCTTAGGTTTGGCAGGCAAACTCCTCAACTGCTAAGCCATCTCTCCAGCCCCAGCTCTGTATTTTTAAGATGCAGATGTTTGCTGGAAAACTCTTTACTTTCTTCTATGAGAGCCAGTATCACATAAAGAATCTTAGGCAAGGACCGAAAAGAGCAAACATTGCTATTAGTTACAGTAGACTATTTGGCCTTTAAGCCAGGAGTGGTAGCACATGCCTTTAATGCCAGCACTTGGGAGGCAGAGGTAGGAGGATTGTGATGAGTTTGAGACCGGCCTGAAACTACATAGTGAGTTCCAGGTCAGCCTGGGCTATATGGTGAGATCCTAACTCAAAAAAAAAAAGGGGGGGGGGGCCTTCGGAATCATCTTGTAGGACTTTTACCAGGTGATTTCTCTCCTCCTTGCTAATTCTCCTGTCATCCAAGCCTAAGTATTCCCAGCTGGTTTGCTGCCTAGTCCATTTGCAGCTATGCTTGATTAATGCCCCAAATGTTAACTTTAGAACAAAAGAATAATCACTCGTACCCTCAGATGAGCTGCTAGGTGGTAATTATCCAAGAAAGGTGCCACTATAAATAATCTGTCCTCATTCCACCAGTGCCCTTATTTTCTGCTTTGTTTATTAGGTTGTAGGAAGACCGTGCCGTTGCCGACTAGAGCGAGAGCCCCTTTTCCTTTAGGTATGCAGAGGCCCAGGTTGTGTTCCTTGTGCTTGTTTTACCATGGGGGGCTTCACTGCCCCCAGCCCAGCATCACTTCATACGTTACCAGGAGGGGTTCATAGTCTTTCTTTCCATGTGCAGAAAGCAGTTTGCCTCAGTTTAGTACTGCTCTGGCTCTGAGGGAAAACGGTAACTAAAGGCTTGATCTCCTGGCATCAGCTCCTGCTTGCACTCACACTTGCTCTCTACTCTTTCTTTCCTCCCCGTTTTTTGAATCAGGGTCTCACTTTAGCTCAGGCTGACCTGGAACTCACTCTGTAGTCCCAGGCTGGCCTTGAACTTCTCCTACACGATCCTCCTACCTCTGCCTCCCAAGTGCTGGGATTAAAGGCATGTGCCACCATGCCTGTCTCTTCATTTTTTGAGAATAGACAAAGGTTTAGCTTTCAGCTAAAAGTTAAGCAGCTCAAGAAGGGTCCATGGCTTGCTTTTGGCTAGGGAGACCAGGTACTCAAGAAGTGAGAAAGGCCTGAGAAGAGTCTAGTGCCACCCCCTGGGTGGGTCTTTCCTAAGTGAACTGCACTGGGTGCCAGAAAAGAGATGTGTGAAGGGTGCTGGAGGAAAGGCGGAGACTGAACAGGGCTCTAGCCGGTTCCTGTGCACACCCAGTGGGAAGGAAGAGGAAGTGTATTCTGGAATAGCTGTAGCAGCTGCTGCCATTGGCCGCCGGGCCTGTCAGTCGCCTGGGGGCTGAAGCACAGAAGAGGAAGAAGGAGAACGGAGCTGTTGCCTGGCAGGGAGGAGGAGGGCTGAGCCCCTCCGAGCCAGGGGGCGTGGGGGCTGGGACTGCAGGCCGATTGGTAGGGCGGGGCTGCCTTCGATCCTGGCCACTTCTCTTAATCATCGCTCTTCTGATTCAGGGTGGCATTGTGTGTCCCAGTGTGCAGGAGTCATCCCAGAAGAGAGGAAAGGCTGAACCGAGGGCTCTTCAGCAGGGAAGACTCCCTTCCCCCCTGCTTCGGGCTGCTGAGCACTGAGTGTCGCTCAGAATGGAAGCCATCGCCAAATATGACTTCAAAGCTACTGCTGACGATGAGCTGAGCTTCAAACGGGGGGACATCCTTAAGGTAAGTGTTGCTGTTGGTTGCTTCTCTTGTGCCCAGCCCCTTCTTGCACCCTGACAACACACAGGCAGTGCTTCTTTTCTTTCTTTACTGTTCATCACCAGGTTTGATCTGGAAAGCTTGGGTAGATGCTGAATAGAAATTGAACTGTGACAAGAGTGTTGGTGAAATATGTGGTCTTTAACTGCCTTTGTGTGACTGCCTCTTTCTCTGTTAATAGTGGTGGTATTTCAGAAGTCAAAGAAGTATGATTGTAGAAAGGAAGGTTATGAGTAGATTAATACACTTTACAGAATTGTACAAAAACATGCAGGAATTTTTAAAGATTTAAACTTGAACTATCTCTGTAAAAGCATTCCATTTGTCTTACTATACATAGCCCAAAGAGTTTGCATTCTGTAACATGATCCTACTAGTTAGAAATTAATTTCCCAGTTTAGAGAGCTTAGAAGTATATTCCAAAACTCAGTTAAGAACTTCAGTACATTTCTGTTGGGGGGGGGGGGAACGGGACTATTGGAATTCTAAGGAAAAGTGCTTAACTTGTCATTGTACAAGTCAATTTTGATTTTGTAAGAGAAACTTGAGGTGTAGTTACTTTATTAAAACCTAATTGCTTGAAAAAGTCACTGACTGCTTAGAAATGAGGTTCTTCACAATTTTAGCTTATATTGGGATCCACTGTTTATGAACGTATTGGCTCCCCACCTGGCACTTGTTAATTATGTTGTTTACCTAATTGACTGGAGCAATTTGTCCTTGGGTGTGTGATTTATCTTTATAGGGGTGGGTGTTATCAAAGAGTCTAAACTTACTGGTGAAGTGCTGATGGTGCCTCCAAGTATTAACATTTTTTTCCCCTCTGAGCTTTAGTCCAAATTGTTGGTATTTTCCAGCCCTTTGTTTATTACCCCTGAATGAAATTCTTGGACTGTATAAAGGAAAAAAGTGAATATGTGATTTATGGAAAGAACTATATAGGAGGACTTGCCTTTTTTTTTTTTTCTTGAGGTAGGTTCTTGCTCTGTCTCAGGGTGGCCTTGAATTTATGGCAATCCTCCTACCTCGGCCTCTCCAGTACTGGGATTAAAGGTGTGCGCCACCACGCCACATTGTGATTTTTTTTTTTTTTTTTGGTAGGTTATGCGAACCTATTAGTCACTGTTCTTTTGCCCTCACTGCTCTAAGCAGTGGAGTTACAGCACAGTCGTTTCTCAGTGTTAGTAATATAAATTGAACGTCATAGAAGGTGATACTGAAAAGCTGCTGAGGGAGAAGACACCTCTGTTGTGACACAAAGCTCTTTGAGAGGAATCTGAGTCTGTGTTGTCTGTGAGTAAGCCAACAGAGCCAGCTGTCCACCTTAGAAGTACATGTGCCTTCTGTTTCTGCTGCTTAGCTTGAACACCCAGCAGAGGTAGCTGACTATGTCGACAGTGTACAAAGGTAATTTGATGTTTCTGTGCCATGATTACTGTGTTCCACAGATAATCCACTTGTAATATCATACAATAAGACTGGCTTCTCAAGTGTCCACATTTGTAGCCTGAACAGAAACATATATATAGTTTGTTTATTTGGCAGAGAGAGAGAATGGGTGCGCCAGGGCCTCCAGCCACTGCAAACGAACTCTAGATACATGTGCCCCCTTGTACATCTAGCTTACGTGGGTCCTGGGGAATCAACCTGGGTCCTTTGGCTTTGCAGGCAAACGCCTTAACCACTAAGCCATTCCTCCAGCAAGTCTACCACTAGCCCAGGCTGACCTGGAACTCACTGTGTACTCTCAGCCTGGCCTTTGAAATCACAGCAGTCCTGCTACCCCTGCCTCCCAAGTGCTGGGGTTAAAGGCATGTGCCACCACACCCTGCCTGAGCTCCCTTTCTTTAAAAAAAGCTTTAAAGAAATTTTTTTTTTTTGTTTATTTGATAGAAAGGGGCAGAGAGAGACAGATAGACAGAGACAGAGACAATAGGCACACTAGGGCCTCCAGCCACTGCAAATGAACTCCAGGTGAACTCCAGGTGCATGTGCCCTCTTGTGCATCTGGCTTACATGGGTCCTGGAGAATCGGAACCAGGATCCTTTAACTTTGCAGACACCTTAATCACTAAGCTACCTCTCCAGCCCTTTTAAAAAAGTTTATTAGAGACTGAGAGAGAGAGAGGGAGCGAGAAAGAGAGAGAGAGGAAGGGAGGGAGAATGGTGTGTGCCAGGGCTTGTAACTATTGCAAACAAACTCCAGACACATGTGCTACCTTGTGCATCTGGTTTATGTGGGACCTAGAGAATTGAACCTGGGTCCTTAGGCATCACAGGCAAATGCCTTAACCCCTAAGCCATCTCTAGCCCTTTTTTGATTGATTTGAGTCTCCTGTAGTTATGTAGCTCTGGTCTGCCTGGAAGTTGTGTAGTCGAGGCTAGCCTTGAACTTGCGTCAGTCCTGCCTCAGTCTCCTGATTTCTGTAATTAAAAACGTGTTCCATCATTCTCAACATCATTTTCTTTGTTTTCTGGGTTTTTTTTTTGGGGGGGGGTAGGGTCTCACCCCAAAATTTACTATGTAGTCCCAGGCTGGTCTCGAACTCACGGCAATCCTCCTGCTTCTGCTCCCTGAGTGCTGGGATTAAAGACATGCACCACTTTGCTTGGCTTATATTCTTCATATTCTTTGTGGGTTTTTTTTTTTTCTCTTTTATTTATTTATTTATTTATTTATTTATTGGTTTTTGGAGTCAAGGTCTCACTCTAGCTCAGGCTGACCTGGAATTCCCTATGTATTCTCAGGGTGGCCTCGTACTCACGGCAATCCTATCTCTGCCTCCAGAGTGCTGGTATTAAAGGTGTGTGCTACCATACCTGGGCTCTCATATTCTTTGTTTTAAAAAGTTTTGGTTTTCTTTTTTGGTTTTTCAAGGTAAGGGTCTCACTCTAGCTCAGGCTGACCTGGAATTCACTATGTAATCTCAGGGAAGCCTCAAACTCACAGCAATCCTCCTACCTCTGTTTCCTGAGTATTGGGATTAAAAGTGTGCCTCACCATACCTGACCTTTTTTTTAAAAAAAGATTTATTTTTATTTCATTTATTTATTAGAGACAGTGGGGGGAGGGAGAGAGAATGGGCACACCAGGGCCTCCAGCCACTGCAAATGAACTCCAGATGCGTGTGCCACCTTGTGCATCTGGCTAATGTGGGTCCTGGGGAATTGAACCTGTGTCCTTCGGCTTTGCAGGCAAATGCCTTAACCGCTAAGCCATCCTTTCAGCCCAGTCTTGTGTTCATTTTGTCAGTGGTGTTTCCAGTAGGTGCTGAGGGCTGTGTTGGGTAGCCTGGCTTAAAAGCAGTCTTCCTTCTTTTGGAGAAAGAGATGAGTAAGGAAATGCAGTGTGCTTTCAGGGTCTTCATAAGCCATAGGTTGAAGTCACCATTTACAGAATATTGTATGTGTACTTCTGACTTACACATTATTCCTGATCACGGGCACTGAAACTGCTAGGCCATCTTATGGGTGCAGAAATAGGCACAGGTTTACATAGTCAAACCTGGCAAAGCTGGAGTTGGTCTTAAGTGTATTCTAAGTCAGTTTCTTTCAGAGGTTAAAAAAGTACAAATAAGGAGGTCGCGTTAATGCGCTTAGCAGAGATGATAAAGGTTGACTTTCCCAGGAGATGAAGAAATGTTTGCCTCCTCCTCATGTCTACACGCAGGTTTGTGAAGGACCAGTGTGGCCTTCTTGGTGGTGAATTGCTGCTATGTATCAGAACACACAGTAGCCCAGCAATGACACTTCAGAGAATTAATACAAAATTTTTTAATTTTTAAAAAAATGTTGGGCTAGACAGTTTGTTTCTCTTTTGTGTGCACATACACGTAAGTGTATACTTGCTATGTGCAATGTGGAAGTCAGAGGACCACTGAAGATGCCAGTCCTCTTCTACTTTGTTGCAGGCGGGGTTCTTGTTTTCCATTGCCTAGGCTGGCTGTTCCACAGTTTCCTGTTCTGTCTCTGCCTTCCATCCCTCCACCTGTGATTACAGATAAGTGCCTCTGAGTCCGTCTTTTACGTGATTGCTTGGGATGGAGACTCCAGTCCTTAAGCTCGCCTGGCAAACGCTTTATCCACTGTGCCATCTATCTGCCCCTTGTTTTGTTTCTATCTTCTCTTTCTTTCTTTCTTTTTTGAGGTAGGGTCTCACTCTAGCTCAGGCTGACCTAGTCAGTCTCAGGGTGGCCTCGAATTCATGGCGATCCTCCTACCTCTGCCTCCCAAGTGTTGGGATTAAAGGCGTGCGCCACCATGCCCAGCTCCTTGTTTTCTTTCTAAAATGACTGAAGTTTAAACAATTTTTAATTTTTCAGGTTAAAGTTCACTGTGATCATAGTCACAGTTAGTATCGAAATGTTGAGACCTTTAAAAACGTAACCCCAAATGACTTTTTCAGAAACACCTTGCTCTACTTGGCAAGTACTCTAATTTCCCCACCTCCTGGATGCCTTACAGATTGAGAGACAGTTACAGTATTGTAGAGAATATAGGCTCCAGGCTAGTCCTGCTTTTACTTATTTATATATGTTTTATTCCCTTTCCCTTTCCTTCCTCTTCCCCTTTCCTTTCCAGGTAGGGTCTTACTCTAGCCCAGGCTGATCTGGAATTCACTATGTTGTCTCAGGGTGGCCTCAAACTCATGATGATCCTCCTACCTCTGCCTCCTGAATGCTAGGTGGTGTTGTTTTCTTGAGATAGGATGTTATGTAGCCCAGGCTAACCTGGAACTCATGGTGATGTACCTCAGTCTGCTTAGTGATGGGATTACATGTGTGGGCTATCACTAAACTGGGCTTTTATTTCACCTTAACATTTAAAATTACCTCTGCCTCCTAAATGCTGGTATTATAGGCTTGTGCTACCACATGTGGTTTTATATATATATATATATATATATATATATATATATTTTTTTTTTTTTTTTTTTTGACAGAATGAGGGAGAGAGAGTATGGGCGCCCTAGGGCTCCAGCCACTGCAGTCAAACTCCAGATGTGTGTGCCCCTTGTGCATCTGGCTTACATGAGTCCTGGGGAATTGAACCTTGGTCCTTTGGCTTTGCAGACAAATGCCCTAACTGCTAAGCCATCCCTCCAGCCCCCCTTTAGTCCAGGCTGACCTGAACTCACAGCTGTCTTCCTATCTCTGCCTCCTGAGTGCCGGGATTAAAGGTGTGCACCACCATGTCTCAATTATTTAAAACTATTTTGACATACATTGATAGAAAAAAGGTTGGGAAACTCAAAGTCATGTGTAAATCACTTCCGTTATTACTATTTCAGATCTGAGCCTTATTACTTTTTTTTTTTTTTAGGCCAGGTGTGGTGACCCGCACCATTTTTTTAAAAAAAAAATTTTATATTTATTTGATAGAGAAAGAGGGAGAGAGAAAGAATGGGGGTGCCAGGGCCTCTAGCCACTGCAAATGAACTCCAGACACATACGCCCCCTTGTGCATTTGGCTAACATGGGTCCGGGGGAATTGAACCTGGGTCCTTTGGCTTTGCAGGCAAATGCCTTAACCGCTAAGCCATCCCTCCAGCTCCTGAGCCTTATTACTATGCATACTTTTTTTTTGTTTTTTTTTTTGAGGTAGGGTCTCACTCTAGTCCAGGCTGACCTGGGACTCAATATGTAGTCTCAGGGTGGCCTCGAACTCACGGCAATCCACCTACCACTGTCTCCCAAATGCTGGGATTAAAGGTGTGCACCACCACGCCTGGCTTACTATACATACTTTTATTTTGTTTTATTTATTTATTTGAGGTGACAGAGGAGAAAGAGGAGGCTTCACAGGCAAGCGTTTAATCACTTAAGCCATCTCTCCAGCACCCTATGCATGCTTTTATTTGCAGGGTGGGGGCAGTGGGCATGCCAGGGCCTCCAACCACTGCAGACAAACTCCAGACACATGTTTCACCTTGTGCATCTGGATTTGTGGGTCCTGGGGAATTGAACCTGGGTCCTTTGGCTTTGCAGGCAAACTCCTTAACCGCTAAGCCATCTCTCCAGCCCTCTTGTTCTATCTTTTTTTTTTTTTTCTTCAAAGGTAGGGTCTCACTGTAGCCCAGGCTAACCTGGAATTAACTCTAGTTTCAGGCTGGCCTCAAACTCACAGTGATCCTCCTACCTCTCTGCCTCCCAAGTATTGGGATTAAAGGCATGCACCATCACACCCAGCCCTCTTGTTTTTTTTTTTAATTTTATTTATTTGTAAGCACAGAGAGAGAGAGAGAGAGAGAGAGAGAGAGAGAGGGGAAGAGAAGACAAGACAAGACAAGACAAACAGAGAGAATGGGCCTTATTTTTTTTATGAGAGAGTAGGAGGGGGGGAGGGGGAGATTGATGTGCCAGGGCCTCAAGCCACTGCAGTTGAACTCTAGACTTCTGTGTCCCTTTTGCACATATGTGACCTTGCATGCTTGCATCACTGTGCATCTGGCTTATGTGGGACCTGGAGAGTTGAACATGAGTCCTTACACTTCACAGGTAAGTGCCTTAACCGCTAAGCTCTCTCTCCAGCCCATCTTTGAAAGCCTTATTTTTTTTTTAATTAAACTATTAAATTTATTGAGGGGAGTATAGAGCCAAGGAAAGGTATCCACATGGCTAGAGATCCCTCGTGGCGGGCCTGGGAAAACCATGGAAAGAAAAGAGAGAAGAAAGTTGAAAGAGCTCCTGCTATGTGAGGAGCTGGAGGGGTTAAAGAGCCCATGTGGAAAGTAAGGGCTAAGGGGCTGTCCCCACTGAACCTCGGAGGAACTCACCAGCAGCTGGAAGTTCAGGAGATGTCAGGTAGCACACAGAGAGCACGTCCTTCCCTCACAGATGTATTTATAAGCTTATGCTGGTAGGCCTTACCTTCTTTCTCAGGTTAAGCAGAGTGAGGGACAGCTGATTGGTTTGGACTAGAGGCTGTCTCAGGAAGAAGTTAGTCAAGTTCTGCCGTCTAAATTTGACCAACCACAGTGTTAGGATTAGATTTAAATCCTAAGAGAAACCTCCCTCCCAGGATGGGCCAGGGTTGTTTGTGGAAAAACAGGTCTAGGGAACATGAGGCAAGAGATAACATCAGCCCATCCTTTCATTTCTAGTAAGTGCCTTTTAACTTTCAGGGGTCATCCTAACTGCCTAAAAGAGGTATCTGACACTCATTTCCCCCACTCCTGAGAAGATACTTTAACTACTGTTAGAGGAAAGAGGATAACGTCTGGTCAGTCTTTAACTGTTTCCTGCTGAATGCAGGTGGGGGGGGGATGTAGATATATGGCGGGTAGGGAGTTTCTCCCAGAGAAGGGAACTATTCTAAAGGACCCCCAAAGTGTATTGGTGAAGTACGGAAAATCTGAATCCTGGAAGAAAATGTTGGGGAGAAAGAATAAAAGCAAGGAGTTAATGAGAAGTGGGTACACAGCAAACTGGTTTTTCCTTTTATTTAGTTTTACTTTTTTGTTGTTGTTGACAACTTCCATAATTACAAACAATAAACCATGGTAATTCGCTCCTGCCCACTTTCCTTTTGCATCTCCACTCTCCATATCCTCCCTCTCTCAGTCAGTCTCTCTTTTATTTTGATACCATCATCTTTTTCTCCTGTTATGATGAACTTGTATAAGTAGTATTAGGCACTGCAAGGTCATGGATATCCAGGCCATTTTGGGTCTGGAAGAATGTGTTGTAAGGAGTCCTACCCTTCCTTTGGCTCTTACATTCTTTCCACCACCTCTTCCGCAATGGACCCTGATCCTTGGAAGATGTGATAGAGATATTTCAGTGCTAAGCACTCGTCTCTCACTTCTTCTCAGCACCATAGTACCTTCTGAGTCATCCCAAGGTCACTGCCATCTGAAAAGAGAAGCTTCGGTAACCAAAAGTGAGAGTAACATTAATACATGGGTATGAACATTAAGAGAAGTGCTTACTGGGAAGTTTGGTGAGCATAATATGTACATTTAGCCAGACACCAGCAGATGTTACACCCCAGGGCTCATGATTTTTCCTATCATTGGTTTTCAGTATCAGGGATGTATTCCCTCCCATGGAGTGGGCTGCCAGTCCAATTAGAGAGCAGTTGGTTTTCCCTATAACAGATATGCCACTGTTGCACCTGTTGGCTTGTTTGGCCTGGCTGTCCAAATTTAAGGCTTGCAGTGTCCACTGTTGAGTATCTTCACTGGTGATTTCTCTCTCCCCATTGAACTGCATGCAGCATGGCTTTTTCCAGCTTTCTGTCAGCTGGTCTACATGGAGGAGGCTTTCAGCTCAGTTCTAGCAGGATTTCTCAATGACCTTGTAGCCCAAGTATGTAAAGTCTTCCACAATAGGGTCTTACCATCTATTCCTGGTGGGAAACCAAGATCCTTGGCAATGGCCTGTTATGTTTTGGAGGCATCAGGGACCTCCCTGGCCAACAACTCACTGGAAGATATTCTATCCCTGGCACTGAAAATTTCCAAGTAACAATCTGTGGATTCTGTGTGTTCCATTGCCCCAAAAAAGTAGGTTTCCATATGACTTATTCATACCTTGTTAGATTTTTATTTTTTTCCAGGTAGGGTCTCACTCTGGCCCAGGATGACCTTTAATTCATTATGGAGTCTCAGGGTGGCCTTGAACTTACGGCGATCCTCCTACCTCTGCCTCCCCCAGTGCTGGGATTAAAGGTGTGTGCCACCACGCCTGGCCCCTGTTAGATTTTATTAGCCTTCTCCCCACCTTTCCTTTACTCACTCTCTTCCCCTGAAGTCACTTAGGCCTTTTCACCCCCATTAATCTATTCTACTTACATATATACAATACCATCCTCTTGAAGTCCCCCATCCTCCCACCCTCCCACTCTTTTCTATTCCCTTTATATCCCCTTTCTAGCTTACTGGCCTCTGCTACTGTGTTTTATTCCAAATCACATAGAAGTTCAGTCATTTGTAGCTAGGATGCACATGAGAGAGACGGTTGGCTTTCTGGGCCTGGGTTACCTCACTAAGTATAACACTAATTTCATTTTTCTTTACTGCTGAGCAGAGCTTCACTGTATAAATGTACTACATCTTCATTATCCACTCATCAGTTGAGGAACATCTAGGCTGGTTCCATTTCCTAGGTTTTGAATAGAGCAGCAATAAATATGGATGTGTAAGTATCTCTAAGGTAGTGACATGAGTCCTTAGTATACATGTCTATGAGTGGTATAGCTGGGTCATATGGTAAATCTATTTTTAGCTGTCTCGGAACCCCCACACTGATTTCCACAGTGGCTGGACCAGATTGTGCTCTCATCAACAGTGTAGAAGGATTCTTCTTTTCTGCATGCTCGCCAGCATTTATGGTCATTTGATTTCATGATGGTACCATTCTGACAGGAATGAGATGGACTCTCCAAGTAGTTTTTTTTTTTTTTTTTTTAAGTAGAGTTTCACTCTAATCCACGCTGACCTGGAATTCACTATGTAGTCTCAGGGTGGCCTCAAACTCATGGTGTTCCTCCTACCTCTGCCTTCTAAGTGCTGTGATTAAAGGCATGCACTACCAGGTCTGGCTTTCAAAGTAGTTTCAATTTGCATTTCCCTGATGGCTTTATTTATTTATTGGTTTTTCAAGGTTGGGTCTTGCTGTAGCTCAGGGTGACCTTGAACTCATGGCGATCCTCCTACCTCTGCCTTCCAAGTGCCTGGATGAAAGGTGTGCATCACCACTCCGGCAGGGTTTTCCTTTTTATGGACTTCTAGGCCTTTGGGAGCACTTGAGGGAACCCAGGTAGATGAGGTGAGTTGGATTGTCTCAGGGCCATCTGAGTGTGAGCTGGCTGAGATTTCCCCCAGAACTGCTCACAGTGGTGTCTACATAGTTTGCATCTGTTCCTATGTGACTTGTAAAACAGACGAGATTAGCAGTTATCAGGAATACACACAACACTTAACTTAGATTATGGTAAATATACCATATTTTGTATAATAGCCTTCCAGAATACGCCTTTTTAAAAATATTTTATTTTGAGAGAGAAAGAGAGCATGTGCGTGCCAGGGCCTTTAGCCACTTCAGATGAACTCCTGACGCATGTGCCACGTTGTGCATCTGCCTTACATGGACCCTGGGGAATCAAACTTGGGTCCTTTGGCTTTGCAGGCAAGCACCTTAACTGCTAAGCCATCTCTTCAGAGACATAAAGGTGAGGCAAGCACAAGGTTGCATACACCCACTAGGTGGCACAAGCACCTGGAGTTGGATTGCAGTGGCTGAGGCCTTGCCACACAATTCTCTGTCAGGGGGGAAAAAACCCTCAAATGCTCAAACGTGCATAGCAAGTGCTCTGTTGCAGTCAGGTTTGCATTGCTGGCAGAAATTGTCTGACCAAGAGCAGCTTGGGGAGGGGGCAGGGTTTATTTTGGCTTACAGACTTGAGGGGAAACTCCATGATGGCCGGGGGAAACGATGGCTTGAGCAGAGGATGGACATCACCTCTTGGGCAACATTAGATGGACAATAGCAACAGGAGAGTGTGCCAAACACTGGCAAGGGGAAACTGGCTATAACACCCATAAGCCCCCCCCCCCAACAATACACTGCCTCCAGGAGACATTAATTCCCAACTGTGCATCAGCTGGGGACATGGCATTCAGAACACCTAAGTTTATGGGGAACACCTGAATCAAACCAGCACACATACTATCCACTGACTCATCTCCCAGTTCTATTTTTCTGCTGTTCATGCTGATTGATTTGCTTTTATAGGTTTTTCAGATGAAGTTAATAAGTAATTATGATACTGGAGAAACTTGGCACGTCTTCCAGTCAAGCTGTAGTGTTTTTTTTTTTTTTTTTTTTTTTTTTTTTAGCTTTTCAAGGTAAGGTCTCACTCTGGCTCAGGCTGACCTGGAATTAACTATGTGTCTCAGGGTGGCCTCAAACTCATAGTGATCCTCCTACCTCCCCCTCCCAAGTGCTGGGATTAAAGGCGTGCTCCACCACGGCCGGCTTCAAGTTGTAGTTTTAATTTAGTTTCTCTATGAAGTAAATGAATCTTTTCTAGAGGGATATCATCCATCCTAACTCTTGCCTGGAAAAAGATGGAAATATACACAAACCAGTCTTTGTTTAGCTTATGCTGCAAATGGGGCATTAGAGCAAGAAATTCTCTGCTAAAGGATTTAAAAAGGTAGAGTAATGCAGTGCATCATCCTCATGCATGTGGGTTTTTTTTGGGGGGGAGCGGGTTTGAGATAGGGTCTCACTCTAGCTCAGGCTGACCTAGAATTCACTATGTACTCTCAGGGTGGCCTTGAACTCATGGCAGTCCTCCTGCTTCAGCCTCCCAAGTGCTGTTAAAAGCGTGTGCCACCACTCCCGCCCTCACTCACCTGTTTCAGCATGCCATGCAGTAGACTTTGGCTTCTAGGGTATGCTTTTATTTTCGGTTTTCTTCCTCTCCCCCCCCCCCCCCGGAAGGCCTCTCTAGTAGAGCATACTTTTCTATAATGTATGTGTTTGCAAGCATTTAGTACTTTCGTAATGAGAAAAAATATTTGTTTTTCTTTGAGATAGGTTCTCACTGTAGCTCAGGCTGACCTGGATTTACTATGTAGTCTCAGGGTGGCCTTGAATTCATAGAGATCCTCCTACCTCTGCCTCCCCAGTGCTGGGATTGAAGGCGTGTGCCACCACACCCAGCT
>CM070778.1:9006164-9331164 GCA_036346955.1 Dipus sagitta | reverse complement strand
CAAGTGCCTCTAGACTGCCTTTTAGTAAGGAGTGCCTCTGCCACAGCGCTTCTTTTTCCTGCTTCCTGGATCTGGGAGTCCTGTAGAGTGCTTACCAGGACAGCAGTGGAAGGAAGGCTGAAGCCCACACTGTGTCCACCTTCCCCTACCTGGTATGAGTGAGTTTGAGGTCATATCACCCAGGGTTGTCCTGTCAGTTCTAGCTCTTCTGCTGCCTCAACCCATTTGCCTTTGTTTAGAGACCAGACCAGAAATAAGAGCTCTTGGTTTTGTAGTGTAGTTTATTGGGGGGAGGGGAGGGGAAATGTTAATTTGTTGAGACAGGGTCTCACTAGGTAGGTTGAACTTGTCTCTTACTCATGGAAGTCCGTCTTCCTCTGCCTCTCCCCAGTGGTGGGATTAAAGGTGCATACACCACCACGCCCAGCCTTTAAATTTTTTTCATTTTTTATATTTTTAAATCTTTTATTTGTATATTAGAGGGAGGGAATGAGAATAGGCAGCCTAGGGCCTCTAGCCACTGCAAATGAACTCCAGATGCATGCACCACCTTGTGCATCTGGCTTATGTAGGTTCTGTGTAATTGAACCTGGGTTCTTAAGCTTCACAGTCAAGCACCTTAACTGCTGAGCCCTCTCAAGCCCTATTTTGTATGTATATATAATTTTTTTTTTTTGGTTGGGTGTGTTGGTTGTTTGAGGCCACCAGTTCAGCCTGGGCTAGACTGAGACCCTTCCTTAATAAAAACAAAAAAACAGACAAAAAATTAAGCTAGAGAGATGTCTCCATGGTTAAAAGAACTTGCTTGTAAAGCCTGACAACCTAGATTCAAGTCCCCAGTACTCATGTGGAGCCAGACGCACAAAGTGGTGCATGCATCTGGGATGGTTTGCAGCAGCAAAAGGCACTGGTGTGCCTATACTCACCAGTATGCATGCACCTGCCTGACCCCCCCAATAAATAAATAAACAATTAAAAATATTTTTATTTGTAAGAGGAGAGACAGAATATATGGGCACATCGAGACCTCTTGCTACTGTAAACAAACTACAGATGTATGTGCTACTTTGTGCCTCTGACTTTACATGGGTAATGAGGAATTGAACCTAGGCCAGCAGGCTTTACAAGCAAGCACCTTTCACCTCTTATTTCTTTTGGTTTTTCGAGGTAGGGTCTCACTCTTGCTGAGGTTGACCTGGAATTCACTATGTAGTCTCAGGATAGTCTCGAAATCTCGATGATCCTTCTACCTCTGCCTCCCAAGTGCTGGGATTAAAGGCTTGTGCTACCATGGCCAGCTAACCTCTTATTTATTTTTTAAAATATTTTTGTTTATTTGCGGGTGAGGCAAGAGAGAGAGAAAATATGAGAATATAGTGTGCCAGGGCCTGCCACTGCAAATGATCTATACATTCCAGATGCATGAACCACTTTGGGGGTTTGGCTTTACCTGGGTACTGGGGAATCAAACCAAACCATCAGGCTTTAAAAGCAAGAACCTTGCCAGGCATGGTGGTGCATGCTTTCAATCCCAGCACTTGGGAGGCAGGAGAATTGCCATGAATTTGAGGCCACCCTGAGATTGCCACCACACCCAGTTAACTTCCTTTTCTTTATAAATTTTTGTGTTGTTTTTTTGAGGTAGGGTCTCTAGTCTAGGCTGACTTGGAATTCACTGTGTAGTCTCAGGATGGCCTTGAACTTATGGTGATTCTCCTACCTCTTCTTCCTGAATGCAGGGACTAAAGGCATGCACCACCATTCCCTTTTTTTTTTTTTTTTGTGGTTTTTCTAGGCAGGGTCTCGCTCTAGCCCAGGCTGACCTGGAACTCACTATGTAGTCTCAGGCTGGCTTTGACCTCACAGTGATCCTCCTACCTCTGCTTCCTGAGTGCTGGGATTAAAGGCGTGTGCCACCATGCCTGGCTTATATATTTTTTTAATTTCATTTATATATTTGCAATCCTAAGAGAATATGAATGGGTGCACCAGAGCCTCTAATGCTGCAAACAAACTTCATATGCATGTGCCACTTTGTGCATTTGGCTTTATGTGGGTACTGGGGAATTGAACCCAGGTCGTTAGGTCTTAAAGGCAAGTCTTTTAACCGTTGAGCCATCTCACCAGCTCTTCTTTATAGGTTTTTGTAAAATGTAATTATACCTAAGTATGTTAATTATTGTCTGGGTGTAGTGGCACTTGTCTATAATCCTGGGACTAGGGAGGTAGATGCAGGATGATCAGTTCAAGGCCATCTTCTACTTAGATAGTTCTAGGCCAGTTTAGACTACATGAGACCTTGTTTAAAAAAAAAAAATTCAAAAACTGGGTGGGTGTGGTAGTGCATGCCTTTAATCTCAGCACTCTGGAGACAGAAATAGGAGGATCTTGAGTTCAAGGCCACCCTGAGACAATACAGTGAATTCCAGGTCAGCCTGGGCTAGAGTGAGACCCTACTTTGAAAAACAAACAAAACAAAACAAACAAACAAACAAAAAATCCAAGAACTTGTAGTTTGAGGTCACCTGATGATTTATTTCGAAGTTGTGTAGTAGATGCATCTACATAGCCTTAGAGAGAGTACCAGGGAAAGCTTTATTGGAGGCTGGGTTGTGGGAAGAGGAGTCCTTTCTCATATCTTCTCTATTGTTTACTTTGTGGCTAAAAGTGAGATGGGTTGAGGGGAAGGCTTTCTTCATGTTTCTCAAGCTTTGCCAGAATACTTAGCGTAAGGAACAGCTGTTTGTACTAACTTGTGTCTCCACATTTCCAGGGATGTTTTCTGACCTCTTGCTTGTTGCACAGCTAACGTGTGTGCTTCGTGGTGCCAAACATAGCTGTAGTCAGCCTGGAATGTGTCCAGACTGGACAAGATACTGGAGTCAGAAGGGACAAGTGGCCACATTCTCTCTTTGTCAGATATTTTTGTTCCTCTGGGCTCTGAATAACTGTCAGTCAATAGGATACTAAATACCTCTTACAGAAGCTGGTTTTGTGTCTTTTTCTTAATTTTTTAAAAAATATTTTATTTATTTGAGAGAGAGATACAGAAACAGGCTGGGGGAGAGAGAGAGAATGGGCACGCCAGGGTCTCCAGCCACTACTGCACATGAACTCCAGGCGCATGTACTACTTTGTGCATCTGGCTTACATGGGTCCTGGGGAATCTAACCTGAGTCCTTTGGCTTTATAGGCAAGTGCCTTAACTGCTAAACCATCTCTCCAGCCCCTCCCCCCCTTTTTTGAGGCAGGGTCTCATTCTAGTTTAGGGTGACCTGGGATTTACTATGTAGTCTCAGGGTGGCCTCGAACTCACTGTGATCCACCTACCTCTGCCTCCCAAGTGCTGGGATTAAAGGCATGTGCCACCACGCCTAGCTCCAGAACCTGGTTTTGAAGCATACACATTCTGGTGATAAACTTGCCTAGCATGTGCTACTTAAAATAGAGAATGTTCAGCTGTAGGACGATTGATTTAGCTAGACCCTAGGAGTTTGTCTAAGCTCAGTTTTGAGTAAGCTATCTCTCTACATCTTCAGTGAGCTTACTGAAGTTTTTGGTTTGTTTGTTTGTTTGTTTATTTGAGGTAGGGTCTCACTCTAGCCCAAGCTGACCTGGAACTCAGGCTGGCCTTGAATTCACAGCAATCCTTCTACCTCTGTCTCCTAGTGCTGGGACTAAAGGTGTGGACTGATTTATTTTTGAGAAGGGATCTTGCTGTGGTGTTCAGGCTGGCCTTGAGTAGCTGGCACTGTTGATATGTAGGACCACACCAGACTCCCTCAGTTTTTATTTTTCGCTTTTGTGATGTAGAGAAGCATTCAGTTGTACTATAAGTTTGAGCTTCTGCTCTTTGTTCTGGTTTACCATTTAAATAAGTTAGCCTTGATTATGTCTCATTTTGAGCTCTCTTTCCTAATGATAGGGTGATAAAGTAGTACAGTCATTATTGAATACATTTGTGGTATATTCGTTACTATGCATAGGTCAGTCAGTAAATTTTTGAGTTTGTGCCAAGGAGACCATTGAGTATGGTAAGAATTTAGTATTAAGCCTGTATAAACCTTCGAAACAGCTTGTAAGGAAGACAGTTGTATGAATGTATGTTTTGACTTGTTAAATACTGATATAGAGGATTTATAATAAGATATAGTGACTGTCTTCTATAAAGTGTTTGGGACTCCATACTAGGAAATGCTTCATGTAACTTGTAACAGATTCTATCCGGTTAATTAGCCTCCTAAGTGGGAAGACTCATGAGTATGGGTGGATTCAAACATAGGGCTACCTCACCAAAATAAAGCCCTCATGAGTGGTGAGCTCTTACTGACTTTAGTGTTGAGAGCCAGGCCGACTTCACCAGAATCTCTGGATGCTTTTGTTTGTTTTGGTTTTGGTTTTTCAAGGTAGCATCTCACTCTAGCTCAGGCTGACTTGGAATTCATTATGCAGTCTCAGGATGATCTTCCTACCTCTGCCTCCCAAATGCTGTTATTAAAGGCATGCACCACCACACCCAGCTTCTGGATGCTTTTTAATCCTCTCCCACCTCTCTATGAGAGTGCTCTTTCTTCTCCCCCTCTTTTTTTTTAATTTTATTATTTTTGCTTTTGTTTTTGTTTTTGTTTTGCGAGGTAGAGTCTCACTCTAGCCCACGCTGACCTGGAATTCACTACATAGTCTCAGGGTGGCCTCCAACTCATGGTGATCCTCCTACCTCTGCCTCCCAAGTGCTGGGATTAATGGAGTGCACCACCATGTCCAGCTGTGGCACTTTTTTGGTTTATCGAGGTAGGGTCTCACTCTAGTTCAGGCTGACCTGGAATTCACTGTGTAGTCTAGTCTCAGGGTGGCCTTGAACTCATGGCGATCCTCCTACCTCTGCCTTCTGAGTGCTGGGATTAAAGTTGTGTGCCACCACACCCAGCTACTTTTTAAAATTACTTTTTAAAAAAAAAATTTTGAGAGAGAGAATGAGAGACAAAACGGGCATGCCAGGGCTTTTCAGCCACTGCGAACTAACTCCACACTTGTGTGCCCCTTTGTGTGCCTGTGTGACATTGTGTGCTTGCACCACTGCGTGTCTGGCTACATGTGACCTGGCGTCAAATAAATAAACTAATTAATAAATTAAAGAAAAATATTTTCAAGCCATGTGTGATGGTGCATGCCTTTAATCCCAGTCAGGAGGCCAAGATAGGAGGATAGCTGTGAGTTTGAGGCCAGCGTGGGACTACAGAGCAAGGTCCATGTCAGCATGTGAGACCTTACCTTGAAATAAACAATGTTTTCCTCTATAGCCTAGCGTGCATGTTGGTTCATGCCTGCAGTCCTAGTAATCAGGAAGGTGAGGCAAGCCGATTGCCATGAGTTAGAGGGTGGCTTGGTGTACATAGCAAGCCCCAAGCCAGCCTGGTTTATAAAAGTGACCTTGTCACAGCCACAGTGGTACTCACTATAGATTACTCAAGGTTGAGCCACAGAATTACCATGATTTCAAAGCCAGCCTAGCTACATAGAACCAGGCCAGCTAAGAATACATAGCAAGACCCTGCTCTAAAAACAAAGCAAAGCAAAACAAAAAGTTACCCATTTTGTTCATTCACTGGTTGGAAAGCAGTATTCCTGGTGGCCTAAACAACCAAGAGTTTGCATTGCTGGGCTAGAGAGTTGGCTTAGTGATTAAGGTGCTTGCCTGCGAAGCCTAAGGACTCTGGTTCGAGTCCCCAGTACCCATGTAAGCCAGTTGCATGAGACCGTACTTAAAAAAAAAAAAAAAAAAAAAAAGTAAAAGCCAGCCATCTTGGTGCACACATTTAATTCCTGCACTCTTGGCTTGCTGTGAGTTCAAGGTCAGCCTGAGCTGCAGCAAGACCCTACCTTGAAAAACTAAAAAGAAAGCTGGGGGCTGGAGAAATGGCTTAGTGGTTAAAGCGTTTGCCTGCAAAGCCACAGGATCCCGGTTTGATTCCCCAGGACCCATGTAAGCCAGATGCAAAAGGGGGTGCATGCATCTGGAGTTCATTTGCAGTGGCTGGAGGCCCTGGCGTGCCCATTCTCTCTCCCTTCCTCCCTCCCACCCTTCCTTTCTCAAATAAGTAAGTAAATAAAATATATTTTAAAAAGAAAAAAAGAAAGCTGTGCATGGTGGCACATACCTTTAATCCCAGCACTTGGGAGGCAGAGGTAGGAGGATCACCACGAGTTCAAGGCCACCCTGAGACTACATAGTGAATTCCAGGTCAGCCTGGGCTAGAGTGAAACCCTACCTCAAAAACCCAAGGGGGGGGGCGGGGGAGAAAAACTATAAAAGAAAAAGGAAGGAAGGAAGGAAAGAAAAAAGAGAGGAAAAGACTGTTGTCCACACTACCTTTATAGTAATCTGGTCATCAAGTTATCTTTTGGTAGTTTTGTATTTTCTGCAGTTGAGGGGACTGAGTTTTCTCAACACTGTTATGTACAGTGAGCTCAGTATAATGGCATTACTCCAAGCTGTCTCATAAACAAGTGTCTGATACCAACCCGGTCTTTTCATTCTATCCAAAACAAACACGTAAGTAGAAAAAATCACTTAAGTCCCTTTGAGGTTCAGTTGGGACGGGGGAGAATCTGCAAAATACTTATTTAAGCAACCCTCAAAAGGATAACTCCTTTCAGTTTTTAGTAAGTAGAATAGACTGAAAATATATCAGAACTGGTTTTACTTGGCAGTTGTGTGTGAGAGTCTCTGGTAGCCTAGGCTGGCCTTGAACTTGCTGTGCAGTCAAGGACAACTATGAACCTGTGATCTTTCTGCCTCTTATCTCTTGAGTGCTGGATTAGACTTGAACCACAAAACCCAGCTTCTGTGGTATTACAGATTGTACCCAGGGCTTTATGTATGCTAGGCAAGGATTCTTAACAGTTGTGCTACAAACTCAGCTGTTTTGAGCCTTAGACTCAAACTTGTCACAGACCATAAAGAAAAACTATCAGACTAATTTTATTGGCTCTCCTCCGCCATTGCCATCTTCATGCTATAATGAGAATATGTGAGTGTCACAAGCTGGCAGGTCTGACACCAATCTTATCGTAGCTCCATCTGCTGCCCACCCAGATGCCTGTTTAAACTGGGAAAAAGTCCATTAAAAGACAGACAGAGCTGCAGAGATGGCTTAGAGGCCCTGGTATGCCCGTTTTCCCTCCCCCTTCCCACATATAAATAAATAAAAATTTTTAAAGAAATCCCTTCTCTAGGACAGAAAGGAAAGCTCATCTGACACCAGATCTACTTATAACTGTCTCAGGAGTCAAACTTCAAAACCTAAATTAGGCCGCGCATGGTGACACATGCCTTTAATCCCAGCACTCCCCTTTCTTTGATTTATTTTCTTTCTTTTTGGAGGGAGATTTTTTTTCTAGGTTAGGGTCTTTACTGTAGCCAAGGCTGATCTGGAACTCCAGTCTAGTCCCAGGCTGGCCTACAACTCACAGTGATTCTCCTACCTCTGCCTCCCGAATGCGGAGATTAAAGGTGTGCGCCACTATACTGAGCAAGGTTTGTCTTTTTCTAAAGTGAAATTGTAGAGTTAGAGCAATACCAAAAAGAGAACCCTGGGCTGGTGATGTAGCTCAGTGAATAGCCTGGGTAAGACCCCTGTTTCAAGCCCTAGCACTGGGGAAAAACAAATTACAAAACAAAACCTTGAGAAGTGCCAAGTATTTCAAGAGGAGCCAGCAGTGGACTATTCCCATTGTCTCTGAAGCCAAAAGAGGTCATTGTACAACACAAAATTATGCTGACTGTTTGGTTTGTAATCACTGTGTTGATTTTCTAGTGTGTGTACCCCATCACCTGTACTTTGTCTTCTTTAATGGATTTTCTTTTAGGGCAAGCTCAACAAAAATTCAGAACTCTGATTTCCTTAGACTGAGACTTTAGTAAAAACATTTTGCAGCTATTCCATAGCATTCTTTATGTTTACTATATTTATTAATTCCTGGAATAATGGTCAGGTGGTATATGGTATGTGTGTCCCTGTTCTCTTTACAATCCATGTAGTGTTCCAAAGTGGAAAAGTATTCCAGAAAGAAAAGTAAGAAGCAAAATATGCTGTTTAGAGGATTTCTGTGAGTTTGAGGTCAGTTTGGAACTGCAGAGTGAGCTCTAAGGCAGCCTGTGTGTTAGAGTGAAATCTTACCTTGGAAAACAAAACAAAAAAACAGAAAAAAAGATGATTCTGTAAGTAGAAGTCAGAGTGGCTTATACTCTGGAGCCTGTTTGAAAGGTGATGTGGAAATTATATGTTTATGGCTGCCTACTAGGGTATGCATTGTCAAAGAAGATAATTTAGGTGAGGCACCATGCTCAACACTTTAGAGACCATGTCTCTCTTCTTTTTTTATTTTTTATTCATGAGAGTGTGAAAGTGACAGAATTGGTGCTCCAGGACCTTAGCCACTGCAAACTCCAGATGTGTGTGCCACTTTGTGCATCTGGCTTATGTGAGATCTGGGGAGTTGAACCTGGTTATTAGGCCTTGTAGACAAGGGCTTTAACTGCTAAGCCATCTCTCCTTCTGTTCCTCCCCCGCCCCACCAGGTAGGGTCTCACTCTGGCCTAAGGTGGCCTCAAATTCAAAGCAGTCCTTTTACTTCTGCCTCCTGCCTGAGTGCTGAGATTTAAAGACATGCACCACCATGCCTGGCTTTTTTTTTTTTTTTTTTTTTTAAGATAGGGTCTGCCGGCCGTGGTGGTGCATACCTTTAATGGCAGCACTTGGGAGGCAGTGGCAGTGATGGTAGGATCACCATGAGTTCGAGGCCACCCTGAGACTACATAGTGAATTCCAGGTCAGCCTGAGCTAGAGTGAAACCCTACCTTGAAAACAAAACAAACAAACAAACAAAAGAAAAGATGGGGTCTTACTCTTAGCCCAGGGTGGCCTCAAATTAATGATGATCCTCCTGAGTGGTGGGATTAAAGGTGTGTGCCACCATGCCAGAACATGTCTCTTGACTCCTATATTTCAAACTGTGAAATCTCTGTGGTGGAAAATAATCTTTCCATTTCCCCAGAGCCAACAGACATGTATTTTGTGACAAAAATAGATTATGAAGCATGCTGTCCTGAACAGATTTTGGTGGGCACTTAGAATGTTCGTTTTCCCTTCTGTCTCATTTTTTTTTCCCCTATCCATTCCTGACTTACTATTCTTCCTTCTTCTCCCTCAAATGCTCTTAGCATTTAACTGTAGTGCTTTATTTGGCTCTCAGTGTTTGTCACATTAGTAATTGGGTGAGCTCAGCTGGAGGTGGAGGGCTGGTCTGCCCTTTTGAAGACTGGCCCACACAGCATTGTACTTAAGTACCCACAATGGAGCAGAGGCAAGCTGGCTGGAATTTGAATGCAAACCCATAATACTGTGTGTGGGAGCATGTATAGTTTTAGAATGCACAAAGTCAAAACAATGCCTATGCACCTGATGGGGCCAGTGGTCTAGACTCTAAAATAGATGGAACTTTTTAAGTTTTCTTTGAGGTAGGGTCTTAGTCTAGCCTAGCTGACCAGATGGAATTTTTGTTCTTTTTTTTTTTTTTAAAAAAAAAAACATCAAGCAACCTAAAATGCTTGTAAAGTGAAAGTTATGGCATCTTGATCAAGTGAACACTTTTTTTTTTTTTTTTTTTGAGGTAGGGTCTTGCCCAGGCTGACCTGGAATTCAGTTTCAGGATGGCCTTGAACTTAAGGCGATCCTCCTACCTCTGCCTCTTGAGTGCTGGGACTAAAGGTATGCAGGGCCCAGCAAGTCAACATATTTAAAAATAATTTGTTGGCTCGGGCTGGGGAGATGGCTTAGTGGTTAAAGGCACCTGCTTACAAAGCCTGCCAGTTGGGTTTCCATTCTTTAGTACCCACATAAAGCCAGATGCACAAAGTGGCACATGCATCTAGAGTTAGCAGAGGCAAGAGTCTCTGGCTCCCTCAACCCCCCTCCCCCATGTCTGTCTGTGTGTGTCTCAAAAAAAACTTTTTTTTTAAGAATTTTTTTATTTTTATTTTTGTTTATTTTTATGTGAGAGTGACAGACAGAGAAAGAAAGAGGCAGAGAGAGAGAGAGAGAGAGAGAGAGAATGGGCACGCCAGGGCTTCCAGCCACTGCAAACGAACTCCAGATGCATGCGCTCCCTTGTGCATCTGATTAACGTGGGTCCTGGGGAACTGAGCCTCAAACCACCGGGGTCCTTAGGCTTCACAGGCAAGTGCTTAACCGCTAAACCATCTCTCCAGCCCCCCCCTTTTTTTTGGTGGTAGGGTTTCACTCTAGTTCAGGGTGGCCTAGAACTCACAGTGATCCTCCTACCTCTGCCTCTTAAGTGCTTGGAATAAAGGCATGCACCACAATATCTGGCTCAAATGTATTTTTTAAATTAATTTTATTTTTTATTTTATTGAGAGAGAGAGGGAGAAGGGGGGAAGGGGGAGGGAGGGGCGCAAAGAGGGAGTGGGCAAACCAGGACCTTCAGCCTGCTGTGAATGAATTCCAGATGCACGTGCCCACTGTGCATGTGTAACATTGCATGCTTGCATCACTGTGCATCTGGCTACATGGGACCTGGTGATTTGAACACGAGGTCTTAGGCTTTGCAGGCCAGCACCTTAACTGCCAAGCCATCTTTCCAGCACCTAAAAAAAAAATTTTTTTTTTTTTTCTTTTTTTGAGGTAAGGTCTCACTGTAGCCCATACTGACCTGGAATTCACTATGTTGTCTCAGGCTGGCCTCAAACTCAAAGCAGTCCTCTTAACCTCTGCCTCCCAAGTGCTGGGACTAAAGGTGTACACTACCACATCTGGCTTAATGGAGTTTGTTTGTTTGTTTGTTTGTTTGTTTTTCTGAGGTAGGATCTCTAGCTCATGCTGACCTGGAATTCACTATGTAGTCTCAGGGTGGCCTCAAACTCACAGTGACCTCCTACCTCTGCCTCCCAAGTGCTGGGATTAAAGGTGTGCACCACCACACCTGGTTTAATGTAATTTTGTGAGTACAGATGTGTGTGAGGGTGCACGTGCATGTGTGGGCATGTATAAGTGGAGGCCAGAGGTCAATTTTGGATGTCTTCCTCTATCCCTCTCTGCCATATTCTTTGAGACAGGGCCTCTTGCCAAACCTACAGTTTACCTATTCAGTTAGAGTAGCTGCCCAGCAGTCCCTAGGAATCCTCCTGTTTCTACCTCAGCATTGAGTTTACAGGTGCATTCCACCACATCTATCATTTTACATAAGGGAGGGTTGAACTCAGGTTCTCATGTGTGCATAGCAAGCACTTTACCCACTGAGCCACCTCCCAGGCCCCAAAATATTATTGAAAACAAGACAGAGCTAAATGTCCAGTGCATTACACCTTCACTTTTTAGAGTTCTAACTTAAAAGGAAAAAGAACATAGTACATAGAGCTCTTGTTTTACAAGGGATTTATCTGAGGCCCAGAGTGGCCACATGGTGAGAGAGTCATTATACCTTGCTTTTGAGTCAGTCACCTGTCACTACACAGACACATACGGTAGTGGTGATTTTATTGATTATCATCTTGACAGTCTAGACAGCTAGGAAGCACACCTCTGGACATCCCTGTGAGGGACCATCTTGATGAGGTCAGTTGAGGTGGGAAGACCTACCTTAACTGTGGGCAGCACCATTCCAGGACATGGAGTTCTGGACTGGATAAAGAGACAGCTGGCTGAGCAGCAGCAGTTGTCAGTCTACTTCCTGATTGTGGACACAGTGTGACCCAGCTCCCTTAAGCTCCTGCTACCATGCCTTTCCCTGCCATGATGAACTGTGACCTCAAACTGAGCTGAGATAAACCCTTTCCCTTAAGTTGCGTTTTGTCAGGTATTTGGTAACAGCAACGAGACTAATACAGTGTTGATTGTTAACCTGTGTGAGCTCATGTCAAGTTTGACCTATACCTCATTGGTAAAGGATTAAGTTTATGTGGGATGTTTATGTAGGGTCTTAGGACAGTTTGAGGGAAGCTTTCTAGAAGTGGATAGTTACTTTGTGGATATCTGTAACCTCAGTTACTAAGGCCTTAGGCCTGAGAAAATCGATTGGAAGATCTCCTAAAATCCCATCTAGTCCTTTAGAGGGTGTGTGTGCGTGCATGTGTGTGAAGGGTTTAAAATTATCAGGAATTAATTCAAACATGTTTCAGACTGGTCCCTATGGTCCAGAATTGTCTTTCTAAAGTAGTTAAGATAGGTTAAGAAGGAGGTTAGCAAGTAGTTGCCATCTATTGAAACTACATTTTTGAGATCTAAGCGATTGAAGCATTTTCTTACTGTGTATAAAAAAAAAAAACCATGTGTGGCCGGGCATGGTGGCACACACCTGTAATCCCAGTACTAGGGAGACAGAGGTAGGAGGATCGCTGTGAGTTTGAGGCCATCCTGAGACTACATAGTGAATTCCAGGTCAGCTTGGGCTAGAATGAAACCTTACCTTGAAAAGCCACCTAAAAAAGTAAAAACAGGCTGACCTGGAATTCAATCTCAGGGTGGCCTTGAACTCACAGCGATCCTCCTACCTCTGCCTCCCTAGTACTGGGATTAAAGGTGTGTGCCACCATGCCCAGTTTATTAATTACATTTTGTCATTTACATTTGAGCCACCTCAGTCATGTCACAGCGAGCAGTAAGCTTGCTAAAGAATGTGTGAAGTTGTAGGATCATATTCTCATTTACATTTGTGATGTAGTTTATCCCCCTCCAAGCCCTCTTTCTTTTCTTTTTGAGATAGGGTTTCTCTATAGCTCAAGCTCACATTAAACTCATAGTGATCCCACTACCTCAGCTTCCTGAGTACTTAGATTATAGGCATGCACCGCCTCTACTGGCTTGTTTATCATTTCTTTTAGGAAGGAATGGTAATATTTTGTAGCATACAGTTTATCCACCAAAATTTCTCTTGGCAAGACAAGTCAAGCCATCAAACACTTCATTGAATGCCCTTGAAGGTACCAGGATTAACAGATGAGGTTCCAGCTCTCATATGGCTCAGTCTAGTAGAGAAGATGCGTGTTTCACTGTAGAACTGTGAAAACACTACAGGTTCATGGTTTTACAGGACAGGCAAGCTTGCCACTTTGGACAACGGAGAAGGTGCATACCCACGACTAATACCCCAGCAGCTGGAAAATGCCAAGTGCTTTCATATTGTTGGAACTTTGCGTTCAAGCAAGAAGAAAAAGGACTGTGAGGGTAAAGGACCAGGCATGGGCTGAGTAGTGGAGACGTTGGTGGTCAGTGCCATGTTGCTTCATACCCATCTGGAAATATTGCTTAGTACTGCTCTTTTCTCCCCAGTAATGGTGCTGTTTGCTGTGTTAGTCAAAAATGAACTTATTCTTTCTTTAGCCCCTGACATTGTGACTCACTCCTGAAATCCATGCACTTGGGATGCTGAGGCAGGAGGGTTGTAGGTGTTCCAGGTCAGTCTGGACTTCAGTCTGAGATTCTGAAGACTTGGTCTTCTCTGTCCTTTAGCTTGAGTTAGCTATTAGACTTACCTCCCATACCAGTAAATACAGAGGAAGAAAAATAGCTTTTGTAAGTAAGTAAATATTTAAATAGTCAGCAAGGCTTGTTTTAATGGGTTGATGCCAAGTTGCACTGAAGCTAAACTCTGGGGCCAGAATCAGTTGCTAGTTAGATAGGAAGAAAACCGGACATTGTCTTGGAAGCCAAGAAAATGTTTCAGATAAATGCAGTCACTTCTGTTACGCACTGCCTATAGGCCAACTTAGAGGTGAGGAATAGGCCTTCAGAGTGGGGCTCACTGGTGACCTTGATGAGTGCTGAAGGGAGGGCATGGGGAAACCATGGGGTGAGTGTCCATGTATCTCAGTGGTGGTGCATTTTATGCCAAAAGTAAACACCACAAACTAACTAGTATTTAGCTAGAGTTAGTAATACATATGCTGAAATGTTTAATGGAAAACATACTGATATCTATACACTAGGGCCTCTAGCCACTTCAGAGGAACTCCAGACACATGTGCCCCTGTGTATCTTTACATGGGTGCTTGGAAATCGAACTCAAGTTGTCAGGCTTTGAAAGCAAGCACCTTAACCACTAAGATATCTCTTCAGCTCCAAAAGCATAAATTTTTCAAGTCAGCTTAACTTTTTTCCTCCCTGAGCTGTGGGATTCAGATGAATCTATTTATTCTCTGGAAACATTCATGACATAAAAGTCTTTTGCTATGCTGAGTGACACTATTCTAAGCAGCTATAAGCATCAGTCTTTCCTTAGTTGATCCTTGTGTGGGAAACTAGAGAGCGAATCATTTATACCTGGTCATCCTTCCATTTCCAAGGAGTATGGATGTTGTTCTGTTAGTCCTGTGGCTCACCCAAAGCCATGGGTTGCAAGCAAGTTTCCCCTTTCAAAGCATATGAGATAAGAAAGTTGTTCAACAGTTGGGAATGTGAAGTCTGATGCACCATTGTTCGCATTAGCGCACGCTGTTATTTAGCATTCATGGGCCCTTTCCTATCCACAGGGCAAAGTGTTTCTGTGAGATGAAAGTGCTGATTTTCTACACAGAGTAGTATGTAGGTGTGTGGAGAATACTATAGGTGGAGCAAGGATAGGCTGGTTGTCTTTTAGTGGGGCATGCCAAGGGCTGTGTGGATGTTCTCTTGACTGCCCCTGCCCCGGCCAGTGTCAGGAACAGCTCCTTCCCAGCCTGCAGCTGCCTGAAGGAGGCCCTGAATGTTGTAATTAATAGAAAGGCCTCCACTCCAAGAGCAAAAGGAGGGATAATTTAGCTTGTCTGCTTAACAGTTATATTTGTGTCCAGTCCTTTTGGTAGGACTCAGAATAATGTTGTTATATCTTGATTTCACACCTTTGTTTTCTTCAAGAAAATGTCTGTTTGGGGTCTTGTAAACTCTCCCCCTCATTCCTGTCAATATCCCTTTTGAAAGCAAAAGAAAGAATATGTGGGCTGGAGAGATGGCTTAGCGGTTAAGCGCTTGCCTGTGAAGTCTAAGGACCCTGGTTCAAGGCTCGATTCCCCAGGACCCACATTAGCCAAACGCACAAAGGGGGCGCATGCACTTGGAGTTCGTTTGCAGTGGCTGGAGCCCCTGGCATGCCCATTCTCTCTCTCTCTGCCTTTCTCTGTCACTCCCAAATAAATAAATAAAAGTAAACAAAAATTAAAAAAAAAGAAAGAATATGTGACAAGGCATGAATTAGGGTATACTAGTTAAAGTAGTGTTTCCATAGATTGACTCCAAAGGCTTATCAAAGCACCTTGTGTTTGTTTGAATTGGTTATTTTTAAAAAAGCAATGAGGGCTGGAGAGATGGCGAAGCAGTTAAGGTGTTTGCCTGCAAAGCCTAAGCACTCATGTTTGACTCTTGAGGTCTCATGTAATCCAGACATAAAGTGACAAAAGGTTGCATCTGTGCACAAGGGGGCGCACACAATTGGAGTTCTATTATAGTGGCTGGAGGCCCTGGCTCACCATCACCAATCCCCCCCCCTCCCCGGTCGGTCTGTCTGTCTGTCTGTCTGTCTCTCTCTCTCTCTCTCTCTTTCTCTCTCTCACACACACACGGCAGTCTGTTGGGCTTGTCTCAAAAAATTAAAATTAAAAAAGCAATGAATTATATCTCCTTGAATGACCTGTGCATGAAATTTAGTTTTCAACCTTGCTACTGTGTGAAGCTTCCTGTTCTTGAAGTACAGTAGGAGCACTGCTATGAGCTCGAGACTAGCCTGAGACTAATTCCAGGGCAGTCTGGGCTAGAGCAAGACCCTACCTTGAAAAACCAAAAAGAAAAAGGAGAAAGTATTAATACGCATGGCCAAGTTATTTTTCGTAAAATCATGTATCTTTTATTTTACTGAATATTGTTTGCTTTCATACATGCCTGTATGACCACCCAGGATAGGACTATTAAATACCATTTATCATTTAAACAGGACAGCAAGCAAAATTTGATTAAATAACTATGGCTCCTTTTTTTTTTTTATTCCAGCCCAGTTAAAAAATGAAAGGGATAGTTGCTGTGTCTCCTCTCTGACTGCTCTACCTTACGCCCTAGCTTTTCATTTTGGATGACCTAGTTACCCCTTTTCTAGTTCCTTAGGCAGGACATTCTTCTGTGAATTCCCTAATAACTCAGAAGCAGCACATTCCCTGCACTTACTTTTTACTCTTAACTATTCACTGTAAAAGTTCCCTTACTTTATAAATATGTCTGAGGGTAAGAATTACCTTTCATTTTCTTCTTTCCCATGTATGCTTCCTAACACATTCTTTTAATGTGTTAGATCTTAAATATTAGCTAAAGGGAGATAACTATGTAAATCATTATGGCAGTCCAGTAACAACCAGATTTCAGACTCTGAGTTTATCTGTACCTTACCCATTTTCTCAACTTAACGCTTTTCTGTCTCTCTCTTGTCCTGTCCTGTCTTGCTGCCCTGCTGCCCTGCTGCCCTCATCCCATCTGTCTCTGTCTTTTCTGTTTCCTTTTTTTCATTTATTATTTTTTTTATTAACCAGACAGCAGCAGACGTTACACCCCTAGGGCTCACCACTACCCCTGTTGTAGGTTTTCAGTATCAGGGATGTATTCCCTCCCATGGAGTGGGCCTCCAGTCCAACTAGAGGACAGTTGTTTCCCACCATGACAGATGTGCCACTATTGTACCCGTTGGCTCATTTGGCCTGGCTGGCAAAATATAAGGCTTACAGTGTCCACTGTTGAGTATCTTCACTGGTAATTTCTCTCTCTCTTCCATTGAACTGCATGTAGAATGGCTTCTTCCAGCTTTCTGTCAGCTGCTCTACATAGAGGAGGTTCTTTTCTGTTTCTTGTTTTGGGTCTGTAGTGTTCTCCCCCAGCCCTCACCAAGGTAGGGCCTCCCTCTAGCCCAGGCTGACCTGGAATTCACTATGTAGTCTCAGGATGCCCTCGAACTCACAGCAATCTTCCTACCTCTGCCTCCTGGGTGCTGGGATTAAAGGCGTGTGCTACCACACCTGTCTGTCTCTGTCTTTTCTTTGACAGAGACCCTGGAACTTGAAATGTAGATCAGTGATAGGGTACTTGTCTACCATGTTCCAGGCACTAGTTCAATCCTCTGCACTGGGAATGGGGAGCTCACTCTGAACATATTCCCCAGACAGGCCTCACACTCCAGTTGAGGCCCAAATTTGCATGGACTTCCCCAGGGAGAGCAGAGAGAGAGAGCATCAGGACATTGGATGAGAACACTGGGTGCCTTTGGTTAAAGTATGCTTTTATTCATGTTGGACTTAAAAGAGAAGCCTGCCTGGCCACTTTACATAAGCCAATGTCCAAAGGGGGGGACCATTTCTCCAAGTCTTTTTGATTCTCTGTCCCTCTGCTTTGCCTCCCACTCTGGTTCACTTTGCCCCCTGCTCCGCGTGCAGCTCATTTACAGAGCAGTGTTGGAAAATGCAAAGCTGATGACACTGGTTGCTTCTCTTGATCCTCTGAGCACACAAGTCCAAACTCCTTTATTTGCATGCTGCAGTCTGCCAGACCACAGACCCCCACACATTCACTTAGGGAGACTTTTTCTGAGAATGTGCTCCATTAGAGTAGGTCTTGGTTTCTGCTTCCAGCCCTGTGTCAAACCTAACCTAACTCTGACCCACATTTGCACACCCGTGTTGTCTGTTTAACTGTCTATACTCACCTCAGCCCTGGTAATGCACGCTCACTGCACCAGCGCCCTTCTGTGTTGCAGTGCTCACAGGAAACCTGTCCTACTTTGGCCTGCTAAGCAGCTTTAGCAGTGGTCCAGGCAGAACCAGAATTTGCAACTTCTGTCCCAGCCACTGGCCTGTATCACATACCCAACTTGATGAGCTTTTTTGTTGAGAATGATGATTTTTTGGTGCAAGGGCCTGTAGCTTTCAGTTGTCCCTGAAAGTCAGTTGACCCCCAGTTTGCCTCTTGAATTAGTAAGGTCTCACGTAGAGCTGAATGAACTGTTTCTGTTACAGTTAATTGGGTGAGGGTGTTAGGAACTACTCTATTTTTTTTCTTCCTCCAGAAGCAGTGGAAAGAGAAATCTGAGTGAGGGGAGCTGATTAACAGGCTCACATGGTTTGTCTGGTTGGGAAGATCTGCGTGTGACTGCTCAGCTTGCCTGGATGGCTGTGTTTTTATGTTTGGAGGAGCTGGGTGTAGAATTTCACTTGAGATTGAAAACCTCCAGTTAGTGAACAAGATAAAAAAGGACAGTAACTAGATACTGGAGTTAGCTTTCATTCAAGATTGTTTTGATTATTTCCACTTAGAAAGTTCTGGACCATTAACCTGTTTTCTAGTTAGTAGTTCCTAAGTTTGGCCCAGAGAACAGTCCATCCATCCATTTGTGGATGGTACATTAGAGAGTCTTCCATGCCCACTTATAAACTCTAAACACACCAATTTTCTTTCTTTATCTTCTCCCCTCCCCTAGCTACTGTTAGAGGTTGAACCCAGGGTCTTGTGCATGACAGTCAGTCACTCAGCTATTGAGTTAAAACCTCCAGCCCTGTAGTTTTCAAATAGACAGGATTTTCTCTTGGAAACTCCATGTTGTATCTGTATTTGTGTTCCTGCCCCTTTTCTTCCCCCAACTGGTACAGTTGAAATTCTGGAGTTCAGTGAGAGCAGTTCAACGCCACCCAAGTGACAGCCTTCTCACAAGAAGAACCTCTTGAATGGAAACTCTTTATACCCCTTTAGTGAAAAGCGTTTATTTTAGGTTAATTTCCTGTGCATTTAGGTTTTGCTGCCTCCAGATTTGTCTGGGTGGAGTAATTTCACGTAAGTGTGAACTACCTTCCTGTTGTATCTGGTAATAAGCAGGTTTTTTTTGTTTGCTTTTTTTTTTTTTTTTTTTTTTTTTTTTTTTGGTTTTTCGAGGTAGGGTTTCACTCTAGCCCAGGCTGACCTGGAATTCACTATGGAGTCTCAGGGTGGCCTCGAACTCACGGCGATCCTCCTACCTCTGCCTCCCAAGTGCTGGGATTAAAGGCGTGCGCCACCACGCCCAGCTTGTTTGCTTTTTTTTAAAACTTGAAGTAGGGTTTTGCTCTAGCCCAGGCTGATCTGGAATTCACTTATGTAGTCTTGGGTTGGCCTCAAATTCTTGGCAGTCACTGTAACTCTCCCTCCTGAGTGCTAGGATTAAAGGTGTGCACCACCATACCCGGCATTAGCAGCTTTTCTTTTTAAATTATATATATGAGGGAGAGAGAGAGAGAGAGAGTGGGCACGCTAGGGCCTCCAGCCGCTGAAGACTAATTCAGAAGCATGTGCCACCTTGTGTATCTTGTTAATGTGGGTCCTGGGGAATTGAACCTAGGTCCTTAGACCTCACAGGCAAGCGCCTTAACTGCTAAGCCATCCCTCCGCCCTCTATGCAGGTCTTACTGTCATTCAGTGGAGGAATCAAAAACCCCAAAGTTGCGCTGGCCACGAGTAATGGCGTGCAGATCGAAGTGGGCATCACACTTTCAGAAGCACCCTACCCCAAGTGGAAGTAGAACTGGTAGAAACTGGACCACGCTTCCCTCTCCTAATCCACTTAAGACATTGCTTTCTTTTATTTGTGTTATGGTGAAACTTCCCTCACACCCTCAGCCCTGCCCTTAAACCTTGTCTTGGAGAAAGTACATTCAAACAGTCTTTTGAAAAGTATTTGGTGTGCTTCTCTTTTCAGGTACTCTACCTGGTGGCCATTAGCAGTGGTACTTATGTACAAGAAGACAGGTTGCCTAATCCCATGACTTTATTTCTCTCTCCTTCCCTGGAGGAGCAAACTCACGACAGTCAGTCCTCTTTCTAGGATCTGCTGCAGCATAGTGGTTTACATCTTGAAGCTGAGGCAGGTTGTCACTGAGATTTGGGCCACCAGAGCTATACAGTGAGACTCTTTCAGAATCTCTCCCTTTCCCCATTTTAAAAAAAGATGTAATGCTCTTTAAATTATTCCCTAGATCCTGCCTGCTCTGTGATGCTGTGGCCATCACTGACAAAAGCCCCACTTACAGATTATTATAAGAGCAGAGATGAGCATTGGGTATTGAACTTTGGGGCACTTGCAGATTCATTTGGGAAGGGCCAAGGCCTACCAAGCACCTACCAGTGGTAGATGAGATACTCTAAAGGGTTAGGTTGTTCTTGATAGTAATCTATTAAAATACTATAAAAGTGGAGCAGAGGAAGGGTGGCTAGTGAACGTGAGCTCTGAATTGACTGCATTATGAACAATCTAAGTAGATGAGCAAGAGAACAAACCCACCAGAGGACAACCAGTGGCTGGTGAGTTGTCTAGCTTGACTGAAATAAGGGTTTGTCTGCAGTTAGTAACATGAGCAGGAAAATAGCTGGTGGTCAGGTTATGGAAGCTAGAGTGACAAACTTTCTCTGTCTCTTTCTCGCTGCCTCTTTCTCTCTCTGTTGCTCATATATAATTAATGTGTGTGCGTGTGTGTGTGTGTGTGTGTGTGTATCTATGTGTACATACATACATACATACACTAAAGCAACAAATGGGAAAGAAGGCACTTCAAAAGTGATGATTTTTACTAGTAGAAACCTGGGGAGTGGGGTTTTTCCTCTTACCTTCCCTCCATCCCTTCCATGTCTACATGTCTATTTTACTTGTTATCATCATATAAATGCCTTTAAAAAATAAAAGATTTTGCCGTGCGTGGTGGCATATGCCTTTAATCCCAGCACTCAGGAGGCAGAGGTGGGAGGATCACCATGAGTTTGAGGCCACCCTGAGACTCCATAGTGAATTCCAGGTCAGCCTGAGCTAGAGTGAGACCTTACCTCGAAACCCCCCCCCCCCAAAAAAAAAAAAAAAGATTTTATTTTTACTTATTTATGAGAGACAGAGAGAATGGGCACAACAGGGCCTCTAGCCATTGCACATGAACTCCAGATGCATGTGCCACCATGTGCATCTGGCTTACGTGGGACCTGGAGAATCGAACCTGGGTCCTTGGGCTTCACAGGCATGTGCCTTAACCACTAAGCCATCTCTCCAGCCCCGCATAAGTAGGGTTTTTTTTTTTTGTTGTTGTTGTTGTTGTTGGCTGTTTTGTTTTTTGTTTTTTCGAGGTAGGGTTTCACTCTGGTCCAGGGTGGCCTCGAACTCACGGTGATCCTCCTACCTCTGCCTCCAGAGTGCTGGGATTAAAGGCATGTGCCACCACGCCTGGCTGGGGTTTTTGTTTTGTTTTTGGTTTTTCAAGGTAGCTAAGGCTGACCTGGAAGTTTCTGTGTAGTCTCAGGCTGACCTCAGACTCACAGAAATCTCTCTTACCTCTGCTTCCCAAGTGCTGGGATTAAAGATGTGTGCCACCACGCCCAGCTTGTGTACATCTGTCTTTATGTGGGTATTTTGGAGAGTTAAACCCAGGTCATTAGGCTTTGAAGGCAAGCCATCTCTCCAGCCCAGGAGAATTTTCTGTTTTTGCTTTTGTTTTTTGAGGTAGGGTCTCTCTCTAGTCTGGGCTGACCTGGAATTCACTATGTAGTCTCAGGGTGGCCTTGAGCTCACAGCAATTCTCTTACCTCGGCCTCCCAAGTGCTGGGATTTAAGACGTATGCCATCACGCCTGGCTGGAGGATTTTTTAATTTCATGGATAAATTTATTCTCAACATACTGGTCTTGATGGGTTGAATACACATTGTCAGTCAGGCTCATTCCCTGGCCTGACTAGAGAAGTTCTGTATTTTCATTGAGTTGGTGCCTTGCATCAGCTATCCCTGTAGGTATCGAGAATGGAGAGTGTCCTGTGGGCAAATCTGAGGTCTCTTGCCTTTTGTGTTGGAAGCACTTGGAGGCTTCAGTGGGGCCAGGAACCATGAAAGTTCATATAAGCACTGTGTAGTGGCCCACACCTGTGCCTGTAGTACATGCATTGAGCTAAAGAGACAGAAAGAAAAGGTTCATAATGACTTGTCTGTCGTGGGTGTTTTTTATGGTTCGGCACCCAGGGTAACATGCAACACAGTCAAGATGTTTCTCATGCTGAGCAAAACCTGTCACATGGAAGTGGTGATTGTCAGGTACTTCCTCAGTGTCAGTGGTGAGTTGGTGTGGCTCAAGATGAGTCAGTGACATACTAGGGGTATTTGACTAGTGTAGTGATCATTTCTAATCACATAAAAGCAACTGATAAGAACTGGTTTTCTTTATTTTTAAAATATTTATTTATTTGCAAGCAGAGCAGGAGAGAATATGAATAAGTGTTTTAGGGCCTCTAGACAGTGCATATGAACTTCAGATGCATGTCCTACTTTGTACATCTGGCTTTACGTGGGTATTCAGGAATCAAACCCAGTTGTTAGGCTTTGCAGGCAAGTGCCTTAACCTCTGATCCATCTCTGCAGCCCTATTTTTAAAAATCTATCATTATTATTATTATTATTTTGTTTTTTCAAGGTAGGGTTTCACTCTAGCCCAGGCTGACCTGGAGTTTACAATGTAGTCACAGGGTGGCCTTGAACTTGGGGCAGTCCTCTTACCTCTGCCTCCCCAGTGCTGGGATTAAAGGCGTGCACCACCATACCCAGCCAAAAATATTTTTTTATTTATTTGCATGTGTGAATGACAGTCAGACAGACACTATGGGCTTACCAGGGCCTTTTGCCACTGGAAGTGAATTTCAGATACATGCACCACTTTGTGCTTCTGGCTTTATTTGTGCACTAGGGATTTGAAACCAGACTGGAGACTTTGCAAGCAAGCACCTTTAAATGCTGAGCCATCTCCCCAGCCTTAGAACTGATTTTAAACCACTCCCCTGGACTTTAGCCCTTACTTGGAGCCCTGTAGAGTTAGACTCAAGGAGAGACACTATCATACAGCCAGCAAACTAGCAAGCATGAACTGCTAGAGCTCAAAGTGCTCTGAACACACCCAGTAGGACTGAACTCTCAAGATCCACCCCCATTGACACTCCCAGTAGCTGGGATTTGCTTACTAGGGGCTGAAATTGCAAGCTCAACTTCTTTTTTTGGGAGGGGGGTGGTTTCAAGGTAGGATTTCACTCTGGGGTAGGCTGACCTGGAATTCACTAGGTAGTCTCAGGGTATCCTCCAACTCACAGTGATCCTCCTATCTCTGCCTCCTGGGGGCTGGGATTAAAGGCGTGCGGCACCACGCCCGGCTTTTTTTTTTTTTTTCTTTAATGTAAGAATTTTTTTCTTTTTTTGCACTTCTTTAAAAATTTTTTATAGACAACTTCCATGATTGTAAACAATATCATATGGTAATTCCCTCCCTCCTCCCACATTCCCCTTTGAAACTTCACTCTCCATCATATCCCCTCCCCCTCTCAATAAGTCTCTCTTTTATTTATTTATTTATGGTTTTTCGAGGTAGGGTCTCACTCTGGTCCATGTTGACCTGGAATTAACTCTGTAGTCTCAGGGTGCCCTTGAACTCATGGTGATCCTCCTACCTCTGCCTCCCACATGCTGGGAATGAAGGTGTGCGCCACCATGCCCGGCTAGTCGCTCTTTTATTTTGATGTCATCTTTTTCTCCTATTATGATGGTCTTGTGTAGGTAATGTCAGGCACTGTGAGGCCATGGATATCCAGGCCATTTTGTGTCTGGAGGAGCATGTTGTAAGGAGTCCTACCCTTCCTTTGGCTCTTACATTCTTTCTGCCACCTCTTCTACAATGGACCCTGAGCCTTGGAAGGTGTGATAGAGATGTTTTGGTGCTGAGCACTCCTCTGTTACTTCTCAGCACCTTGGTGCTTTCTGAGTCATCCCAAGGTCCCACCATCTGAAAAGAGAAGCTCTCAAGCCCCAAAGTGAGAGTAGCATTAATATGTAGGTATAAACATTATGAGAAGTGCTTACTGGACAGTTTGGTGAGCATAATATGTATATTTAGGCAGACACCAGCAGTTGTTACATGCCTAGGGATCATAACAGACATGCCATTATTGCACTTGTTGTCTCATTTGGGCTGGCTGGCAAAATTTAAGGCTTGCATTGCGGGGCCATATGTTTAAATTGTCACATCTGGCTTATGCTGAATTGCTGTATTGCAAGGACTAGTGATATTTTGTAATTTTATAGGTTTATAAATTAAGAACTTAAAAATATAGTTTTTCTTACCTTGTACAGATGCTTTTTTTGTTTTTGTTTCAAGGTAGGGTCTTGCTCCTGCTCAAGCTGACCTGGAATTCACCTTGTAGTCTCAGGATGGCTTTGAACTCATGGCAATCCTCCCACCTCTACTTCCTGATTGGGATAAAAGGAGTGCACCACCATGCCCGGCTACAAATGCTTTTATAGAGATTGCTTCACATATTAATAAAACTGAGAGGCTAGGCATGGTGATGCACTGTAGTGGTTTGAATAGAATAGATGGCCCCCAATATATTCAGTTGTTTGTTTGTAGTTTGCATCTGCAGCCACCTGGCTGAAGTCAGTGCCATTGTGTGGATCTTAAGGTGTGGTGGTGGGTTTCAGATTTCAATCTAAAGATATGCAAAGTGTGCCTAGCTGGAGTTCCTGAAGTGTGCTGGGGCTTTTGGCTTTTTGGCTTGTGCTTCTCTCTGTCTGCTTGGTCCTGTGAAGGCAGGCCAGTTTGTTCTACCATTATGGAACTTCCCCTGGATCTGTAAGCTTCGATAAATCCCTTCCTCCATAACTGTGCCTGGTCTGAAAGTTCATCTCAGCGAACCTGAAGCTGTCTGCTACATGCATGGCTTTAATCTCAGCACCTGGGAGGCTGAGGTAGGAGGATCACTGTGAGTTGGAGGGACACCCTGAGAATTCCAGGTCAGCCTAGAGTAGGGCGACACCCTACCTTTAAAAAAACAAAAAAGAGGCTGAGTAAACTAGAAAGGGGATATAAAGGGAATAGAAAGGGAGGGAGGACTTAATAGGATGATATTGTATATATGTAAGTAAGTAGAAGAACAGATTAATGGAGGTGAAATGGCCTAAGTGAGGTCAGGGGAAGAGATTGAGTAAAGTAAAGGTGGAGGGAGGGCTAATCAAAATCTAAGAGGATATAAATAAGTTATATGGAAACCTACTTTTTTGGACAGTGGAACACTAAGAAGCGCTTGGTTTCCCACCAGGAATAGATGGTAAGACACTATTGTTGAAGACTCTACATACTTGGGCTGCAAGGTCACTGAGAAATCCTGCTGGAGCTAAGCTGAAAACCTCCGTGTAGACCAGCTGACAGAAAGCTGGAAAAAGCTACACTGCATGCAGTTGAATGAGAGAGAGAGAAATCACCAGTGGAGATACTCAACAGTGGACACTGTAAGCCTTAAATTTGGACAGCCAGGCCAAATGAGCCAATGGGTGCAATAGTGGCATGTCTGTTATGAGGGAAACCAACTGCTCTCTAATTGGACTGGAGGTCTGCCTCTGCCCCTTGGAAGTTAATACATCCCTGATACTAAAAACCTACAACAGGGTTAGTCATGAGCCCAACCGGTGTAATGTCTACTGGTGTCTGCCTAAATGTGTATACTATGCTTACCAAACTGCCCAGTAAGCACTTCTCTTAATGTTCATACCCTTATATTAATGCTATACTCTCACTTTTGGTTAGAGAAGCTTCTCTTTTTAATGGCAGTGACCTTGGGATGACTCAAGGCACCATAGTGCTGAGAAGAAGTGAGAGAGGAGTGCTCAGCACTGAAATATCTCTATCACATCTTCCAAGGCGCAGGGTCCATTGCGGAAGAGGTGGCAGAAAGAATGTAAGAACCAAAGGAAGGGTAGGCTCCTTACAACATGCTCCTCCAGACACAAAATGGCCTGGATATCCATGACCTCTCAGCACCTGACACTACCTACACAAGACCATCATAATAGGAGGAAAAGATCATGATATCAAAATAAAAGACTGATTGAGAGGGGGAGGGGATATGATGATGGAGAGTGGAGTTTCAAAGGGAAAAGGGGGGAGGGAATTATCAGGGGTTATTGTTTACAATTATGGAAGTTGTCAGCAAACAAACAAACTGGAATTTAGGGCGGAGAAAAAAAAAAGAAAAGAAATGAAATCTAGAAAAAAGGGGGAGGGCCTGGAGAGATGGTTTAGCAGTTAAAAGTGCTTGCCTTTGAAGCCTAAGGACCCAGGTGCAATTCTTCAGGTCCTACATAAGCCAGATGCACATGGATGCGCAAGCATCTGGATTTCATTTGCAGTGGCTAGAGGCCCTGGTGCACTCTCTCTTTCCCTCTCCATGAAAATTGTTGACAGGGTTTTTTAAAGTTATTTATTGAAGCAACATTAAACCTCCTGCAGATTGCTAGCCTATGTTAACAGATTTAATGAGACTGAAACTGTGGTTTACCTTTCCTTGTTCTGCAATGCTGGGATGGAACCCAGGGCCTTATGCTAAACAAGTGTTCAGTCACAGAGTCACATTCCTAGTGCTCTTCTTTTTAAAATCATGATTCGTTTTTCTCTTGTCCATTTGCAAATGACTGAATATGTTCAGGCAAGAAAATATACCCATTTCTCAAAGTGCAACATTCTAAAAACCAAATACTGCCGGGCGTGGTGGCGCACGCCTTTAATCCCAGCACTCGGGAGGCAGAGGTAGGAGGATCACCAAGAGTTCGAAGCCACCCTGAGACTACATAGTGAATTCCAGGTCAGCCTGGGCTAGAGTGAGACCCTACCTGAAAAACCAAAACAAACAAACAAACAAACAAACAACAACAACAAAAAAAACAAATACTTAGCATTCTTCTGTAATTGTGTAGCAATTCTGTCTCTCCCATTTACTGGCATTTGTTTAAAAAAGGACAAAGAAGCCGGGCGTGGTGGCGCAGGCCTTTAATCCCAGCACTCAGGAGGCAGAGGTAGGAGAATTGCTGTAAGTTTGAGACCAGCCTGGGATACAGAGTAAGTTCCAGGTCAGCCTGGATGCCTCAAAAAAAAAAAAAAAAAAAAATCTTTTTTGAAGCAAGAAAGCCCCTCAGGAGTGCCATGGTTGGTTGGATCTAGGATACTAGTAACCAGCAAAGTTTAAATGTCTTCACTAAGACAATACTGTTTGCCAAATTCCTACATTTTCTCCTCGTAGTATAAGGTGTGGCTGCCCCTTACCACTCAGGGAAAGCAAAACTTGGAGAGGCAGTTTGTCCAGAGTGTGGTTGATTGTGGGTGAGCTTTCAGCCACTGGGGTGCATCCTGTCTGGTGCATCTACCCATCTGTAGCCTATACCTCTTATCTTTGTATTGTTGCTTTCTTTATTAACTAGTAAGAAAGCATTGGGTTCATATTGGTATTACTGTTTCAGAATGATCTCAGATTCAGGGTGGTGCGTGGGGCAGCAGTAATGTAAGCATCAAATTCTCGTAGAAGGCTTGGACATGGTGAATGAGTCACCACTTTCACACATTCCCCCGCCCCCCCCCCAAAAAAAAATCATTTTTTTCTGGGATTTTTTTTATTTTTTTGTTTTTTTGAGGTAGGGTCTCTCTATAGCCCAGACTGACCTAGAATTCACACATAGTCTGAGGCTGGCCCCAAACGCACAGTGATCCTCCTACCACTCCCTTCTGAGTGCTGGGATTAAAGGCGTGTGTCCCCATTCCTGGCTCAGCTTTTTTTTTTTCCCCCAGAGAGTAGCAGTGATGAGATTCTATGGTGGTTTCTAAAGACTCCCTGTATTATTTCTGCTTCTCTCTATATATTGGAAGGTGTGAAGTATCTGAGGTATGTGAGATCTTGATTTTCCTTCATGTACAAAATGAAGTGTAATATTACTGTGTTTCCATAACTGAAATAGTTGTAACTTTTGAAATTTCTTCCTGGTTGGGCTAACAGTAGAGTATTTCAGGCAAAAGAAAAAGAACAAGGAACCCTTCACTGAAACTTGACTCTTCCTCCTTTCATAATCTCACCTCTTGATCAATCTGCTTCTGTTAAACCAAAGTGTGTGAGGGGGTGGGGCATGGTCTCACCGTGTCACCAGAGTGCTGTGCATGGCTACTGAGTCAAAGGAATATGGAGGCCAGCAGATGACGCAGTATAGTGGGGTTGCTGGCAAGACTTTATAGGAACTTTTGCCGTGGAACAGAACATGGATTGTTCAGCTCACCTGTTGAGAGGTGATAGATGAGAAGTGTAACTATCTTCAGCAGGAAATGGTGGTCAAGCATTTCTTCATTCTCCACACTCAGATCAAGCTTGAGACGTTATTTGTGAGAGATGTGTGCTTTCATGTAGTAACAGTCAACACCGCTACAGATACCTAGAAATGGTTATGGCTGTCGTCTTCCCACTTCATCATGAACTCATGCTCATTTGTGTCCTTTGCTGGTTTGTATATTCAAACTTAATTTTTTTTCCCTTAATTATGGGCTGGGAAGATGGCTTAGTGGTTAAGGTGCTTACCTAAGGAGCCAAGTTCAGTTTCCCCAGTACCCACATAAGCCAGTACACATGGTGATGGCTGGAGTTCATTTGCAGTGACTAGAGGCCTTCATGCACCCATATTCATTCTGTCTTCTGCCTCTTTTTCTCCCCCTTTCTCAGATAAATCCTCTCTCCCTCTTTCTGCCTCCTTTCCCCCTTTCTCAAATAAATAAAATAAAGTATTAAAACATTTGTTTGTTTATAAGTAGAGATAGAAGAGAGACAGTCTACTTTGTGCATCTGGCTTTACATGGTGTATCAGACAGCTTCAGGTTCACTGAGATAAACTTCCAGACCAGACACAGTTATGGAGGAAGGGATATTTATTGAAGCTCACAGAGCAGGGGAAGTTCCATAAATGGCAGAAGAAACTGGTCTGCCTTCACAGGACCGCAGAGAGAGAGAGAAGCACAAGCCTAAAGCCAAAAGCCCCAGCACACTTCAGGAACTCCAGCTAGGCACACTTTGCATATCTTTAGATTGAAATCTGAAACCCACCACCACACCTTAAGATCCACACAATGGCACTGACTTCAGCCAGGTGGCTGCAGATGCAAACTACAAACAAACAACTGAATATATTGGGGGCCATCTATTCTATTCAAACCACCACACATGGGTACTGGGGAATAGAACCTGGGGTTATCAGGCTTTGCAGACCTTAACCACTGAGTTATCTCTTCAGCCCTTTTTTGATGTTCTCAAGGTAGGATTTCGCTCTAGACAAGGCTGACCTGGAATTCACTGTGTAGTTTCAGGCTGGTCTTGAACTTATAGCTGTCTTCCTACCTCTGCTTCCCAAGGGCTGGGATTAAAGGCATGCCAGCACGCCCAGGCAAGTGTAATTTTTGAATTTCGATATTTCAGTATAGGGTGTCTGTAGAGCAGTAAGTCCTGGACACTAACTGCCAGGGTGGCTTAGCCTAGCAGTTACACTGTTTTTTTTTTTTTTTGCCTCCAGTAGAACCAGCCTTTGTTTAAATTCTAGAGATGTAGCGGTCCAGAGCAGAGAACAGTCCTACCATGACAATCTGGTAAAGTAATAAGACAGTTGGATATTAGAGTTTGCAGATAACCAAAATTGTAACCATTTAGGTACCAAACATTACATTTAAAAAGCATTACTGGGCTGGAGAGATGGCTTAGCAGTTAAGGTGCTTGCCTGCAAAGCCAGTTCGACTCTCCAGGACCCACGAAAGCCAGATACACAAGGGGGCATGGTTTGTTTCCAGTGGCTAGAGGCCCTGGCACATCCATTCACTCATCCCCACCCCCTCAAATAAATAACAAATAAATAAAGCATTATTGGGGCTGAAGAGATGGTTTAGTGTTTAAGGCACTTGACAGCAAAGCCAAGGACGTAGGTTCAATTCTCCAGTACCTCTTAAAGCCAGATGCAGAAAGTGGTACATGCATACGGAGTCCGTTTGCAGTGACTGGAGGCCCTGGCACACTCACTCTGTCTCTTTTTCTCTCCTACCCTCCCCTCCCTCCCTCCCTCCCCCTTGCAAATAAATAAAATATTTTATTTATTTATTGGAGAGAGAGAGAGAAAGAAGCAGATAGAGAATGGGCATGTTAGGGTCTCCAGCCACTGCAAACTCCAGATGCATGTGCCACCTGTGCATCTGGCTTATGTGGGGTTGGTCCTGGGGAAGCAAACCTTGGTCCTTAGGCTTCACAGGCAAGTGCCTTAAACACTAAGCCATCTCTCCAGCCCAATAAAATACTGTTTTAGGTCCTGGAGAGATGGCTTAGCAGTTAAGGTTTTTGCCCGCATAGCCAAAGGACCTTGGTTCGATCCCCCAGGACCCATATACCCAGGCACAAGGTGCTGCATGTGTCTGGAGTTCGTTTGTGGTGGTTAGAGGCCCTGGTGTGCCCATTCATATTCTCTCTCTCTCTCTCTCTCTCTCTCTCTCTCTCTCTCTCTCTCTGCCTCTTTCCCTCTCTCACTCTCTCAAATGAATAAAATAAAAAAAAATATTTTAAAAGGAGGCCTTTGGGACTGGGGAGAGGGCTTAGCGGTTTTAAGACACTTGCCTGCATAGCCAAAGGACCCAAGTTCAATTCTTTCGCACTCATGTAAAGCCAGAACACAGGGTGGCATATGTGTCGGGAGTTCATTTGCAGTGGCTAGAAGCTCCAGCACACCCACGTATTCATTCTTACTCTTTCTCTCCCTTCTCCTCCTTCCCTCTCTCATATAAAAAATATTTAAAAATAAATACATAAATAGATTAAAAAGTATTACTTCAACCTGTGCGTGGTGGTGCGTGCCTTTAATCCCAGCCCAGCAATGGGGCGGCAGAGGTAGGAACCATTTCTCCAGCCCCAGAGGATGGTCTTTCAAGATTCTTGTTAGGACACATTCTCCTGGAGCCCTTACTTTTGGTGGATAAGAGAATTGGCTTTCCCTTTCCTTTTCCCACCTCCAGTCTCTCTATTGATTTGTCTGTCGAACCATATAACCCTAGCTAGTCTGGAACTCATGTTCTTAAATTTATAGCATTCCTTCTGCCTCTCCCAAGTGCTGGTATTACAGGTATGAGCACCATGCCTGGCCCTGCTATTAAAAAAATAATAATAAATAAATAATTTATTTGCAAGGGGAAAAATAGAGAAAGAGAATGGGCATACTAAGACCTTTGGCTGCTGCCAGATGATGTGTCACTTTATGCCTCTGGGTTGACATGGTAGTGGGGAATTGAACCCAAGCTAAGCCATCTCTCCAGCCCCTATTTTCTTTCTCAATACTGACTTTAAGCCTACTTTAAGCCTAGCATGAGATAGGAAGAACCACAGGTAAGACCAGCCTATGCTTGTTACGTACAGAGTGAGACCCTGTCTGAAAAAAACATGCCTGAAATTCTAGTATACTGGAAGCTGGAGGCAAGGGGGTTCAGAAATTCATGGTTAGAGCCACGTATGGTGGTGCATACCTTTAATCCCAGCTCTTAGGAGGTAGAGGTAGTAGGATTGCTGTGAGTTCGAAGGCCAGCCTGAGACTACTTAGTGAATTCCAGGCCACCTTCAGCTAGCATGATACCCTACCTGGGGGGTGGGGGAGCCAGGCATGGTGGGCACACACCTTTAATCCCAGCACTTGGGAGGCAGAAGTAGGAAGATCGCCATGAGTTCAAGGCCAACCCTAGACTACATAGTGAAGTCCAGGTCACCCTGGACTAGAGCAGACCCTACCTCAAAAACCATACACAGGCACATGCACATAACAATAATTAAGTTTGAAGCTGGGCGTGGTGGTGCACACCTTTAATCCGAGCACTCGAGCAGAGGTAGGGTGATTGCAGAGTTCGAGGCCATCCTGAGACTACATAGTCAAGTCCAGGCCAGCCTGGGCAGGAGTGAGACCCTACCTCAAAAAAAAAACAAAACCAAAACTAAAAAAAAGTCAGAGTGGCTTTAGTACTATGCCTCATTCTGTTCTGCTCATAATTACTACAGATTGGTTTTGTGACCTGTCGTGTCCATGTAACTCAACAGGAGGTAGCATTGGAGAGAACATTTTTTGGACTCTGAAGATCTGGGTATGATTCTCAATTACATGAGGTAACTAGCCCATAAGCCTAGGTAGCCATTTCATTTTTCTAGATCTTTGTTTACATGTGAAGGATGATGTTGCTCAGCTGTAGAATCTGCAGTCTTCTACCTGAACTGCACTGAGTGTTGTGCTTCCAGCATTACCCTTCTGAACATGGTGTGGCCCTTGGGTGTTACTGAAGTGTGAGTAGGACTGGCTCTGTGCGGTCAATATAGTGGCTTTCCCATACAAGGGAATGTTGTTGTGCTCATGAGTTAGTCACACCTTGGGGCGGCTCACAGGACGACATATACTTGCAGTGGAGAAGCTACTGGAGAACCTAGGATTGGGTCTCCAGATACTGGAGGTTAGCATGGAGCTCCTAGAAGACTAGTTTATTCTGTTAGACCTATCTATCCCAGATTGTAGCCTTGTTTAATCTCTGTCAGCTCCTTTTTTTCTCCAGTATCATTGTCTGTTATTTACTAAAATCTCCTTTAAAATTTTCTTTTCCTAAAAAAAATGCCAATCTAAAGCCGGTGTGGTGGCTCACATTTTTAATTCCATCACTTGGGAGCCGAAGTAGGAGGATTGTCTTGAATTTGAGGCTACCTTGAGACAACATAGTGAATTCCAGGTCAGCCTGGGCTAGAGAAAGACCCTACTTCAAAAAAACAAAAAAGCCGGGCGTGGTGGTGCACACCTTTAATCCCAGCACTGAGGAGGCAGAGGATCACCATGAGTTCGAGGCCACCCTGAGACTACATCGTGCATTTCAGGTCAGCCTGGGCTACAGTGAAACCCTACCTCAAAAAACCGAGGGGGGAAAAAAGCCAATCTATTACTTTTCCCTGTCATTCTGCTTTCCTACTGAGGGTTTAATTCTAGGTGTTTAGAAGCCTAACCTTTGATTTCCAGAGACAATTTCTTTTTCTTTCTGATTTTCAGAGTTCAACATCATGCTGGTTATTTAAAGTTCAAGACATTTTATATCCATGTACATGATAATATTGCAGATAAGACCTTTATAACCTAGACAGCACAGCTGGTGTGTGTGTGTGTTCCAAGGTAGGGTCTCACTCTAGCCCAGGTGACCTTGTATTCTCTATGTAGTAATCTTAGGGTGGCCTTGAATTCACGATGATCCTCCTACCTCTGCTTCCCATGTGCCACATCACCTGGCTTGGATAAGCTTTTTTAGAAAAATATTTTATTTTTATTTATTTATTTGACAGAGAATGAGGCAGAGAGAAAGAGAAAGAGAGAGAATGGGTGTACCAGGGCCTTCAACCACTGCAAATGAACTCCAGACACATGCGCCACCTGGTACATCTGGCTCATGTGGGTCCTGGGGAATTGAACCTGGCTTTGCAGGCAGGTGTCTTAATTGCTAGGCCATCCTTCCAGCCCTTGTATGTACTTTTAAAGGGGAAAAATACATGGTTGACTTTTATTTATTTACTTTTTTACCTTGTCTTATTCTTTTTCAGGTTTTGAACGAAGAATGTGATCAGAACTGGTACAAGGCAGAGCTCAATGGGAAGGATGGCTTCATTCCCAAGAATTATATAGAAATGAAGCCACATCCGTAAGTTGAATTCCACTGGTTTCCCAAATAGAGAACCCACCTGCTTGTCCCAATATACTGGGCTTTTTGGGGTTTGTTTTGAGGGAAGGTTTCACTCTAGCCAAGGCTGACCTGGAACCTATTTTGTATCTCTAGGCTAGCCTCAAACTCACAGAGATCCTCCTTTCTCAGCCTCCCAAGTACTGGGATTAAAGACATGCATGACCACACTTAGCTTGTTTTTTTATTTGTTTTTGTTTTATTGAGACTGTGTCTTACTGTATATTCATTCTCTCTCTCCCTCTATATATATAGTTTGTTTACTTGCTTGCTTGTTCTTTTGTTTTTCGAGGTAGGGTCTCACTCTAGCCCAGGCTGACATGAAATTTACTATGTAGTCTCAGGATGGCCTCAAACTCATGATGATCCTCCTACCTCTATCTCCCGAGTGCTGGGATTAAAGGCGTGTGCCACCATACCTGGCCATATATATATTTATATTTATTTATTTTTATTTTTATTTTTATTTTTTTGGTTTTTCGAGATAGGGTCTCACTCTGGTCCAGGCTGACCTGGAACTCACAGTGATCCTCCTACCTCTGCCTCCCAAGTGCTGAAATTAAAGGTGTGTATCACCGCACGCAGCCTGTTCTCTTTTTGCATGGTCCACAACCCACCTGTCCAACTTGAGACAGCTTTGCATAGGTAAGCCCAATTGGCCTTGAATCTGATCTTCCTGCCTCAGTCTCCATTATTGGGCTTACACTTGTCTTTGCTGTGCTCCACCTCCCTACTGGGAATTGAGGGCTTCATGAATCCTAGGCAAGTGACTATCACTAAACTACATCCCTTTAAAAAAATGTTAGCTGGTGTATGTGTGTGTTTTGAGGTAGGGTCTCACTCTAGCCCAGGCTGACCTGGAACTCACAGTGATCCTCCTACCTCTGCTTCCATGTGCCACATCACCTGGCTTGGATAAGCTTTTTTAGAAAAATATTTTATTTTTATTTGTTCTACAGAGAGATGCTGTGACAGAGAGGGAGAGAAAGGCGGATAGAGAATAGGTGCGCCAGGGCCTTCAGCCAATGCAAATGAACTCCAGACACATGCGCCACCTTGTGCACCTGGTTTACATGGGTCCTGGGGAATCCAACCAATGTCCTTTGGCTTTGCAGGCAAATGCCTTAACTACTAAGCCATCTATCTCTCCAGCCCAGGTCTTATGCTTTTTTAAATCATTTATTTGGATGAGAGAGAATAGGCATACCAGGGCACCTTGCACACTGCAAATGAACTCCATATGCATGTACCACTTTGTGCATCTAGCTTTATATGTGGGTACTAGGGAATTGAACCCATGCCAGCAGGCTTTGCAGGCAAACACCTTTATCTGCTGAGCCATATCCCAGTGCATGAATATGGAGGCCAGAAGACAGCCTCAGGTGCCGTCTTCAGAAACACATCCACCTCCTTTGAGACAGGGTCTTTATCATTGGCCTAGAGCTCACTAGTTGGGCTAAGCTAGTTGGCTAGCAAGCCCCAGGGATCCTTCAGGTTTCTGCCTCCCCAATGCTGAGATTACAGATGCACACCAGCACCTGTAGCATTTTAAAGTACTTACTGGACATTGAACTCATGTCCTCATGCTTGCAAAGCAAGCACTTTACCAACTGGGCCCTCTCTCTAGCCCCTTGGACTAAAATTCTTGATGATAGAAACCAAAAACATTAAATGTCCAATGACCTGTGCATTAGATTTCCTTGGGCCATGGTTGATGATGCCCCTCACCTGAGATCCCCGTAACATGACTGGGAGCCAATATGCAGGCCCCACCCACCCCCGCAAGTTATTAGATGCTCAAGTGGTGGCAAACCAGACTGTGAAGAAGCTCTTCAGTTACTTAGATTTCCTGTGCTATGTGCTAAGCACAGCCTTTTAATACTCTATTTATTTGCATGCAGAGAGAGAAAAAAGAAAGAATGAATGGGTACACTAGGGCTTCTAGCCACAAACTCCAGATACATGTGCCACTTTGTGCATCTGGTTTTACATGGGTACTGAGGAATTCCAACTGGGTCCCTCGGCTTTGCAGGCAAAGGCCTTAACTGCTGAGCCATCTCTCCAGTCTGCTTGCTTGCGCTCGCTCTCTCTCTCTCTCTTTTTCTTTTCAAGGTAGTGTCTTACTCTAGCTCAGGGTGTCCTCGAACTCATGACAATCCTCCTACCTCTGCCTCCCAAGCGCTGGGATTGAAGGTGTGTGCCACCAAGGCCAGCTTTTCCGGCCCTCTTAATAGCCTTTTAGTCTCAGATTCTGCTTCAGGCAGTTGTACAAGCTTGTCGTGGACAGAAGTTTAGGTAAAGTATACTGGAGAAGCTTTGAGTACTGACTGCTGGGGCAGGGAAGAACCCTTGGGTCACATCACACAGCTTCCCTGGGACCCGTCCATGTAAGCCAGATAATCTGGGTACTTCATCCATCCTTAGAACAAAGTCTCAGGCCAGCATGGGCTACATAAAAATCCCCCTCCCCCATCTCAAAACTCAAAAAACCAATACTCCACCAAAAAGTTACAGTATGATATTCTACTGAGTTCTCTATAAACTATGAAAAGGAACTAAACTGGTATTACTGGGTTTAGTTTAACAACCAGAAAACTATGACTTCCAGGCTAAACCTGTCCTCATCTTTGATATTTGGAGGTAAAGTCTTGCTCTAGCCCAGGCTGACCTGGAACTCACAGTGATCCTCCTACCTCTGCCTCCCAAGTGCTGAAATTAAAGGTGTGTATCACCGCACGCAGCCTGTTCTCTTTTTGCATGGTCCACAACCCACCTGTCCAACTTGAGACAGCTTTGCTAGGTAGCCCAGATTGGCCTTGAATCTGATCTTCCTGCCTCAGTCTCCATTATTGGGCTTACACTTGTCTTTGCTGTGCTCCACCTCCCTACTGGGAATTGAGGGCTTCATGAATCCTAGGCAAGTGACTATCACTAAACTACATCCCTTTAAAAAAATGTTAGCTGGTGTATGTGTGTGTTTTGAGGTAGGGTCTCACTCTAGCCCAGGCTGACCTGGCACTCACTATAGTCCCAGAATAACCTCCCATTCACAGCAATCTTCTTACCTCTGCCTCCTGAGTGCTGGGGTTAAAGGCATGTCTCGGCTAAATTAAATTATATTTATTTATGTGTTTATTTATGTTTGGTTTTTCAAGGTAGGGTATCACGCTAGCCCAGGGTGACATGGAATTCACTATGTAACCTCAGGATGGTCTCAAACTCACAGCCATCTTCCTACCTCTGCCTCCCAAGTGTGATGTATATACCCCCCCATACCCCACCCCGTTCCTTGGTTCTCTTCCCCCTTCCCTTCCTTTTCTTCTCATTTCTTCCTTTTATCTTTTTTGTTTTTTCAAGATAGGAACTCATTCTTGCCCAGACTGACTTGGAATGAACTCTGTAGTCCCAGGTTGGCCTCCTTAATGCTGGGATAAAAGGCGTGTGCCACCATGCCCTGCATTGTCTGTTATTTTGTTTATGGAAATATTTATTTGCAAGCAGAGAGAGAGACAATGGGCACACCAGGGCCACTAACCTCTGCAGATGAACTTTAGATGCGTGCACTACTTGGTGCATCCAGTTTTATGTGGGTACCAAGGAATGAAACCCAGGTTGTTAGGCTTTGAAGGCAAGTGCCTTAATCACTGAGCCTCTCTCCAACCCTGTTTTATTTATTCAGTTTTTATTTTTATTTTTATTTTATTTTTTTGGTTTTTCGAGGTAGAGTCTCACTCTAGTCCAGGCTGACCTGGAATTCACTATGGAGTCTCAGGGTAGCCTCGAACTCACGGCGATCCTCCTACCTCTGCCTCCCGAGTGCTGGGATTAAAGGCGTGCGCCACCACGCCCAGCTCTCTCATTTTTTTATTTTATTTTGGTTTTTTGTGGTAGAGTCTCACTCTAGCTCAAGCTGACCTGGAACCCACTATGTAGTCTCAGGGTGACCTCGAACTCACAGTGATCCTCCTCCCTCTGCCTCCTGAGTGCTGGGATTAAAGGCGTGTGCCACCACATCTGGCCTTTTTTATTTTTTTGAAGTAGGGTCTTGGCTCTAACCCAAATTGACCTGGCTTTGAACTCATTGTGATCCTCGCACTTTATCCTCCTGAGTGCTAGGATTACAGATGTGAGGTACTGTTGCAGTCAGGTTTGTATTGCTGGCAGAGATCACCTGACCAAGAGCAGCTTTTGGGGGGAAAAGGGCTTATTTTGGCTTATAGACTCAAGAAAGCTCATAATGGCAGGGGAAAAAATGATGACATGAGCAGAGGGTAGACGGCACCTCTGGCCAACAGGTGGACAATAGCAACAGGAGAGTGTGCCAAACACTGTCAAGGCGAAAACTGCCTATAACACCCATAAGCCCGCCCCCCACAATACACTGCTTCCAGAAGGCGTTAATTCCCAAATCTCCATCAGCTGGGAACCTAGCATTCGGAACACCTAAGTTTATGGGGGACACCTGAATCAAACCACCACAGGTACCTTGCCCAGTTTGCAAGTGCCTTCCTTCCTTCCTCCCTTTCTCCCTCCCTCCCTCTCTTTCCTTTCTTATTTATAAGAGAGAGAGAGAGAGAATGGGTGTGCCAGGGCCTCTAGCCACTGCAAATGAACTCCAGATGCATGCACCACCATTTGATTCTGGCTTTATGTACCTGGGTACTTGGGTTTCGCAGGCAAGTACCTTAACCGCTAAGCCATCTCTCCAGCCCTGCAAGTGTTTTAATTGAAAATAAACTTTAGGTGATTTTTAAGCTAGAGGCAAGAAAACACTGCAGCTCATGCAAGTTTATAAATTTGTACCCATAAGGAAAGAGATCTGGAAGCATACACACACAGTTGATAGTGGTTGCTGCCTTGAGGTGAGGAGGGTGAGCAAAAGTCTTCCTTTTTTTTTATTCATACATATCCAGGCCTCTTTAATATTCATTACTTTATACTTTTAAAAAAGTGAAAGTGCCTGTCAAGTGACAAGAATTTGGGGTCTACTAGGAGAGAGGATGGCTGTTGAGAACTTTGCCCCCCCCCCCCTTGTGCAGTGTGGAAGTGTGGGGAAGGTTGTTCTGGTCCTCTTTGGGCTGTGGCCAAGCAGACACATGCAGCACACAAATCCAGTGAGCCCTCAGAAGTAACAGAGACCAGAAAAGGCCCAGCTCTACATGCTGGGAAACTTTCCTTAACATCTTTTGAAATTATTTTACTCTTGGTAGTAGGGGATTTCCTTGTGTGGCCTAGTTAACTGCAGGGCTTACCCTTGAGCATTTGAAGAGGCAGGAGGGTGTGTTGTACCCCATTCTCTAAAGCCTCGTGTTGCAGTGAGCTTCACGTTGCTGGGACAGACATCCAACCAGAGCTTATGGGAGGGAAGGGCTTATTTCAGGCTTACAAATTCCAGAGGAACACCGTCATTGGCAGAAGAAGCTGGCTTATTTTCATACAGAGAGAGATCACCAGGCAGCCAGAACATCTGAGTGGGCTGTCCCCTTAGCTCCATGTGGCTTTCCTGGCCCCTGACTGAGTGATGGATGACAGTGGTGGCGAGCAGGGCTTGGCATTGAGCCATGGAGTAGCTCTAGGGTAAGGGAGCAAGGAGGAGCAGCAGCAACAGCAGGAGGGAGTAGGAGCCATGAGCCCTGGCACAGAGTCGCCATGGCCAAGGTATACACCCCTCTTTTCAAGCACATCATCATCGGCAACACTGGTGTTGATAAATTCTGCTTATTGCTAGTGTGCAGACAAGAGGTTTCAGCCAGTGCATGACCTCACTGTTGGTGTAGAGTTTGATGCTCTAATGATAATAATCTGTGGGAAACAGAAAAAACTCCAGATATGGGATCCAGCATGGCAGGAGTCCTTTTACTCTATCACAGTCATATTACAGAGGTGCAGGTGGGACTTTAGTAGTGTATGATATTACAGTATTACACATTCAACCAGCAGACAGCCTGGTTAGAGGATGCCCACCAGCATTCCAATTCCAACAGGGTCATTTTGCTTATTGGAATAACAGTGCTTTAGAATCTAGAGAAGTGAAAAAAGAAGGTGTGAAGCTTTTGCATGAGAACATGGACTTACCTTCCGCAGAAAATTCTGCCAAGACTGCTTCCAACGTAGAAGAGGCATTTATTAACACAGCAAAAGAAATTTATGAAAACAGCCCAAGAAGGAGTCTTTGACATTTATAGTAAGGCAAATGGCATTAAAATTGGCCCTCAGCATGCTGCTACTAATGCAACCCACACAGACGGGGCGGGGGGGGTGGGGTCGGGGAGCAGGCTTTGGGAGGGTGCTGCTGAGTCTGTTCCACATCTAGCTACCCAGTGGGGCTGCTTACCCTGTTCCCCTCTCTCCTGCTCAGCTGAGACCTGAAACTATTTGAGATGGCTTTATGTCACAGAAAACACTAATCCTTCAGCTTCTTGTGTAACTTTGAATAAATGGTTAATGTTCACTTAAAAAGAATGATTTTGGAGATTTTATTCCTATCTATTTGAATTTGATTTCTAGGTCAATTGATGTGATTATTTTTATTTTTTATTATTAATTTATTTTATTTTATTTTTATTATTATTTTATTGTTTTTCAAGGTGTAGGGTTTCATTCTAGTCCAGGCTGACCTGGAATTCACTATGTAGTTTCAGGCTGGCCTCGAACTCATGGCGATCCTCCTACCTCTGCCTCCCAAGTGCTGGGATTAAAGGCATGTGTCACCATGCCCAGCTGATGTGATTGTTTTTGTTAAATGTTGTCTTGTGCCCTGAACTACAAGCTGAATTTTATTAAACACTACAAAGTCATGAAGTATTTCAGATCAGTTTGTGTAGTTTTCCTAGCACCAGTGGTTACCTAATGTTTAATATTACTGGACTGTCTCAGAAAGTTTGTCCATTTTCTAGGCTATCAGGAAAAAGAAAAAAAGAGGACTTTCTAAATTCTGTATTTATCATTTACTTTCTGTATATATAGTTTAACCTGCTTGGGTGTTACTTGCCGAGCTTGAATTCTTTAAGCATTTGCATAAATTCTATAGAGCTTAAAGCTACAGAAGCCATGTTAGGAATTGCCTGGACACTGAATTTTTGACATTGTTAACAAGCATGTTCATCTTTTCTTATCACTAGTCCAAGGAAAATATGCCTAATGTATATTACTAAAGGCTAGGTATGTGTTAAACTGTTTTAATGCCAACAGTTTGCTATTTGTCTACAGTTTCCTTAAGACCTCGTTAGAACAGGATTCGTTTGCCTTAATGAATGCTGCTGGGTAGAAACACAGTGTAGTGAGGGAAAGGGCAGAAGCAGAAATCCCTGCATCTCAGTGACTCCCAAGAATGAGTACCACATTTAGATGGCACATTATGAGGACTTTAATCTTTTCTTTTACTCACATGATTTCTAAGGGTATTTTTCATGCAGAACAGTTTGTAAACCTTGATGTATTTGCTTTTAGTGGCAACCTGTAATCTTTAAAATTTGTCTGTTTTGAAGGGATATGGAAATAAATCTAAAGCTGGGGTGGTGGCACATGCTTTTAATCCCAGCACTCTGGAGGCAGAGGTAGGAGGATCACCATAAATTCAAGGCCAGCCTGAGGCTACATAGTGAATTCCAGGTCAGCCTGGGCTACAGCGAGACCGTACCTCAAAAAAACAAAGCAAAAAATGCTGATAGTTACTATGTAAAGTAGTTGTTGCATGGTGCTGGGATTGGGTGTAGAGCCTGGAGCAAGCTAAGCAAGCACCTCCCACTGAGCTCTATCCCTGGCCCTGGCTTTGGTTTGTACACAGTAAATGCTGAAGGTGACTTTGTCTTTGCAGTTCCTCCATCCTAATAAGTAGCAGCCATGACCTTGAGCTGTTTTTGAAGTGTTCCATCTTTCCTCCTGATGGACCACAGGCCACTTTGTCCCACAGTTTTCCACAGATTCAGAAACTTTTCCTTCTAGCCAAAGTGAATTAGCCCTGGGAGGAGAGTCTCTAGCTGTGTACCTCCTGGGCCTGTCAGGTTCCTGCCTCTGTACCCCTTTTCCTGCCTTGACAAAACCCTGTCAGATGGCTGCACGAACAGCCTGCTTCCTGGGTTTATAAACTAGATTGTTGGTATATTGTTAGTGATGTGACTAGATGACAATAAAGTGGCCTTTGATAACACATTCAATCTCATTCTAGAAAGTGGAGTGGGTCAGCTGTGTCTTTGGGTGGTCTGGAGACAAAATGGGCACAGTGAGTGAAGAACCTGCCTCTCCCTCTGGCAAGGAGGGCTCTATTACTTACATTTAAGGCTGAACATCCCATTTCTTTGTGGGGAAGCAGATGTTGACCGGCTTGCTTTCCTTCCTTAGGTGGTTTTTTGGCAAAATCCCCAGAGCTAAGGCAGAAGAAATGCTTAGCAAACAGCGGCATGATGGGGCCTTTCTAATTCGAGAGAGTGAGAGTGCTCCTGGGGATTTCTCCCTCTCTGTCAAGTAAGTATTTCCTGCTTTGGTTGCCCCTGGAAACCTTACTCCCCAGGCTGAATTGTAAAGCCTCCCTGCAGGTGTCTTTATGAGGAAGCAGATGCTGACTGGCTTGTTACTCAGAAGTTTACACTAAAATCACGGTTTTGGTTCCCCAGTGGAACAAGTCTGAAGGAGCTGAGCAGCAGTTTTCAGACTTATTGGCCAGTTTTCCCTAGTCCCACCAATGACAGACAAATTAACAGGCACTACTGTTCCAGCTTCCTTTGCCTGCCTTGACCAGGTAGCCTTTCATAGGCCTCTCAAACAGAAGAACAAGTAACCCTGAGGGATTTGGTGTTTTGCTTTCCCCAGAAGTAAATTTATTTGAGGAGGGAGCTGACACATGGGAATGTGGAAGCTAGAGATTGTTAACTGGGGAAGCGTGGGGAATAGAGATCAGAACCATAAGTTCAAGCAAATCATGTGAAATAGGGAATTTGAATTCAAATATTTCCATAATTTTTACTCTCTAATAGATTATCATAAGAAACCCTCTCCATGAATTTTAAGATCATTTCATATTAATACATGAAGGAAAATTAGGGAACCTGACACCTGTAATCCCAACACTGGAGAGGCTGATACAGCAGGATCACTATGAGTTTGAGGCCAGTCTGAATACATATTAGATAGACCCTGTCTCAAAAATTATTTTTTTAAATTTTTTTGTTATTTTTTATTTGAGAGCAACAGAGAAAGTGGCAGATAGAGAGAGGGAGAGAGAATGGGCGCACCAGGGCCTCCAGCCACTGCAAACAAATTCCAGACACGTGCGCCCCCTTGTGCATCTGGCTAACATGGGTCCTGGGGAGTCGAACCTCGAACCGGGGTCCTTAGGCTTCACAGGCAAGCGCTTAACCGCTAAGCCATCTCTCCAACCCTCAAAAATTAATTTTTTAGAGAAAGTCTACAAACTGAGCATAACAGCACATACTTGTAATCCCAGCATTTGAGAGGCTGAAGGAGAAGGATTACCATGGGTTAGGGACCAGCCTGGGGTACAGAGTGAATCTGTGTCTCAAAAAACGAAGTAGTAGGATCTGGGTGTGGTGGCATACACCTTTAATCCCAGCACTCAGAAGGCAGAGGTAAAAGGATCACTGTGAGTTCAAGGCCACCCTGAGACTACATAGTGAGTTCCAGGTCAGCCTGGGCTAGAGCAAGAACCTGCCTCGAAAAAAACAAAAACAAACAAACAAAAAAAGTAGGAGCAGTACATGGTGGCACATGCCTCTAATCCCAGCTCTCAGGAAGCAGAGGTAGGAGGACTGATGTGAGTTCAAGGCCAGCCTGGGCCTACAAAGTCAGCCTGATCTAGAGTGAGATCCTGTGGTGGGGGGGGGGGGGGGAGGGCAGTGTAGGATATAACCAAGTAGTGCCTGGCTCAGTGGTTAAAGGTACTTGCTTATAAAGCCAGATGGGCATTCATTTGCAGTGCCAATAGACCTGGCATGTCCATACATACATGCAAATACATAATAAAAACTGGGGTTTAAAAAATAATAAGAGAAGGGCTAGGAAGTAGCTCAGTCACTTTGCACTCAAGCCTGAGAACCAAATTCCATCCTCTGACCCCACATAAAAACTGGAAGTCAGTCCATGTTTCTGTAATCCCAGCACTTTGACCCCAAGGTGGGGTCTCAGGAAGAACCCCACAAGGATAAGGGAGAAACAACTGCACTGTTTGCATGTATTCTCACTGGTTTGGAGCTCATTGCTGCCACCTGCTGAAATATCTGTAGCCAGCATTTGGCCTGGTATGGTGGCACATGCCTTTAGTCCCAGCACTCAGGAGACTGAGGTAACACGATTACCATGAGTTCAAGACCATCCTGAGTTCCAGGTCAACCTGGCTAGAGTGAGACCCTGCCTTTAATAAACAAGACTGAAGGAGAGGAGAAACTGTTGATGGAACAGATGTTCACCCAGGGTACCTATGGAGAGTTTGCCTATCAGCAGGCGGAGTTCTCACTCGAGTTTCCATTCTGCCCCGAGATCACCATGGCAGACACCGTAGGCCTTACACTTGATATTTTTACTAGCCAGTGCAAAGGGGAAAATGATGTCCATTAGTAAAGGTTTTTTGTTTGCTTGCTTGCTTTTTTTTTTTTTTTTTTTTTTTTTTAGGTAGAGTCTTGCTGCAGCCCAGGTTGACCTGCAATTCACAGCGATCCTCCTACCTCTGCCACCCAAGTGCTGGGATTAAAGGTGTGCGCCTCCATGCCCAGCTTTTTAGATTTTTGAGATAGGGTCTTGCTCTAGCCCAGGCTGACTTGGAATTCACTATGTAGTCAGTAGTCTTAGGCTGGCCTAAAGCTCTCAGTGATTCTCCTACCTATGCCTTCCAAGTGCTGGGATTAAATGTGTGTACCACCACCCTAGCCCTGCAATGTCATTTTGTCTTGAGTCTGTTGCCTGTGGAAAAGGGAAAGCAAAATGAAAAATCCCTGAATGGAAGTTAATTTTTTTTAATAGTGGCCCATGTATAATCTTAGCATTTGCTGAGGCAGGAGAATCTCCATAACTCAAGACCAGCTAGACGATAGTGAGTTCATGGCCAGCCTGAGATACATAGCAGGAAGACAACTATTCTTAGTTACAGTAGGACTACTGGCACGATTTTCAGTCACTTCTAGTCGTTACTCACCCTATTCCTTATATATATGTTTTCTAGTGTTGGAATGTCCCATTGATTTTTGTTTTTGTTTATCTCGCTCTCAGAAGGGAGTGAAGTTGCAGTCCTTGTACAAGAGGCTCTGTTATTAGGACGCTGAACATTCTCTTTCGTCTTACGAACATCTTCAGATGAGGACTGTTCATGTTACTGGTGATCATCAGTCCTGAAGGGTCTGTGGGACAGCCAGGGGTTGATCCAGCTCTCTCCAGCCAGGAGTGCAGGCTGTTGTGCAGCTACTGCGCCCTTGCGCTGTGAGGAATGGTGCCAGAACAGTGGTTCTCGCTGTCTCCTGTATGAGCAGACAGTCCCTGACTAGCCAGGGCCAAGCTTTGGGGCGGGTTCACACGTATTCTCTGCGTCTCCCTAGGTTTGGAAATGATGTGCAGCACTTCAAGGTGCTGCGTGACGGAGCTGGAAAGTACTTCCTCTGGGTGGTGAAGTTCAGTTCTCTGAACGAGCTGGTAGACTACCACAGGTCAACATCCGTGTCCAGAAACCAGCAGATATTCCTGCGGGATATAGAACAGGTGCCACAGGTAAGCTTGAGCCTCATGCTAGAGAGTTTGGGATTACTTCCAACAAGTGGGAAGGGCTCCAGCAGGCAGATGCCCTTGGTAGGGTCACTGCATTATTATTGTAGGTGTTACTGTTGAAGGTCTGAGTTGGAAATGAGAGGATTTTGCCTCTCAGTGACTGTTGCTAGTTTATCACCTGTCCCTCCAGGGAAACAGCCCTTATAGCACACTCATTTTGTGACCCTGGGGCAGGCTGTGAGAGGGGCATGTACACTCATTTTACTCCTCGTGGCCCAGCGGTGAGTTGTGGTTAGTACCACCTTAATTTTTTGAACTTCTTGATCTTTTATCCTTATAAACCCATAAAGCTTACAAGTGATAAGAGCACAGACACTTTCAAATCTCTGAGCAAAACTGACATCCCTCACCCAGGTATTCTTGATAGCATGGGCCAGGGCCACCCTTGGTGAAAGACCACACTAACCCCACTCAGTATCAACCTAGGATGTGAGTTGTGAGGGGCGGTCACTTGAGGGATTTGCACGTGCTTGCTCCCCCATGTAAGCAGCCCAGCCTTATGAGGCGACTGGCAGGGTCAGGAATGCCGAGTATGTTTTCCGTGCTCCTCTTTTGCAGCAGCCAACGTATGTCCAGGCCCTCTTTGACTTTGACCCTCAGGAGGATGGTGAGCTGGGCTTCCGCCGAGGAGACTTCATCCATGTCATGGATAACTCAGACCCCAATTGGTGGAAGGGGGCTTGCCACGGGCAGACCGGCATGTTTCCCCGCAATTATGTCACCCCTGTGAACCGGAATGTCTAACAAGCAAGAGAGATTATTTAAAGAAAATGAAAAATTGAGAACATACAAAAGAATTACACCCACAAGCTGCCTCTTACAGCCTGTGAGGGAGCTCAGAACACCTGGCTGGGTCACACTTGTGACCTCTCACTTTGGTTGGAACTTTGGGGGGTGGGAAGGGGTGTTGGATTTCAAAATGCCAAAACTTAACCTATTGAATTAAGAAGAGTTTTTATTACAGATTCTCACCGCTGCTCCGGTTTCCCCTCCTTTGTCCTTTTTCTCATCCTTTTTCTCCTGTCCTTCAGTGCATGACTTTCAAGGCCACATATAGTCCCAGCTGATGCCAATAATAAAAGAACAGAAACAAAGCGGGCTGGTATTTTCTCTATGCAAATGTCTGTTGCAGTGGGGCTGTCTGAAAGACAAGCAGTGTCTGCTCTTCCTGTATGCGCACAGGGAGTGGGCGGGGGCTGGGTCTCTGCTGCCGGGCTTCTGCTTCCAGCCAGCGCTGGCCCGGGCATCCCATCAGAGTTGGGATGAGAGTGGGGAAGGAGGGCACGCTGCCCCTTCCTGTGGCTTCCTGAGAAAGTCAGGCTCCAAACCTGCGCCTTTCCACCACTTTGTCCCCTTCAGACGTTCCTGAGGATGTCGTTTCTTCATAGTGCCTTTTTCCTTATTTCAAGGGTTGCTTAGGAGTGGTGATTTTTTTTTTTTTTGGTTTATTTTGCTTTAAAATAAGTTAAAAGACAGTCCAGAGCTTTTCAGCCAATTTGTCTCCTCCTCTGTAAATATTTTTCCCTCAAAGGAGTGGAAAGCAGGGTGAAGAAAGGAAACCTGTAGAAGCGAGGACTGGGCATTCTGCCGCCTGTGCCAGGCCAGAAGTCCTGGCAGGTTCAGCTTTAACATTTGTGAGCCCCTCAGAAGTGAGGGATGCCCTGGCTGGGTGCAGTAGGGACAGTGGCAGGGGTATCAGCCTTTGACCTCTAGGTCTCAGGTGTAGTGTGCTCCTGTGTCCCCAGAGACCACAGACAGGCACAGACCCCTTAAAGTTAGGACTTGGCTATCACTTGTGTGTTCTGACCTGCCCCGTGAACACGCAGTGGCTTGAAGCAGCAGGGTTGGGGGTTGGTCACAGTGGGCTGTGTTCCCGGCGGCTGCTCTGTCACCCTCATCCCTGGAGAGTTGAGGGAGATACATGGGGAGGCAGGAAAGCCAAGGCCACTGCAAAGCTCTGTCTATCTTCTGTCTGCTTTTGGTCCCTTGTAATCACATACCTATAACCTTTCTCTCCACCCAATCCCCTTCCCACAACAAAAGAAAACAGGGCTGCTCCCATTCTCTCCCTCAGAGTTGGTGGCTGCGTTGGGCCTTTGTGTCCTATAGGGTGGGGTTTCCCTTGGACTCTGTTTTGTGGAGATGAACTCTGCCCGGAGCACCCAAGGCCCAGGAGGTGGCCCTTCTGGATGGAGCGTTCCTAGTCTCCCGGCGCCCTCGCTCTGCTCCTCCTCTCCTGCTGCTGATGAGTCTGGCACTCTACACCTGGACCACTTGATTGTTTTATTTTGGAAGTGGTGTGTATCATGAAGCCTTGCTGAACTAAGTTCTGTGTGTATATATTTAAAAAGTCAGTGTTTAAATAAAAAGACCTATGTACTTAATCCTTTAACTCTGCGGATAGCGTTTGGTAGGTAGTAATTAACTGTGAATAATAAACATACAGTGAATTCTTCACTCTGTATCTGTATTCCTACTTGGCTTAAAAAGGTTTTTGTTTTGCTGGGTTTGGCTTTTTAAAAAATATTTGTGTGTGTGTGTGTGTGTGTACACCAAGGTCTCTTGCCACTACAAACAAATCCCTGTCTAGATTTATGTGGGTACTGGAGAATTGAACCCCAGGCTGGCAGGCTGTGCAAATAAACTCCAACTTCTGAGCCATCTTCCCAGCCTGGGCTTTTTTTTTTTTTTTTTTTTAAGACAGAATTCTAATATATCACAGACTGCCCTGGAGCTCATGTATCTCTTTGTGGCCAAGGCTGGCCTTGAACTACTACTTTATTTTTAGGTTCTTTTGTTTTGTTTATTTTTATTTATTAATTTGAGAGCAGCAGAGAGAGAGAGAGAATGGACGCGCCAGGGCTTCCAGCCACTGCAAATGAACTCCACACGCATGTACCACCTTGTGCATCTGGCAAATGTGGGTCCTGGGGAATCGAGCCTCGAACTGGGGTCCTTAGGCTTCACAGGCAAGCGCTTAACCGCTAAGCCATCTCTCCAGTCCCAATTTTTAGGGCTTTTTTCAAGGTGGTGGTCTAGAACTGAGCGATCCTCCTCCCTCTACCTCCCTTGCGCTGGGGTTAGAGGCTTTGGCTCTAGACTTCTGTCCTGCCGTCTTTGCTGCCCCACTGCTAGGGTCACAGTAAGCGCCACCAGGCCCGGTGTGAGGACTTCTTAAAGTTAATCTCAAGAGTTCTAGACCCCTGCATGGTGGCTGATATCAGAGTCCTAAGGTTTTGCTCAAAGTTTTTTGCTTTTGTTTGTTTTTGCTTATTAGGTTTTCACAGCAAGCACTTTAACCACTGAGCCATTCTCTTCAGTTCTAAATAAAAATGTTTTAGGGTGGAGACATGACTTAGTGGTTAAGGCATTTGCCTGCAAAGCCTAAGGACCCAGGTTCAACTACTCAGAACCCACGTAAGCCAGATGCACATGGAGGTGCATGCATCTGGAGTTAGCTTACAGGGCCTAAGAGGCCCTGGCATGCCCATTCTCTCTCTCAAATGATGATAAAAAGATGACTAGGCGTGCCAACACTCAGGAGCCAGAGGTAGGAAGATTGCTGTGAGTTTGAGGTTAGCCTGGACTAGAGTGAGACCATATATTGAAAATAAGCTAAAAGCACTTATATATATATATATATATATATATATATAAGCTCCAGGGCAGTCTGTGATATATTAGAATTCTGTCTTTAAAAAATAAAAGCATATATATATATATATATATATATATATATATATATATATATATATAAATAAACTGGAGAAGGCAAGTGAGGTTATACCTGTGATCTCAGACTTGGGAGGCTGAGGCAGGAGGAGACTTCCAGGCCAGCCTGGGCTGCTTAGTGAGAGCCAGAATCAAACAGAACAATCTAAACAGTTTGTGAAACATACTTGATCCTGTCTAAAAAAATCGAGCCAGGCATGGTGGCGCACACCTTTTATCCCAACATTTGGGAGGCAGAGGTGGGAGGATCGGTGTGAGTTTAAGGCCACCTGGGCTACAGTGAGACCCTACCTTGGAAAACAAAACAAAAAACAAAAAAACCTGAGGTGGTTTATCAAGACTTGATTCTGGCCAGGCTGCGCTGTACTAATAATGAAGCATTCTTCCACCCGGATTTTTGGGTTTTCGAGGTGGAGTCTCATTCTCGCCCAGGCTGACCTGGAATTCACCTTGTAGTCTCAGGGTGGCCTCAAACTCATGGCAGTCCTCCTGCCTCTGCCTCCCAAGTGTTGGGATTAAAGGCATGTGCCACCACGCCTGGCTTTCAAAATGATTCTTATACTGCTGTGCAAGCCTGTAGGCCAGAGGAGCTTCAGAGAGGGCGTGGGTTGGGGGCAGACAGGAGGCATCAAGAGCTTGACCTAGGTGTTAGGTGTCATTACTTGGATGGTTGTTAATAAGGCTAAAGGTGTAGCTCAGAAGTGCTTAACTCAGCACAGGCCTGGATTCCATGTCCAGCACCAAAAGAAAAGGCAATAGACATACAGGGCAGGTAGAGCAGTGCTAGTGGAGGCAAAGAAGTGGGATGGTTGCCGGGTGTGGTGGCTCACACCTTTAATCCTAGCACTCCGGAGGCAGAGGTAGGAGGATCACTGTGGGTTCGAGGCCATTCTGAGACAACATAGTGAATCGCAGGTCAGCCTGGGCTACAGTGAGATCCTACTTCCAAAAAAAAAGGTAGGATGATCGCTGGATATGATGGCACATGCCTTTAATCCCAGGAGGATCACCGTGAATTTGAGACCAGCCCTGTCTACAGTGAGACCCTGCTTCAAAAAATAAATATTGGGTAGGTATATATATGCCTGTGGCCAGCTCAGAAGTCACCTTAGCAGCCTGCAGTGAGGACACTGTCCATCTATGCCTGTGGGGCTCCGCATGCCTCACTGTCCATGCCACCCTCTGTTGACACTGAAGGCTTCCTTCTGTCTTGTAACAGCAGGGTGCAGGCTGGGTTTTAGAATGCCTGACTTAGAGTAGTGCACGGAGCCTTCAAGAGGCCAAGGTCAGGTGAACTTAGGAAGTAATGGTTCTGAGTGCACCTGCCCAGACACCCCGCTCAATTCTTCATCCTGGCCTGTCGTTTGGACCACATGCTCAGCTTCTTTGCAGTCCTCAGTGGCAGTGTGCTGGGGACACTGGCACAGGAGTGTTGTGTTTAGCCATGTGATGCACCACTTTGTCCCTTCCCATGAGAGCCAACAGAAGGGGCAGATCACCAGCTGGACTTGCCAGTGTGAAAACTGACACCAGAGATACCGTACTGCTGATGTCAGGGGTTGCTTTGTTGACAGTAGCTACCTTACCCTAACTGTCCAGGAACCACAGTGAAGAGTGAAGTCCCTTTACAAATGTTGGGTGTGGGCTGGAGAGATGGCTTAGCAGTTAAGCGCTTGCCTGTGAAGCCTGAGGACCCTGGTTCAAGGATCGATTCCCCAGGAGCCACATTAGCCAGATGCACAAGGGGGCGCATGAGTTCATTTGCAGTGGTTGGAGGCCCTGGTGCACCCATCTCTCTCTCTGTAAACAGAAAATTTAAAACAAAATGTTGGGTGTTTGGGTGGGTGTGGTAGCAGCCCATGTCTATAATCTCAGCACTTGGAGGCAGAGGCAATAGGATTACCATCAGTAAAGCCAACCAGAGCTTCATAGACCCTGTCTCAAAACCTTGGGATGTTAGAGAAAGTCGCCAGGGTCCTCCACTTTTTTATTTTTATGTATTTATTTGAGAGGCAGAGAGAAAATATGGGCATGCCAGGTCTCCAGCTGAACTTCAGACACGTGCCACCTCATGCATCTGGCTTACATGAGTCCTGGGGAATTGAACTTGGGTACTTTGGCTTTGTAGGGAAATGCCTTAACCACTAAGGCATTTCTCCAGCCCTCCTTTCCGCTCTTTAACTATGAATAGTGCTGCCATGAATTTCCATACACAAAGATTTGTGGGCTAGGGCAATCTGTTCAGTGGTTAAAGGTACTTGCAAGGCCTGCTGGTCCAGGTTTGATCCCCCAGCACCCACATAAATCCAGGCACAAAGTGGCACATGAGTTTGGTATTCATTTGCAGTAGACCCTGGTGTGTGGTCATGACCTTGAGAGGGCTTTAAGCATCTGGCCAGCACAGTAGAGGCAGTGCACTGCAGAGATCAGGTAGGTGGTGGGAGCTGTACTGTGACAACTCTTACTGGCTACCGAGGACGTGTGGTTGCTGTTTGCTAAGCTAGGGAACCCTAGAGAAGGAGGCCAGAGGTGGGGTTGGAGAACAGGTGGCAAGACAGGCTAAACTTGAGGTGCCCGAGGACTTAGATCTAGGAAGCAGCAGGGTGTGTTCACCTGGAGCTCAGGACATACCAGTGCAGGAAATCCGACTCGGGTGGCTGGCCTATCGGTGGCCCTGAGGCCTCGGGTCCCTCACAGCCCCAGCATCAGGTAAGGGAACCAGACAGCCAAAAAGGCCATGCTGCCTGCCCAAGGAAGCTCAGGGCTCCAGGAAGAAGCACCGAAAACATGGTTGGACAAGAGCCTCTTCCCTGTCTTCACCCTGCCTGGGTTACCCCACCCCCACCCCCACAGATCCACAGACCCCTGTCCCTTAGGAGCTTGAGACTGGAAGTCCGAGACAGGGTTTTACACTTGGCTGTGTGGCCAGGGCCCTTAACTCCCCTAAGGTAGGGTCTCACTCTAGCCCAGGCTGACCTGGAATTCACTATGTAGTCTCAGGGTGGCCTTAAACTCATAGCGATCCTCCTACCTCTGCCTCCCGAGTGCTGGGATTAAAGACATGCACCACAATGCCTGACTTTTTTTCAAATTTTTATTAGAGAATGGGCATGACAAGGCTTCTAGCCACTGCAAATGAATTACAAGTGCATGTGCCACCATGTACATCTGGCTTATGTGGCTTCTGGGGAATCAAACCTGGGTTCTTAGGCTTTGCAGGTAAGCTCCTTAACTGCTAACCCATCTCTCCAGCCCAGAATATGTATTTTTAATATCAGGGCTGGAGAGATGGCTTAGTGGGTAAGGCATGGTTAAGGCGCTTGCCTGCAAAGGTAAACAACCCAAGATCAATTCCCCAGTAGCTATGTAAAGCCAGATGCACAAAGTGGAGTTTGTTTGCAATGGCTTGGAGGCCCTGGTGTGCTCATTCTCTCTGTCTCTCTCCTCTCTCTCTGCTTGCAAATAAATAAATAAAAATATATTTTTAAAATATCAGAGCCAGGGCTAGAGGGATGGCTTAGCAGTTAAGGCACTAGGGTGCAAAGCTAAAGGACCCAGGTTTGATTTCCCAGGACCCACATAAGGCAGATGCACAAGATGGCACATGTCCATTCTCTCTATCTGCCTCTTTCTCAAATATAAATAAAAATGAATTTGTTTTAAATACGAGAGACAGCCTGCCAACTTTGAGTTACTCCTGCCCTGCCCTGTGTCCTCCACCCTCCTGCTCGCAGAGCCCTTTGCCCTGTGTCAGCAACTGGCTCATCTCCATCTGCAGCCAGGATCACTGGGGGAGGAGTCGGCTCCCTGGGCTCTGTGATGGCCTCGGGCAGGCTTCTGAAAGAAGAGCTCACAGTCAAGTGCTGAAGAGTGCTGGGTAAGTAACCTTGAACATGTGACCTTTCTAAGGCTCAAGTGAAGAAGCTTAGATGATAAAAGAGGGTGGCTGACAAGTTCACACAGGGTAACCCCAGTGAGGTAACCAACATGAGGTTGAGGTGGGTTCATCTGTGCTGGCACCTATACCCAGTAAATCACCTTGGCAGTCAACCAAAGTCTCACCAGCCCTGTGCTCACCCAACATTCATTTATTCACTTGGTGCTGGTGATGAAACCCAGGGGCTGGAGCGTGCTTTGTCTACCCATAACCTATGACCCCCAACCTCAGTGTTGTTGTTTTTCTTCCTGTTTAAATCTTTGATCTGGCTAGGTGTGGTAATCCCAGCATTCAGGAGGCTAAAGCAGGAGGATTCTGAGGTCACGGCCTAGGCTAGATACAGAAACTGTTTCCAAAACAACTGCCTTATAGCTTTTTAAATTTTTAAAAAATATTTTATTATTTATTTATTTGACAGAGAAAGAGAGAGAAAATGGGCGCACCAGGGCCTCCAGCCACTGCAAACGAACTCCAGACACGTGCACCCCCTTGTGCATCTAGCTAACATGGGTCCTGGAGAATTGAACCTAGGTCCTTTAGCTTTGCAGACAAGCGCCTTAATCGCTAAGCCATCCCTCCAGCCCCAAATTTTTAAAAAGATTTTATTTGAGAGAGAAACCAAGAGAAGAGGCAGACAGAGTGTAGGTACGCCAGGACCTCCTGCCAATGCAAATGAACTCCAGATGTATGTGACACTTTGTGCATCTGGCTTTATGTGGGTCCTGGGGAAGTGAAACAGGGCCACCAACAGGCTTTGCAAGGAACCACCTTCAACGGCTGAGCCTCCTCTCCAGCCTAAACCTCCCATCTTTCGAAAGGTGGTAGCTGGTGATCTGTGTAAAATACAGATAGAAGCCAGGCGTGGTGGTGCACGCCTTTAATCCCAGCACTCAGGAGGCAGAGGTAGGAGGATCACCATGAGTTCGAGGCCACCCTGAGACTCCATAGTGAATTCCAGGTCAGCCTGGGCTAGAGTGAGACCCTACCACGAAAAACCAAAAAAAAAAAAAAAAAAAGATACAGATGGACCTGACTTTTGTCTGGATAGCTGTACAGCTGTGCACATAGTATTACTGAAAGAGACAAAAACCTTTAAGTAAGGCTTAGTATTAAAGAATTTACCTAGTGAATTCCAGGTCAGCCTGGGCTTAGAGGGAGACCCTACCTTAATAAATAATAAGTAAATAAATAAGGGTGATGGAGACAGACACTGAGGGCATTCAAAATGTACCAAAGCAGAAATCCAGAAGCTGCTGAGGACTCAACACTAAAGCAGACTTAAAACACACCCACCATGGCTCAGGGAATTTTGTGGAATAAGCAGGTAGGAAAAAATGTAAGACCCACAGGGTGGGAGGGAATATGCAGAGGCACCCCACCCCCAGCAGTGACTGACAGCTGTTCTCGCAACTCATAATCCACAACTCCATGGTGGACACCAGCAATCCCCCTGAGGAAGGCCCTTAGTGAAATGGGGGCAGGGAGGAGAGAAATGATGATACCTACACATACAAAGTTTCTGCTTAAATAAGAACGAATCCTTCATGGTGGCTCATGCCTTTAATCCCAACACTCGGAAGGCAGAGGTAGGAAGACCTCCATGAGTTCGAGGCCACCCTTAGACTACATAGTAAATTCCAGGTCAGCCTTGGGCTAGAGTAAGACCCTACCTCAAAAAACCAAAAACAAAACAAAAACCACAAAAAGAGTTAACACATAAAGTCCTTGGTCAGCTGCATGGTGTGGGGGCATGCATCGTTTGCACAGAACACCCTGGGTGTTTCAGTCCTGTTTCTGGGTGTTAATGGGACATTGCTGTGTTCTGGGATCCTAGGCAGTGTTCAGTCCCCAGGCTTCACAGCAGGTGTGGATGTCAGATCTGCCCATTCTCTCCTCATTCCTTTTTCTTCTCAGAATTTTCCATTTGCTTGTTTATGTTTTCAATGTAAACTCTGTCTTGATCCAGAGAAAAAAGGCATTGTGATTTTCTTTGGATCATGTTGAATGTATGAAGTACCTTCAGAAGCACGGACATCTGCAAGACACTCCCTGTCCGCCTCCAGGAACCAGCTCATGGGGCGGGGGGGGGGGGGGGGGGGGAGGCGAGGGCACATGGCCTCTGAGAATGTCTCAGGAATGTCATGGAGGTTTTGTTTGTTTTTTTGGTTTTTCAAGGTAGGGTCTCACTCTAGCCCAGGCTGACCTGGAATTCACTCGGTAGTCTCTCTAGTCTAGGCTGACCTGGAATTCACTCTGTATTCTCTGGGTGGCCTCGAACTCATGGTGATCCTCCTACCTCTGTCTCCCGAGTGCTGGGATTAAAGGCATGCGCCACGACACCCGGCTTTCTGCTTGTGTTTTTTTTCTTTCTTTCATCCCTTTTTATTTTATTTTTTTTAATTTCTGAAGCAGGATCTAGGTAGCCCAGGCTGGTCTGGAACTCATGGTGATCCTCCTACCTTGGCCTCCCAAGTGCTGGGATTAAGGCAAGCACCACCACACCTGGCTCTTTTTTGTTGTTGTTGTTTATTTTTAATATTTTATATATTTATTTATTTGAGAGACCGAAAGAGGCAGATAGAGAATGGGTATGCCAGAGCTTTTAGCCACTGCAAACAAACTCCAGACGCATGTGCTACCTTGTGCATCTGGCTTTACGTGCGTAATGAGGAATCAAATCCGGGTCCTTACGCTCTTGCTTTGCAAAGTATGATGATCCAGGTTCAATTCCCCAGCACCTATATAAAGCTAGATGCATAAGATGGGTGCATGCCACTCCCAGGGAAGGAAGCAGTACTGCTGAGTTTAGAGTCTGTTTGATCATTTGTTCCACAATCTCCAAGAGACGCACACCTTTACTCCCAGCACTTGGGAGGCAGAGGTAGGAGGAATGCCGTGAGTTTGAGGTCATCCTGAAACTACATATATTCCAGGTCACCCCTGTATAGAGCAAGACCCTACCTCAAAAAACCAAACCCTCCCCCAACAAAAAGAGAGAGAAAGAGCCGGGCGTGGTGGCGCACACCTTTAATCCCAGCACTCGGGAGGCAGAGGTAGGAGCATTGCCATGAGTTCGAGGCCACCCTGAGACTCCATAGTGAATTCCAGGTCAGCCTGAGCTAGAGTGAGATCCTACCTCGAAAAAAAAAAAAAAAAAGAGAGAGAGAGAGAGAGAGAGAGAGAGAGAGGTGCAGGCTGCAGCTAGGAGACAGTAGTTGGTAGCTCCCTGAGTTTGTGCAAACTGGAGCCTGAGGTGCTAAATGCTCTTATCATGTGTGCATGCAGCTGGGAAGCCAAGAGGAGGTCAGCTGTCCCTGCCAGAGGGAGAATGGTGAAGGCCTGGCACCTGGGGAAGGTGACCACTGGCCTTTGAGATGTGCCTCAAGGGACTGATGAGGAAAGAGGGCCAGGTGTGGAAAGAAAGGAAGCCACCAGAGAAAATCCCTTGTCCCTGAAGGAACCTCATGGCTATCCTAACTTGTCCTAGATTCCAGGAACCTCCAGGCCCATTTCATTCCTTCCTTCTTTTCCTCCCCCTCCTTCCTTCCTCCTCTTTCCATTCCTCCTTCTCTCTCCACTCTTTCTTTTCTTTTTTGTTTTGTTTTTTGAGGTAGGGTCTCACTTTAGCACAAGCTGACATGGAATTTACTTTTGTAGGCCCAGGCTGGCCTGGAACTCACAATCCTTCTCCCTCTGCCTCCCAAGTGCTGGAATTAAAGTTGTGTGCTACCACACCCAGCCCCAGCCCCACTTTTCCCCTCTCCTATCTCCTAGACCATTTTCTGTATAGGTAGTCTCCTTTGGCCCCAAGGACTAAGCCCAAGACCACTCACAGATGACTGAAATTGTGAATAATACCTCACCCTGTTTCTTAGATGTGGGACACTAAAAAGTAATTGTCCCTGAGTTAGATGAGAGCAGAAGTGGTGGCAGAAAAAGACATGGTCTGTGGTTGAGATGTGACAGGCCAACCCTCCCAATGTCTGCTTTGTGGACAGGGTTGTGCCTACTCTTCCTCTATGCATTTGTGGGCGGGGTGCTGATGGTCTTTCCACAGACAGCAGAAAATACCTTCTTCTCAGGGAGTCAGAAACCGGTGATGGGGAGGTGTTATTACCCACAAAGGTTGATCTGATCAGAAAGAACCAGATGCCCAAACCCAAAACCCTGGGACTCTTGAGACCCTCCAGCAAGCTAGAAACCCCTTCTCCACCAGTTGCCATCAACAGTCCCCACAGCTTCCTGACTGTGGGCTCTACTGAGAAGAACAACAGAAGGAGGCCGAAATGCATGACACCCACTAGTGAACATTGCTGGACAGTGAATTCCCTCTGTGTCGTGGTTAGTTTGCTGGTTTTGACCCATGTGCTGAGTAATTCTGAAAGAACAAGAAAAAGGAACTTGTCAGAAGCACCTCTAACTTTGGCCTGGTGCTTGTCAAAACTTCCTCAGAACCTTCCAACCGTTTTTTTTTTTTTTTTTTTTTTTTGTGGTGGGGCGTTCAAGGTAGGGTCTCACTGTAGCCCAGGTTGACCTGGAATTTACTGTATAGTCTCAGGGTGGCCTTGAACTCACGTTAATCCTCCTACCTCTGCCTCCCAAGTGCTGGGATTAAAGGCGAAAGAGAAGAGCCCAGACGTGGTGGCACACACCTTTAATCCCAGCACTCGGGAGGCAGAGGTAGGAGGTCCATCTTGAGCTCAAGGCCACCCCGAGACTACAAATGAATTCCAGGACAGCCTAGGCTAGAGTGAGACCCTACCTCAAATAAACAAGAACAAGGTGTGTGCCAACTCGGGCTTTTTTTTTTTTTTAAAACAAGATTAAGTTTATTGACTAAATTAGCCCTAAAAGGGAAACAGAATCATTTACATTCCTTCCTAATTTGGTATGGTCACATGGATCCTGGGGAATCGAACATGAGTCCTTTGGCTTTGCTGGCAAGCACCTTAACCGCTAAGCCATCTCTCCAGCCCCAGTGGTTATTTTTTCTTGATTTTCTTATAGTCCTCAAGTTTAGGTGTATTTTTTTAAAAAAAAATATTTTTTTGCAAGCAGAGAGAGAGAAGGGAGACAGAGAGAATGGGTGCACCAGGGCTTTCAGCCACTGCAAAGGAACTCCAGACACATATGCCACCTTGTGCATCTGGCTTTACATGGGTCCTGGAGAATCGAACCCAGGCTGTCAGGCTTTACAAGTGCCTTACCACTGAACCATCTCTTCAGAGCCTCCTCCTCCTCTTTTTTTTTTTTTTTTTTTTTTCCCCCCAAAGGAGTCTCATTCTAGCCAGGCTGACCTGGAACTCACTCGGTAGCCCAAGCCTGTTCTCAAACTCATGGCAATCCTACCTGCTCCTCCCTAGTACAGGGACTAAAGGTGTGCAGCGCACCACCATATTTAATGTAAAGGTTTTTTTTTTTTAGTTTAAAGTTTAAAATAAAATAGAAACATTATTGAAGCTGGTCCTGGTGGTACACAACTTTAGTCCTACACTTGGGAGGATGAGATAGGATTGCAGTGAGTTTGAGAATAGCCTGGAGCTACAGAGTGAGTTCCTTGTCAGCCTAAACTAGGGTTAGACCCTGCTTAAAAAAAAAAAAAAAAAAAAAAAAAAAAAAAAAAAAACCAGCCTGACGTGGTGGTGCATGCCTTTAATCCCAGCATTTAGAAGGTTTAGGGTATGATTGCCATGAGTTCGAGGCTGCCCTGAGACTACATAGTGAATTCCAGGTCAGCCTGAGCTACAATGAGACCCTACCTCAGAAAACCAAACCAAACAAACAAAAAACAAAAAACAAACAAACAAACAAACAAACAAAAAAAAACCTGGCTTGTTGGTGCACGCCTTTAATCCCAGCACTCAGGAGGGAGGCAGAGGTAGGAGGACCGCCTTGAGTTTGAGGCCATCCTGAGAGTACAGAGTGAATTACAGGTCAGCCTGAGCTACAATGAGACCCTGCCTCGGTGGGGGGGGGGGGACATGGGCTGGAGAAATGTCTTAGCAAGTTAAGGCACTTCCTGCAAAACCGCAGGGCCTAGGTTTAATTATCCAGGACCCACGTAAGCCATATGCACAAGGTTGTGCATTCGTCTGGAGTTCGTTTGCAGAAGCTGGAGGCCCTGGAGTGCCCATTCTTTCTCTATCTGCCTCTTTCTCCTTCTCTGCTTCTTTCTCTTTCTCTCTGTCTCAAACAAGTAAATAAGTAAAAATCATATTGTTGGGTGTGGTGGTGCACGCTTTTAATCTCAGTACTTGGGAGGCAGAGGTAGGAGGATCACCAAGTGATCGAGGCCACCCTGAAACTACATAGTGAATTCCAGGTCAGTCTGACCTAGAGTGAGACCTTATCTCAAAAAACAAAAACAAAAAAAGGGCTGGAGAAATGGCATAGCGTTTAAGGCACTTGCCTGCAAAGCCAAAGGATCTAGGTTCAATTCCCCAGGACCCACATAAGCCAGATGCACAAGGTGACACATGTGTCTGGAGTTCATTTGCAGTGGTTGGAGGCCCTGTCACGTCCATTCTCTATCTGTCTTTCTCTCTGCTTCTTTCTCTCCCTCAAAAAATAAATATTTTTTAAAAAAAAGTTCATACTGATGCAAAAGCCTGAATATAAATGTTTATTAGCAATTTTATTTGTAAATGTTTAAACTTGGAAGTAACTAAGACACCCTTTAGTAGGTGAAAGGAGGGCTGGAGAAATGGCTAAGTGGTTAAGACACTTACGGATTCACTTTCTACTCCTCAGAACCCACCTAAAGCCAGACAAATGTGCATGGTGACGCATGCATCTGAAGTTCCTTTGCAGTAGCTAGAGGCCCTGGTGCACCCATTCTCTCTCTCATAAATAAGTAAAAATAGGTGAAAGGATAAACTGTGTGTTAATTCCACACAAGGAATTTTTTTTTTTCCCTAGATAGTGTCTCACTCTAGCCCAGGCTGACCTGAAATTCACTCTGTAGTCTCAGGCTGGCCTTGAACTCATCATGATGATCCTCCTACCTTTGCCTCCCAAGTGCTGGGACCAATGGCATGTGCCACCACACGTGGCAAAGTCCAAATTCTTCATCTGTGTAGATGAAGAAACTGCAGCCCAAAGAAGAAAAGTCACTTGCCCAAAGACAGGGGCAAGTTGCTTCCAACTCTCTGGCTTCTTAGCATGACTGACCAAGCTGATCAGTCAGCTGTGAAGTACCAAGTCTAATTTGCTCAAGACAGGGCAACATTTATTCCCTGCATGGAGGTGGGGGAAGTCCAAAGGAGCTCTTAATAGGTCTGCTTCGGGTAAGTGTGATGAGGTCACAGAAGTATTCACTTCCCCCTAGCTGACGGGAACTGTTGTTTACTGGCTTCTCTTTACACATGAAATGATTTACTAAAGATACTTAACTTCAAGTGAAACGACCAGATTTCAAATATGCAGAAACGAGGCCTAGGATGCAGGGCCAAGAAAACTGGCACCTGGCTCCGTGATGTGCGTGTGACATGCCAATGATTCTTATCAACTGTTGATTGTAGAAGGCAGAAGTCAAAATTGTGTGTGCATGAGAACAACTGTGTTTTTTAATTTTTTTTTATTTTAGAGAGAGACAGAGTAGGCGCGCCAGGGCCTCAGCACTGAAATCGAACTCCAGACGCTTGCGCCACCTAGTGGGCACGTGTGACCTTGCGCTTGCCTCACCTTTGTGCGTCTCACTAACGTAGGATCTGGAAAGTAGAACATAGGTCCTTAGGCTTTGTAGGCAAGCACCTTAACCACTAAGCCATCTCTCCAGCCCGAACTGTGTTTTAATAAAGTTAAAAAGTGGCCAGGTGGTGGGCACATGTCTTTAATCCCAGCACTTGAGAGACTGAGGTAGGAGGATTGCTGTTTGAGGCCAGTCTGAGGCTTAATTCCAGCTCCGCCTGGGCTAGAGCAAGTCCCTACCTCAAAAAACAAAAATAAAACAAAAAAGAGGTGAAATGGAAGAATAATAGTATGCCCTATGTTAAAACAATTGTCTTCTAAAAGTGTACTTGGGTGGGGAGAGAACTTTGAACATGTCTCTCACCAAACACAAAATTAATTCAAATTAGATCAAAGACCTAAGCATAAAGCCTAAAACTGCCAAACATATTAAAAGAAGGAGGAGGAGGAGGAGGAGGAGGAGGAGGGCTGGAGTGATGGCTTAGCATTTAAGGACCTTGCCAACAAAGCCTAGGGACCCCGGTTCGGGTCCGAAGTACCGATGTAAACCAGATGTACAAGGTGGCACATCTGGAATTCGTTTACAGTGGCTGGAGGCCCGAGCACGCCCATTCTATCTGCCTCTTTCTTTCTCTCTCTTTGTCAAATAAATAAATATTTAAAATTGAAACAAAACAAAAAACGGAAGAGCCGAACGTGGTGGTGCACGCTTTTAATTTCAGCACTTGGGAGGCAGAGGCAGGAGGATCACTGAGTTAGAGGGCAACCTGGGACTGCAGTATAAGTGCCAGGTGTCAGCCTGAGCCAGAGTGAAACCCTACCTCGAAAAAGCAAAAGAAGAAGAAGGAGGAGGAGGAGGAGGAGGAGGAGAAAAAGAAAGAAAGAAAGAAAGAGAGAGAGAAAGAAAGAAAGAAAGAAAGAAAGAAAAACAAGTTCAAGTTCTGAGCCAAGCGCTGACCTTGTACACAGTGCAGACTTCGAGTCCCCATCCTGGAAGGTCGCGGTCCAGCTTCGCTACCCACCTCCTTCCCAGGCAACCCGGGACTACATCCCCCAAGAGGCTCTGGGCTCACCCGGGAGTGGCGGGGCTTCGCGGCGGAAGACTGCATTACCCAGGGCTGCCCGCGGCGGGCGGGGGCGGGCCCTCCGGCGCCCAGCGATTGGCCGGGCGTCCGCCGGGGGCCGCGCGTTGACTGGTCTGGGAGCCCGTCAGTCTCGGCCGAGACAGTTAAGTCTTGCTGAGAGCCGGTGTGAAGACCGGGGGAGAACCGTGCCTGGGGAGCCGCGCGTGCCAGGTGAGTGACCTCTGCCGTCGCCTTGCTCCAGGTCCTCCCGGGGGCCTGTACCCCTGCCGTCGGCCGCAGAGCCCGGGGACCCCCGAGGGGCCGGGACGTTCACGCGGGGCGGGGACTGGTGCTCACGTGGGACACCTGACCCGACAAGCATCTTCAGGGACGCGGGAGGCGAAGTGCCGCACGCCGCTGCTGTGGGCACCTGTGCAGGCACCGCGTGCGTCCCTGGGACTCACTGAGGGCCCTCCGCCGGCGTACCTGCGCGGGGACACTTGGAGCGCCCCTGAACTGAGCACGTGGGCATCCCGTGCCTCACCCTCGGGCACCTGTGTGCCCGACCCTGCGGTCTGGCGAAGAAAAGCAGGGTGAAGGGAAACTTTAACATACACCCCGTCCACCCTGCCACGCAACGCCACCACCAGCAAAATCTTTTGAATTTTAATCCTTAAACATCAAGGTTTATTGATGCAAGATTTCGCTAAGCGGGAAAATGATACCCCCTTTTTTTTCAGACAGGATTTCATGTATTCCAGGATAGCCTTGGGACTCAGTAAGTAGCTGAAGATAACCTTGAATTTATGGTTCTCTTACCACCTCCTAAAATTCTGGTATTATGAGCATGTCTCACCACACCCAGTTTATGGGGTGCTAGGGCAGGAACCCAGGCCTTACTACATGCTAGGCAAGTAGTTTACCAACTGAGTCCTTGCCCCCCTTCCCTCCAACTTAAAAAATTATTAATAGCCAGGCATGGTAGTGCATGCCTTTAATCCCAGCACTCAGGAGTCAGAGGTGGGAGGATGGCTGTGAGTTTGAGGCCACCCTGAGACTACATAGTGAATTCCATCCAGATCACCCTGGGCTAGAGTGAGACCCTACCTTGAAAACAAATCTTCCTGCTTCAGCCTCCCAAATGCTGTAATTACAGGTGAACACCATTACACCCAGATATTTGGTTTTGTTTTGTTTTGTTTTTTCTTTTTGAGGTGGGGGGGTCTCAATTATTTTTATGTTTTTTAAAAATACATATTTTTTTTTTGCAATCAGACACAATGAGGATTGGCACACCAGGACCTTTCACTGCTGCAAACATTCCAGATGCACATGCCACTTTGTAGTGGCACTTTTTTTTTTTTTTTTGCCTTTATGTAAATATCAGGCAATGGAGCCTAGACTGACAGACTTTGGATGCAAGCTCCTTTAACCTCTGAGCCAGTCCCTTTTTTAAAAAATATTTTATATATTTATTTATTTATGTATTTGACAGAGAAAGAGGGAGATAAAGATAGTGGGCACACCAGGGCCTCCAGCTACTACAGAGGAACTCCAGACGCATGCGCCCCCTTGTGCATCTGTCTTACATGGGCCCTGGGGAATCGAACCTGGGTCCTTTGGCTTTGCAGGCCGATGCCTTAACTGCTAAGCCATCCCTCCAGCCCCTTATTTTTTATTTTGAGACAAGATCTCAGTATGTTGCCCAGCCCGGCCTCAAACTTGGGCAATCCTCCTGTTTCAGTTTCCTGAATAGCCGGAACCAGGATCTCCCCCTGTAGCCCAAGCTGGCCTTGAACTCATGGTGATCAAGGCTCCTATACCTTGCCCAGTGAGAACCCAAGGTTATGTTTGTCCAGGCTTACTCATAGAAGTCTGTACACAACTTAGTCTCTCCACCGCGCTGCACATTCCTGGGTTTGAATCAGGCACTTACTGGCTGGGCTTCCTGAGAGAAGACTGCTAACTTCCCAGCTTCTCCTGAAAGCGAGCCTAGACACCTGCCACTGCGCTCTCTCCTTCCCTCCCAGGCTGTAGGTAACTTGATACTGCAGTGGATTTAGAACTGCCCTAGTGAGCTTGGAGAAGTTCGTTAAAAAACTCAGTCCCGCTGGGCGTGGTGGCGCACGCCTTTAATCCTAGCACTCGGGAGGCAGAGGTAGGAGACCTGCTGTGAGTTCGAGGCCACCCTGAGACTCCATAGTGAATTCCAGGTCAGCCTGGGCTAGAGTGAGACCCTACCTCGGGAAAAAAAAAAAAAAAAAAACTCGGTCCCTTACTCCATGTTTAGTCTATTTCTCCCAGGTGCCTGTGAGAGGTGAGAGGGTAGATGAGAGAAATGGCAGAGTGGAAGTTGTCATTGTGTCGGTAGTGACTTCCCAATAGATTAATAATTTTTTTTTCAAGGTAGGGTCTCACTCTAGCCTAGTCTGACCTGGAATTCACTATGGAGTCTCCAGGTTGCCTTGAACTCACAGCGATCCTCCTACCTCTGCCTCCCGAGTGCTGGGATTAAAGGTGTGCGGCACCATGCCCAGCCCAATAGATTAATTCTGAGGGCCTTTCTAAAATCATTTTATGTTTATATGATAGTTTGTTTCAGGGACTCTTGTAGCCCAGGTTGACTTGTGCTCCCTGTGTAGCTTAGGATGACCTTCAGCCACTGATTCTCCTTCGGGAGTGCTAAGATGAGAAGCTTGCACCACCACACCTGGTTTATAAGATGCTGGGGGTTAAACCCATGTTTCATGCATGCTTGGCAAACAATCTTCCAACTAATTACATCCCCAGCCCTTTTTAAACCTATGTTCTCCCTCAGTCTCCTGAGCTGCTGGGATTACTGGCTTGAGCCCCCATGCCCAGCTGGTAAAGACCTTATAACAAGATGAAAACATGCTTATGACATTTTGCTTTCACATGGCCCCTAAAAGAATATATGAAACTAGGCGTGGTGGCACATGCCTTTAATCCCAGCACTTGGGAGGCAGAGGTAGGAGGATCGCTGTGAGTTCAAGGCCACCCTGAGACGACATACTGAATTCCAGGTCAGCCTGAGCTAGAGTGAGATCCTACCTCAAAAAAAAAAAAAAAAAGAAAGAAAGAAAGAAAAGAAAAGAAAAGAATATATGAAGTGAAGGACTAGAGAGATGGCTCAGTGGTTAAAGGCACTTGCTTGCAAAGCCTACTGGCCTGGGTTTGATTCCCAAGTACCCACATAAAGCCAGATGCACAAAGTGTTTGCAGTGGCAAGAGACCCTGGTGTGCCCCCATTACTACCACTCTCTGCTTGCAAAATAAGAAAAAAAAATTCCAGATGAAATTGGGAAGCTAATTATCTCGAGGAGTGCATGATTTCCTACCAGCCTAATTCATTCAGTCCTCAAATACCAGTGAGCATTTACTATGATTGGTGTTTTTTTTTTTTTTTAAGATTTATTTTATTTATTTGAGAGCGACAGAAAGAGGCAGAGAGAGACATAGAATGGGCACGCCAGGGTCTCCAGCCACTGCAAATGAACACCAGATGCATGCGCCACCTTGTGCATCTGGCTTACGTGGGTCCTGGGGAATTGAGCCTCGAACGGGGTCCTTAAGGCTTCACAGGCAAGTGCTTAACCACTAAGCCATATCTCCAGCCCATGATTGGTGGAGTTTTTTTAAAGTATTTTATTTATTTTTAAATTTTTATTTATTTCTGTATTTGCAAGCAGAGGGAGAGAGAGATACAGAGAAGATAGAAAGAATGGGTGCGCCAGGGCCTCTAGCCACTGCGAATGAACTCCAGGAGCATATGCCATTTTGTGCATCTGACTTACATGGGTCCTGGGGAATCAAAACTGAGTTCTTAGGCTTTGAAGGCCAGAGCTTTAACAGCTGAGCCATTTCTCCAGCCCCCCCCCCATTTATTTATTTATTTATTTAAGAAAGTGCATGATAGAAAGAGGCAGAGAGAGATATGGGTACACCAGGGCCTGTAGCCACAAACAAACTCCAGACATATGTGCCACTTTGTGCATCTGACTTACATGGGTATTGGGGAATCAAACTTGGGTCCTTAGGCTTCCCAGGCAAGCACTGTAACCACTAACCCATCTCTCTAGTCCAGGTTTTTTTTTTCCAGGTAGGGTTTCACTCTAGCCCAGGCTGACCTGGAATTAATTCACTATGTAGTCTCAGGGTAGCCTGGAACTCATGGCAATTCTCCTACCTCTGCCTCCCAAGTGTAGGATTAGAGGCAGGTGCCACCACACCCAGCTTTCTTTTTTCTTTTCTTTTTTTTTTCTCTCTCTCTCTTTCTTTCTTTCTCTCTCTCTCTCTCTTTCTTTCTTTCTTTTGAGACAGGATCTCCTGTAGCCCAGACTGGCTCAGTAAGTAGTTGAGGGTAACCTTAATCTTGTGATCCTCTTGCCTCTACCTCCCAAATGCCGGGATTACACCAGTAAACTGTAGGATGGGCTCTCTCCCAGTACTAGAAGCATTGGACAAACATAAGCCAGGCATGGCGGTGCATGCCTACACCACGCCTTTAATCCCAGCATTTAGGAGGCAGAGGTAGGAGAATTGCTGTGAGTTCAAGGCCACCCTGAGACTGCATAGTAAATTCCAGGTCAGCCTGGACTGGAGCAAGACCCAACCTTGAAAAAAAAAAAAAAAAAAAGGCTGGAGAAATGGCTTAGTGGTTAAGGCATTTGCCTGCAATGCCTAAGGACTCAGGTTCAATTTTCCAGTGCCCACGTAAGCCAGATGCACAAAGTAGTACATATGTCTGGAGTTTGTTTGCACTGGCTAGAGACCCTGGATGACCATCTCTCTCTATCTGTCTTTTTGTCTCTCTCTTAAAATAAATAAAGCATAGCAAAACAATTATTTATTTACTTGAGAAGAGATAGAGTATGGGTATGCAGGACCTCTTACCACTGCAAATGAACTCTTGACACATGTACCCCTTTATGCATCTGGCTTTACATGGTACTAGGGAATCAACTTTAATCCTGTAGTCTTTGCAAGCAGGCACCTTTAACTACTGAGACATCTCCCCAGCCCTTGTGCCACTTTTTGCATCTGGTTTTATGTAGGTGCTGGGGCATTGAACCCAGGCCAGTAGGCTTTGCAATTTTGCAAGCAAGTGCCTTTAACCACTGAGCCATTTCCCCAGCTGCTGGGAGATGCTGGTTTGGTTTTTTTTTTTTTTTTTTTTTTTTTGGTTTTTGAGGTAAAGTCTCACTCTAGCCCAGGCTGACCTGGAATTCACTATGTAGCTCAGGATAGCCTCGAACTCACAGAGATCCTCCTACCTCTGCCTTCCCAGTGCTGGGATTAAAGGCATGCGTGCCAAACATGGTGGTGTTTTAACATGAGCTTGGCAGGGCTAGCTACTGTGAGGAGGTGGTGTTTGTGCAGAGACCCTAAAGACGTTACCTTCATGTTTATTCCACATCTTGCATTTAGCTTGATACTCATGGACATTGGATGGGCCAGAGGCAGTAATGGTCGGCTACGACCCCAAAGCTGATGTCAGGAGTACCTCCAAGTTCGAGGTGGCACTGGCAGGATCTGTGTCTGGATTTGTCACTCGGGCGCTGATTAGCCCTTTGGATGTCATCAAGATCCGTTTCCAGGTACCCTTTACCCTATTTCCATGTAATGAGCTAGAGGGCAAGTTCAGTCTTTATTGCAAAAGCAGTCCCTATTCCTTGGAGTTGTGTCAAGGTGAAGTGTGTCTTTGCCTGTTCTGAAATCTTCCCTTGTCACTCACCTGACCTTTTTGACCTTTTGATTGTGATCCCTAGCTTCAGATTGAACGCCTGTCTAGCAGTGACCCAAATGCAAAGTACCATGGAATCTTCCAGGCCAGCAAGCAGATCCTGAAGGAGGAGGGCCCAGCTGCATTCTGGAAAGGACACATTCCAGCCCAGATTCTCTCCATAGGCTATGGAGCTGTCCAAGTAGGTGGTAGGGGACACAGTGAGGTCCCTGGGGTCACACTGCTCTATGTAAGAGCAGAGGGAGGGTGAGGTGAGGTAGGGACACTGTCCTTGGTGGCAGCCCCGACTCTGCCTACTTGCTTTAATGGGGAGCCTGCCTGACCACTGATAGTATCATGAGACTGAGCTGCATCTCAGGCATTCCCTGTCCCACATCCCCACCATCCATCCCGTCCTCCTCACACATAGAGCTTGCCAAAGTGTAACACAGACGCCTTCTGTCCTCCAGAGCAGTGCCTTCACCCTGTGCTTACCAGCCCTGAGGGAGGTAGAGCAGGTGTTAGGAGACTGAGGGGGGATTGAGGCACCTGCCAGACATCATGGCCTGTGCTGGTGGGGCTAGGACTGAAACACAGACTTCCTGTTTCTGGTCATTCCTTCTTCAGCCCAATGCCAGTGAAGTTCATGGCATATATATGGTGACATTTGGTAGGAATGGAGTCACGGCCAATCCCTGAATAGTGTAAATTGTGGGTCTGGCCCCTGCTTCAAACACTTTACCTACACCATCTTCCAGTAGTCCTGTGAGGTGGGTTCTGTGGTCATTCTGATTTTTTTGTTTTGTTTTGTTTTTTTTCCAGGCAGGGTCTCACTTTAGCTTAGGCGGACCTGGAATTCATTATGTATTCTCAGGGTGGCCTTGAACTCACTTCGATCCTCTTACCTCTGCCTCACAAGTGCTGGAACTAAAGGTGTGTGCCTGGCTCTCTTTTTGATTTAAAAAAAATATTTTGAGGAGCTGAGCGTGGCAGTGCATACCTTTAATCCCAGCACTTGGAAGGTAGAGGTAGGAGGATCACCATGAGTTCGAGGCCACCCTGAGACTAAATAGTTAATTCCAGGTCAGCCTGGGTCAAAATGAGACCCTACCTCAAAAAATCAAAAATAGGTAAATAAATAAATAAATATTTTGAGGAGGCTGAGCATAGTGGCGCATGCCTTTAGTCCTAGCACTTGGGAGGCAGAGGTAGGAGGATTGCTGTGAGTTCAAGGCCACCCTGAGACTACATAGTGAATCCAGGTCAGCCTGGGCTAGAGCAAAACCCTATCTCCAGAAACCCAAAAACAATTTGGGGGGTTGGAGAGATAGCACAGTGGTTAAGGTGTTTGCCTGCAAAGCCTAAGAACCCAGGTTTGATTCCCTAGTACACACATAAGCCAGATGCACAAAGTGGTGCACATTTGTTTGCTATGGCTGGAGGCACTGGCTTGCCCGTTCTCTCTCTCTCAAATAATATAAATGAATAAGATATATATATATATTTTTTAGGGCTGAAGAGATGGCTTAGCAGTTAAGGTATTTGCCTGCAAAGCCAAAGCATCCCAGTTTGATTCTCCAGGACCCACGTCAGCCAGATGCACAAGGGGATGCATGCATCTGGAGTTCATTTGCAATGGCTGGAGGCCCTGGTGTACCTATTCTCTTTCTCGCTTTCTCTCTCTCTGCCTCTTTCTCTCCCTCATATAAATAATAAATAAATAAATAAATAATGTATTTTTAAATATTTTATTTTCCTGTCATGTTAGTGGTCACCTTTAATTCCAGCACTCAGGAGGCAGAGGTAGGAGGATCATCATGAATTCAAGGCCACCCTGAGGCTACATAGTGAATTCCAGGTCAGCCTGAGCTAGAGTGAGACGCTACCTGGGAAAAAAAAAAAATCTGGGCTGGCAGACTTTGCAAGCAAGCATCTCTAATTGCTGAGCTATCTCTCCAGCCCCATATAATTTCTTCACAGAATTATGTAAGAGTTTCTTATATTCTGTCACATTTCAAGGGAACTGTTTGCTGTGCTCACCTCATCGTAGGAGCCATCAATGACCGTTTTACTCACTTTTTCAGTTTCTGTCATTTGAACAGCTGACTGAGCTGGCTCACAGAACCAGCTTGTATGACGCTCACGAATTCTCAGCGCACTTTGTCTGCGGTGGCCTGTCTGCCTGCATGGCCACACTCGCGGTGCACCCTGTGGATGTTCTTCGCACCCGCCTTGCAGCCCAGGGTGAGCCGAAGGTGAGTGGCCAGGGCCAGGCTGGGGAAGCCTGGATAACAAGCGAGTATAGGACTCGGAACTCAGTCCTGGAGAGCAGAGCTTGGAGCGCCTCGCGCTGTCAGTGCGGCAGCCAGTTTGGTCAGCAGCCTGCAAGGTCCTTGTGACCTTCTCCCCCAGGAGCATATAACTAGGAGCCCTTGGTTTCTGCAAAGGATGGGAAATGAGATGGTGAATCAGACTCCAGGAAGGACTTGACGACAGTAAGGGATAGAAGCCTGAAGTAGACCTCCACAATGATCTCTGGCTTCCTGGACTTTTTAAGTTTTATTTTGTTTTTTGGGGTAAAGTTTCACTCTAGCCAAGGCTGACCTGGCATAATTCACTATGTAGTCGCAGGGTGGCCTCCAATTTACAGCGATCCTCCTACCTCTGCCTCCTGAATGCTGGGATTAAAGGTGTGTGCCATCACGCCCAGCTAATTTTTTAAAAAATATTTTTTCATTTATTAGAGGGGAGAGGGGGAAAGAATGGGTGCGCTCGGGCCTCCACCCGCTGCAAATGAACTCCAGACACATGGGTCACCTTATGCAGCTGGCTTTACTTGGGTCCTCGGGAATCAAACCTGAGTCCTTTGGCCTTGCAGGCAAATGCCCTAACCGCTAAGCCATCTCTCCACCCTGGCATGAGTTTTCTTTTTTTTTTTTTTTTTTTAAGTAGGGTCTTTCTGTGGCCCAGGCTGACCTGGAATTCATTATGTAGTCTCAGGGTGGCCTTAAACTCACGCCAATCCTCCTACCTCTGCTCCCAAGTGCTGGGATTAAAGGTGTGCGCCACCATGCCTGGCTCCCAAATCTTTTTAAATATATTTTGTTTATTTATTTATTTGAGAGAGAGAAAGAGACAGAGAAAAAGAGAGGGAGGGAATGGGCATGCCAGGGCTTCCAGCCACTGCAGACAAACTCCAGACACATGCGCCCCCTTGTGCAGCTGGCTTCCATGGGGCCTAGAGAGTCAAACCTGGGTCCTTTGGCTTTGCAGACAAATGCCTTAACCACTAAGCCATCCCTCCAGCACTTACATGAAATTTTTGCTGTTCTTTTCTCTTGAGTGGGTAAATCATCCATGGTCCTGGCACTCTAGATTTAGATAAGTGAAACATGACAGTGTGTTTTAGGACTCACTAAGCTCACAGGTTGTACATGTGTGTCTAGATCTATAAGACCCTGCGGGAGGCTGTGATGACTATGTACAGGACTGAGGGTCCCTTCGTCTTCTACAAAGGCTTAGCCCCCACCATGATCGCCATCTTCCCCTATGCCGGGCTCCAGTTCTCCTGTTACCGCTTCTTCAAGCACGTCCACGATTGGGTCCTTCCAGGAGATGGAAAGCAGAAGGGTGAGCCATTCCCAGCCCGGCCCAGGCCATGGTTCTTTCTGTGAGCCTCAAAGGAAATGGTTTTCCTATCAGAAACTAAGGCACCACTGTTGTCTACCTGGCTCTACAGTATAGTAGAGTTCAACCCTGCCCTCCCCCCCAAAAAGTAAACCCATCACCTTATAAAACACTTTAATTCTAGCTATTTCCACACACACATTGCTGTACTCACTAAATGTCCAGTGAATGTTCTTGGCTTGCTTTCTTTCTTTTCTTTCTTTTTTTTTTATTTTAATTTTTTTTTTTTTTTTTTTTTTTTTTTTTTTTTGGTTTTTCGAGGTAGAGTCTCACTCTAGCCCAGGCTGACCTGGAATTCACTATGGAGTCTCAGGGTGGCCTCGAACTCACGGTGATCCTCCTACCTCTGCCTCCCAAGTGCTGGGATTAAAGGCGTGCGCCACCACGCCCGGCTCCATCTTTTCTTTCTTTCTTTCTTTCTTTTTTTTTTTTTTTTTCCCTGAGGTAGGGTCTCGTTCTATCCCAACCTGACCTGGAATTCACTATGAGGTCTCAGGGTGGCCTTGAACTCACAGCAAGTGCGGGGATTAAAGGCATGCGCCACCTCGCCTAGCTCTTTCTTTTTTTGTTTTTAATTTTTTTATTTTTTCAAGGTAGGGTTTCGCTCTAGCCCAAGCTGACCTGTTATTCACTCTGTAGTCTCAAGGTGGCCTTGAACTCATGTCGATCCTCCTAACTCTGCCTCCCGAGTGCTGGGATTAATGGTGTGTGCCACCACGCCCGGCTCTAGCTCATTTAAAAATATATTTTATAACCAGGCATGGTGCTGCATGCCTTTAATCCCAGCACTGACTTGGGAGGCAGGGGTAGGAGGATTGCCATGAGTTCAAGGCCACCCTGAGACTACATAGTGTATTCCAGATCAGCCTGGGCTAGAGTGAGACCCTACCTCAAAAAAATCAAAAGAAAGTGTGTGTGTGTGTGTGTGTGTGTGTGAGTGAGAGAGAGAGAGAGAGAGAGAGAGAGAGAGAGAGAGAATGGGCATGCCAGGGCCTCCAGCCCACTATAAGCAAACTCGATATGCATGTGCCACCTTGTGCATCTGGCCCTCATGTCCTCCAGCTGAGCATTGCTGCATAGAGCACACGTCTGCGCAGATTTACAGTGTGCAGCCCCTTCTCATTCTTGTCTACAGTGGCTCTCTGCCTCTCCCTGTGGCTCCTAAGTTTGAGATCCAGGGATGCTTGGGTTTGGATCTGTGGTGGAGATTTCAACTTGAATGTGTCATCCACCATCATTTGTATTTTTCTCATCCTTCTCAATCGCACTTCTTAGGTTCAGGGAATCTCAGAAGCCTGCTTTGTGGCTGTGGAGCTGGAGTCATCAGCAAGACTCTTACTTATCCCCTGGACCTCTTCAAGAAGCGCTTGCAGGTCGCGGGCTTTGAGCAAGCCCGATCGACTTTTGGTCAGGTGAGCTGTCCCTCCGAAGACAGCTTGGGCCCTTGCACTCACTGGACACCTGTGGGGACCATCATTTAGCTCCTCCCCCCTGGGCAGTGCTGATCCTTATTCCATCTTGTCCCCACTGGGCAGTGCTGATCCTTATTCCATCTTGTCCCCTGTTTTTTTCATCACCATGTCCAGCTCCCTATGGTTTTATTTTTTCCATAAATGTTATTTTAAAAATGTATTTATTTAAAGCTATGTGGTTCAGTGTGGTGTGGTGGTGGCGCCGCCTCTAACCTCAGCACTAGGAGGTAGAGATAGGAGGATCACTGAGTTTGAGGCCAGCCTGAGACTATATAATGAATTCCAGGTCAGTCTTTTTTTTTTTTTTTTGGTTTTTCGAGGTAGGGTCTCACTGGCTCAGGCTGACCTGGAATTCACTCTGTAGTGTGAGGGTGGCCTCACGATGATCCTCCTACCTCAGCCTCCTGAGTGCTGGGATTAAAGGCGTGCGCCACCACACCCAGCTTCTTGGAACTTTTGAAAAGGATCGCGGTCTAAGGAGGGCTGTGCCTTGGAGACATAGTTCTGGTAGCAGTTTGGGGATTGGGGGCAGACTGGCCAGGTTGGGTTAAATACTGGTTGGGATAAGAGCTAGTGAGGGCCAGATTCCGATCCACTGCTCAAGGGGGAGACCAGGCGGAATGGGGTGAAGGACCCAGGACATCGCAGATGCAGGGCCACATTCAGTACTCAGGAGGCAGCACTGTCCAGCTGCTGACACCCACACCCTTTATTTATTTGAGAGAAAGGGCCCACTAGGGCTTCCAGCCAATGCAAACAAACTCTATAAGCATGCGCCACCTTGTGTATCTGGCTTGTGTGGGTACTGGGTAGTTGAACCTGGGTCCTTAGGCTTCACAGGCAAGTGCCTTAACTGCTAAGCCATCTCCGCAGTCTGTGGTTTGAATGTAAATGTAATGTCCCTATAGCCTTAGGTATTTTTGATTAAGACCAAGCTTCCTACTTAGTCTTCAGCAGGCCAGGCCCTGGTGGAGGAGGTGTGTCACTGGAGGTTGATCTTGTAGTTCATCCCTACCAGGTTGTGGAGAGCCAGCCTGAGCTCTGGCTGTTCCTGCCTGGTGGTGTTGGCTTTCTCTCTCTGCTGTGGGGGTGTGAAGTAAGCCAGGTTCTTCCGCCACGGTGATGCTTCCCCTGGAATCTAAACTTGAAGTAAACCATTTTCTTCCCATAAGCCGCTTCTGGTTGGATGTTTGTCCCAGCAGTGAGAAGGTAACTATACCACCCTGCATTAGGCCAATGTGACTTAGCCCAGTAAGGCTAGAAAGACTGGAGAATTTCATTCATTCATCCAACAAGTACTTATGGGAAACTGTTGTGCCAGGCGTATCCATACCTCAGTCATTGCATCCTTCCTCATCCTGACCCTTCCTGTTTCCAGGTGCGGAGCTATAGGGGCCTCATGGACTGCACCAAAAAGGTGCTTCAGGATGAAGGCACGCAGGGCTTCTTCAAGGGCCTGTCCCCCAGCCTGCTGAAGGCCGCCCTCTCCACAGGCTTCATGTTCTTCTGGTACGAATTCTTCTGCAACCTGTTCCTCTGCATGAGGGAGGCAGACAGATAGCCATGAGCACGGAAGGCTGCCGCCCTAAGGAAGCGTGACTCTGCCTCTGAGCTCATGTTGCGCGAGTGGTGTTGCTGGCTGGCTTTCCAAGCCAGCTGTTCTGAACATGAAGAGCCATCAGGAGCCAGGGGCAGGAGGCCAAGAACCTTGACCTTGACAAAAACACTGGGAGAAGAAAGCACTTGGGCTGCGGAAATGACACCACCAAGAAGGAGCCTGGCATCCTTTCGCAGTCCAGCCCCAACCCCAAAGGAATTGGACACTATCCTTTACTTTGTAGTCATCTTGGGGAGAACTCTCCCGGTTCTGGACGAGTCACAGCTCGCATGGACTGAGCTCTGTGTAAGAGTCTGGCTCCTGCAACTTGAGTTGTTTCTTTTTCTGTTTATTTTATTTTATTTTATTATTTATTTGACAAAGGGGAGGCAAGAGAGAGAGAGAATGGGCACATGCCAGGACCTCCAGCCACTGCAAACGAACTCCAGACGTGTGTCCCCTTGTGCAGCTGGCTAACGTGGGTCCTGGGGAATCGAACCTGGGTCCTTTGGCTTTGCAGACCAATGCCTTAACCGCTAAGCCATCCTCCAGCCCTTGAGTTTTCTTTACACCAACTTATTTAATAGACATTAAAGCTAAACACACATTTTGTTATTCGTGTACATGTGTGCAGGCGTACGTGTGTGTGTGTGAGCCAGATTCTTATGCTGCTGTAATCAAATGCCTCTCTGGCTTTATGTGTGTGGCTGGGAAATTGGATAGGCTGGCAAGCAGGCTTTGCAAGCAAGTGCCTTTAACTAGTGAGCCATTTTCCCAGGGCCTAAAAGCACATTATTGTTATTATTTGTCTCTAGCCCAGGCTGACCTGGAATTCACACTGTATTCTCTGGGTGGCTTTGAACTCATGGTGATCCTCCTACCTCTGCCTCCCGAATGCTGGGATTAAAGGTGTGTGCCACCACACCCGGCCATTACCATTTTTCTATTTATTTATTCATTTTTTTCCAAGGTACGATCTTGCTGTAGCCCAGGCTGACCTATTATTCACTATGTAGCCTCAGGTTGGCCTCAAGCCTCAGGAGTGCTGGGATTAAAGGCTGCCCTAGTTCATTCCTGTTCTTGGGCTAAAGGGAAGAGTGCTCCAGCCACATGGATAGTTTCTGAGTCCTCCCCCCCCCCAGGCATAGACCCTTGTGTGTCTAATGGCACCAGCCCCCAGGCCTTGCTCTCCTGGGACAGGGCCTTCAGCTACAAGCAGCTAAGGCAGGAACTGGAGTTCAGGAGTCTACCTTGATGGCTCCACTTTCACTGGGGGCTGGGTGGAGAGCTCACCATCAGGTCAGCTGACATCAGCACCAGCTCTGTGCTGGATACATGTGTCTAACCCCATGGGCCTCAGCCCTGAAGCAGCCTAGTGAGGGAGTCACCAGAGCCCAGGGATTCCCAACATATGTGTCTAGATGTAGAGATGAAACCTGTTCCAGGGGCATGAGAAGAGAAAACACCGCAGCCATCCTTTCCACCTTCCTGCTCTGCAGAGGCGTTGGCTTGGTGGAGGGAGGTGTAGGCTTTCAACTGACAGTCTAACCCTTGCCATGACTGCTGAGAGTGACGTAAGGACGCTGGGCCTTTGCTCAGGTTCTGGCCCAGGCTGCTGAGCTTCCAGGCTCTTGGTGACTGGCGAGTGCTCTCAGGCCAGTGGATCTTTGGCACCCCTAGCCTGGAGTCACAGAAGGCAGCTGTCTGGATTTTTTTTGTTTTTGTTGCTGGATTTTTTTTTTTTGGGGGGGGGGGCTTCAAGGTAGGGTTTCCCTCTGGCCCAGGCTGATCTAGAATTCATTATGTAGTCATTATGGCCTCAAACTCACAGTGATCATCCTACATCAGCCTCCTAAATGCTGGGATTAAAGCCTGGCTGATTTTTTTTTAAGTCAGGTAGATGCGATGGCTCCTTGCCTCTCTAGAGAGAGAATGGCTGCAAACGAACTCCAGATGCTTGTGCTTCTGGCTAACATGGGTCCTGGGGAATCGAACCTGGGTGTCCTTTGGCTTTGCAGGCAAACGCCTTAACCGCTAAGCCATCTCTCCAGCCCTCTTTCTTTCTTTTTTTCACTCTAGTCCAGGCTGACCTGGAATTCACTATGAAGTCTCAGGGTGGCCTCGAACTCCTATCTCTGGGATTAAAGGAGGGCGCCCGGCTTTTAAATTTCTTTGGCTGCCTCTGAGAGTTCTCTTCCACATCCACTGCCTGTGGACGATTTGGCTTTTAAGCAGGAGAGAAATATGAGCCCATGCTGGTGAAGTTTGGTGGGGCAGCAGGTATGGACCACAGGGAGCCAAATGGGACCCCCATCTTTGATGTGAAACTTAACTTTGCACGTAGTTTGTTCTGAGTGGAGTAGGAGAGGGAGCTGGTGGGATTCGCAAAGCCTTTACACAGCCGCCTTTCTCGTGTGCTTTGGTGGGAGCGGGAGAGCGCCTGGACGGTGAGGATGCTGCAGGACCGCCAACCCTCGGCCCGCCCCTCTTCCCGCGGCCAGGACACGCCCCCTAGGGCTCCTCCCACCGCGCGCGGCCTGGAGAAGTCGGCTGTGACCCAGTTCACCTGAGCCCCGAAGAGGTCATGGTGACGGGGTCACGGGGAGCCACCAGGCAGGACCAAAGCCTTTTTGCGCATCGAGAAGCAGATCCGGCCCCGCGCACGCCAGCCCTTGCGATCCCAGACGAAGCCGAGGTGCATCTGGTGAGGAGGGGACCGGGACTGGGGCAGGGGGAGCACCTCCTGGCGCGGGGGTGGCAGTGTGGCGCACGGCTGGGGCGGCTCGTGCTCCGGGCTGGGACTGGGATCGTGGTGGGGAGCGGGCGGGCGGACCGTGGGGCGCAGAGGCGGGGGTGGGCTCTGCGGCCGGCAGATGGCGCCAGCGAGCCCACCCGCCCCAGCGCCGCGCCGGAGATGAGCTCAGCGGCCGCGCAGCCCCGCGGTCGCGCGCGCGCACCTCGCCCGCTGGAACCCACCCGCGCGCCGGCCCGGCAGGTGGGTCCTGGTTCTGTAGGCCTCTCCCGCGGGAGGGACACGCGCCGCGGGGAAGGGCATTCCGGGTGTGGGAGGTCTGCAGACGCCAGGTCTAGAGGGGACTCCCGCAGCAACCACCTCTTAGGACATTATCCCGCTGCCTTTTTTTTTTTTTTTTCCAAGGTAGGGTCTTACTCTGGCTCAGTCTGACCTGGAATTTGGAATTTACTATGTAGTCTCAGGTGGCCTCGAACTCAAGGCGATCCTCCTACCTCTGCTTCCCGAGTGCTGGGATTAAAGGCGTGCGCCACCACGCCCGCCCTCCCCCGGCGCTGCCTACTTTTAAGAGGAAAGATCCAGCCCAGCCTCGAGTGGATGCGGCTGGGTTTCTGGCCACTCGGGAGGCCAGTTTAACCAGTCGGTCCCGAGCGGAAGCTACCTCGGGACGCTGGGAATTGAGGCTCAGAGCGGCCAGAGACTGGCGCGCACCCACGCAGACTAGCTTTAGCCTGCAGGGGCGGGTCCTATGGACTGAGGACTTTGGCTAAAGCCGAGGGCGAGGGCAGGGAAGAGGGGTTTGGATCTCTGCTGGTGTGGAAGCAGCTTAGAGCCTTCCACCTTGTCACTCACTTGGAATGGAGCTGAGCCAGCAGTTTGCAGGCTGGTTTTTATGGGCAAGTCTGACAGCCACCTCTCCATACCTCCCCCAGTTCAGCGTATCCTCTCCCTGTGGACTTTGATGTTGGCTAATAACTTGTTCCCTGCTGGGACTGTAGAATGAACTCACCCTTCATCTCTCCTTATGAATAATCCCATAAGCCCGGGGCTTCCTAAACTGAGCAGCAGGTGCCTGGCTGGTGCTGTCTCTACTAGCTTGGTACGTTCTCAGCTTATCACTGAATGCCATTGACAGCCCAGTTGTGCCCATCCCAAGCCATGGCTGGAGGCAGGAATGGGAACCCTGAGCTGCGTGCGCCACACCTGAGGTCCCTCCTGTCCTATCTTCTCAGGTGCTGTCTTTAGCCCAGTGAAGGGCCCTGAGGCCTGGGCAGTCATGGGGGAGGCCAGCAGAGAGGAGTATAAAATCCAGTCTTTTGATGCAGAGACCCAACACCTGCTGAAGACGGCACTCAAAGGTGGGCATGGAAAACCCTCTGACTGGGCTGAGCTCTGGAGCCAGGGAATGCCCACTTGTCCTCTGACCTGCTGAGTAGGACTCACCACTTAGCTCTAGATCCGGAAAACAAGCTACAGTTAGGCCAGTATTAAAAGGACGAGTCACGGCCATCTAGAAGTATCCATGACAAGTTTTGCCCTGTAAGCCCTTGCATTTGGCTGTTTCTGTGCTGCTACAGCCAGCTGTCTTGAATGTGAGGAACTGCCTGACTTGAGACAGGATGGAGAATCGGCTTGGCAGAGGAGATATGTGGTCCCAGCCCATCTCTTTCTGCTCTAACCCTTTCCGGACAGAAATTTGACCTGGCTAATGATTAGCAATGCCCGTCAAGTGCCAAGCTAAGCATGTGGGGGCTCTGCACAGCTGCTTATGTTGGGGGCCTCTGTGCTATGAGAACACTTTGAGCTGGGATTGGTAGTGCATGCCTGTAATCCCAGCACTTGAGAGGCTGAGGCAAGAGGGTAAGTCTAAGGCTAGCTTGGTCTACATAGTGAATTCCAGGCCAGCTAGGGTTACAAAGTAAGACTGGACTGTCAGCCAAAAAAAAAAAAAAGAGCCTGGCGTGGTGTTGTGTGCCTTTAATCCCAGCACTCAAGAGGCAGAGGTAGGAGGATCGCTGAGAATTCGAGGCCACCCTGAGACTACATAGTGAATCCTAGGTCAGCCTGAGCTACAGTGAGACCCCCACCTCAAAAAAAAAAAAAAAAAAAAAAAAAAAGCTGCGCATGGTGTTGCACGCCTTTAATCACAGCACTCGGGAGGCAGAGGTAGGAAGACTGCTGTGAGTTTGAGGCCACCCTGAGACAACATAGGGAATTCCACGTCAGCTTGGGCTAGAGGAAGGCCCTACTTCAAAAAGCCAAAAAAAAAAAAAAAAAAAGCGGGACATAGTGGTGCATGCCCTTATTCCCAGCACATGGGAGGCAGAGGTAGGTGGATCGCCATTAGTTCGAGGCCGCCTGAGACTACATAGTAAATTCCAGGTCAGCCTAGGTTAGAGAGAGCCTACCTCAAAAACCAAAAAATAAAATAAAACCAAAAACATTTTTTTTTTTCAAGCAGAGATAGAGAATGGGCATGAGCACACCAGGGCCTCTTGCCACTGCAAGCAAACTCTAGACACATTGACCACTTTGTGCATCTAGCACAATATGGGTACTGGCAAACTGAACCAAGGCATGAGGCTTTTCAAAAAGTGCCTTTATCTGCTGAGCCATTTCTCCAGCCCCACAAACAACCTTTGTCTGTGAAATTGCTGTGTGCACTCCACAATCCAGTGCCAAGGAAGATGTGTGTTTTAACAAACTGAATTTACACTTTAGTCTCTTGTCACATAATCTTTCCTAGGTGTTTACTGCCACCTCTGTATGCTTTTCTCTGTTTATATTAAAAAATTATTTTAGTTTTTGTTTTTTCAAGGTAGGGTCTTGCTCTAGCCCAGGCTGACCTGGAATTCACATACACTTCCTGTGTACCTGGCTTTAAGTGGCTGTGTTGCAAGTACCCTAACTGCTAAGGCTCCAGCCATTTTTTTCTTTTTTTTTAAAAAAAATTAAGCTGAGCGTGGTGGTATACACCTTTAATCCCAGCACTCGGGAGGCAGAGGTAGGAGGATCTCCAGGAGTTCGAGGCCACCCTGAGACTACATAGTGAATTCCAGGTCAGCCTGGGCTACAGTGAGACCCTATCTCAAAAACTAAAATTCATTTACATGTGTTGCATCTGTGTATATGGGCACATCAGGGTCTCATATCACTGCAAAAAAAATGTTCATTTGGCTTTATATGGGTGGTGAGAATGGAACCCAGACCAGCAGGCTTTACAAATAAGCATCTTTCATGGCTGAGCCACTTCCTCAGCCCACCACGTCTTTATTTGTGGTGCCAGGAATCCAACCTGGGTTGTTACAAATGGTAGGCAAGTGCAGGACCATATAGCCTCAGCCTCTTGGTCTTTTGTCTTGTTTTTATTTTTGAGACTGGGTCTTATTCTATAGCTCAACTTGCCTGGAAACTTGCTATGTAGGTCAGGTTGTCTCCAAACTTAATAACCCTGCCTTTCAAGTACCAAGTTAGACATGCCCAGCATCCCCCGCTCCCTTCATCCTGTGTCTGATGGGAATGCTCCACTACAGAAACAAGTAGAGGCAGATGTGGTAAGCAGGCAGCTGTAGACTCCACTCCTGTCTCTACCCTAGATCCAGGTGCTGTGGACTTGGAGAAAGTGGCCAATGTGATTGTGGACCATTCTCTGCAGGACTGTGTGTTCAGCAAGGAAGCAGGACGCATGTGCTACGCCATCATCCAGGTTGGGGGGCTGGCAGAGGAGAGGGAGCTGTTTTGAGGAAAACACTCAGGAATGGGTGCAGGTTGACAAGCAGGACAGAGATGCATAGGGTTTTACTTTAAGGATAGGGACAGGCCAGGATGGGTGGAGTGGCTACAGCACTGCTCCCCTGCCCCTTACCACCGTCTCACTGGCTCACAGGCAGAGTGTAAACAAGCAGGCCAGAATGTCTTCCGGCGTGGACTCCTCAACCGGCTGCAGCAGGAGTACCAGGCCCGGGCGCAGCTGCGAGCACGCTCCCTGCAGGGCTGGGTCTGCTATGTCACCTTTATCTGCAACATCTTTGACTACCTAAGGGTGAGGCCTGGGCTGCCACCCTGTGTGACAAAGATGGCCTATCTCCCAAGGCCCAGGTTGAACTGCGACCCATAACTACTAATGTTGCCACTCTGGCCCATCTTGTCCTCCCCACAGGTGAACAATATGCCTATGATGGCCCTAGTGAACCCCGTCTATGACTGTCTCTTCCGGCTGGCTCAGCCTGACAGTCTGAGCCAGGAAGAGGAGGTGAGTGCCACTTTGGGACAGAAAGTGTGTGAGTGGCGGGGGCTGTCTGCCCTCAGCCAGCCAGCCTGCCTCACCTGTGGCCACCTTGGAGGGCATTGCTTCTCAATGGGAACCTGGTGGTAGCACTTAGGCTTGTACCAATTACAACTTGCTGGGTCTGGAACTTATCCGGAACAGAGAGCAGCCAAGGTCAATTAGCTGAGCAGCTTTCTTCCCAGTAGGAAAGCCAAGCTATGACAGGAATGGTGAGAGCCATGACCAGCTATGGCCACAGATGGTGAGGGTTAGGCAGAGATGTGGGGTTAGGGGCTGGGGAGATGCTCAGTGGATTAAGTACTTGCTCAAGTGTAAGGTCCCGAGTTTAGATCCCTACAACCCATGTAAATCCAGCCTATACCACTAGAGTCTGTAATCCTCAGTGCCTAAGGCAAGAAAGGAGGCAGCAGGCCAGCTTAACTGTGTTACAGTGGATGAGACCCTAGCTCAAAAGAGGTGGGAGGTGAGATCACCCAAAAGTAGACCCCTGTCGCCCCACCCCCACACACACCCTGGCACAAGCTCACCTGGCTCTCAGCAGGCGCAGTGACTCACGTGCTAAACTGACCAGGGTCTTCCCACTGCCCCTGCAGGTGGACTGCCTGGTGCTGCAGCTGCACCGAGTCGGGGAGCAGCTGGAGAAGATGAACGGGCAGCGTATGGACGAGCTCTTCGTGCTCATTCGGGACGGCTTCCTGCTCCCTTCGGGTCTCAGCTCCCTGGCCCAGCTGCTGTTGCTGGAGATCATCGAGTTCCGGGCCGCCGGCTGGAAGACCACCCCTGCCGCCCACAAGTACTACTACAGTGAGGTTTCTGACTAGGCTCAGATCCGTACTTACTCATGGTAGCACCAGCTTTTCTGGGACCTTCCTTCCAAGCTGGCACCAGAGTCCTGCCTTTCTCAAAGTCCCTTTTAGCATTTTCCACCAGCTGTGGTCCTATCCTGCTCCCTTCCCCCACTCAGGGGTTGGGGAGAAACCAAAAAGACCTGTTCTCCTGTCTAAGACTGTCCCCTGACACCCATCAGCCTCTTCCTCTACCACCTTCCACCTGGGCCAGGCAAAGGGCAACACTCTTAACCACTGAACTGAGTAACCACTGCTGTGACACTACCTTGGTGCCTTGGTCTTCCCATCTATCAAAATGGGAATGTCAAAGGGCAAGATGGAGAGCACAAGTCACAACACAGAAGATGTTTTATACATTTTGTACAAGAAGCACTGTGGAGACAAGCCTGCTTCCTGCAGTCAGTTTAATGAGTATGATTCATCAGGTTAAGGATTTTCTAATAAACTTTTTTTTGGAAACTAATACTGCTTCCTTTCCTAACATCCAAAACTACCCCATGCTGAGGGATGAGAAGACCGAATTTCTTGGTAGAAATCCCCAAGAAGATACGTTCCCCCTCTGCATGGAGGTGATGCAGGGAAAGCAGGCCTAGTCCAGAAGGAAGGATTGAAGTCCTCCGTAATTTACAGGCGCTTCTCAGTGGGGCAGCAGCTCAAGTGGTGTACCATGACAGCACTCTGGGCTCCTCAGAACCTCTCCACTCCTGCTACCACCAGCGATAGTGGGCCAGGGCACGGTTGGCCTCTGCCATCTTGTGCATATCATGCTTCCTCTTGATCACAGGGCCCTTGTTTGCAAAAGCCTCCAGCAGCTCATGTGACAGCTTCTCTGGCATCAGTGTCCGCCGAGGCTTGTTCTCTCGGCACTCCTTGATCATCCACTTCATGGCTAGGAAGCGACGACGTCGGTCAGATAAGGGCACAGGGACCTGGGCGAAGAGACAGGATACAGGCGAACTGGTCCAAGGGCCTTGGGCCTCCCTGAGCTCCAAGGACTGTCCATACTGTCCATGTACACAATCTGGATCGGCCTGGTTATGGCTCCTGCGGAGTGGCTTGTCTCTCCACTGACCACTCAGCCTTGGTGTCAGTGAAGCAGACATAAGGGCACTGGCTCAGCAAACACTCATTAAGCACTGACTTTTCTCCTTCCTAAAGGGAAGCTTTGTACCAACTGGGAAAAGTCCTGTCAACTATGGCAGTATCACCACTCAGACCAAGAGTGCCCAAAAACATGACCTCCTATAAAAGAAGCACCTGCCAGGCCCTTACTGTGTGCCAGGAACTATATCACACACTAAAGAATCAAACAGTGGGGCTGGAGAGATGGCTTAGTGGTTAAGGTGCTTGCCTACAAAGCCAAAGGACCCAGGATGGATTCCCCAGGACCCACGTAAGTCAGATGCACAAGGTGGCACAAGTGTTGAGTTCATTTGCAGTGGCTGGAGGCTCTGGCACGCCCATTCTTTCTATCTGCCACTTTCTCTCAAATAAATAAATAAATAAATAAAGGCTAGAATGAGACCCTGTTCAGAAGGCCTACTTAAGACTATGCTATGATCAGGATGCCTAGTCCGGTTCAACAGCAATTGTCACTGTTCTAGACACTGACATATAAAGGTTCCAGGGAAATAGGAGTGGAAGAATTCCAAGATAACACACAGTCCCTTACTGTCAATTTACAGTTTAAGACACACATGGGGGCTGGAGAAGGCTTAGACATTAAGGCACTTGCCTGTGAACCCAGGTTCCATTCCCCAGGACCTGCCCATTCTCTATCTGCCTCTCTCTCTCTCTCAAATAAATAAATTAAAACAATTTTTAAAATGTGGTACACGCTGCCGGGCGTGGTGGCGCACACCTTTAATCCCAGCACTCGGGAGGCAGAGGTAGGAGGATCGCCGTGAGTTCGAGGCCACCCTGAGACTACATAGTGAATTCCAGGTCAGCCTGGGCTAGAGTGAGACCCTACCTCGAAAAACCAAAACCAAAAACCAAAAAAAAAAATGTGGTACACGCATATGGTAATTGTTTCCAGGGACAAGAGACCCTGGTACACCCATACACACAAATAAGGCACACAGAGGATTCAACAGAAGGGAAGAGAATGAGTTTCTGCAAGATACTATTTAGCTACTTCACTCTTGCCTTTTTCACCTAACCGATTCTGAGTTCCTAGTCTCTAGACAGCTTTTAACCTTTGCCCAGCTCTGCACACTCCCTCCTCCATCTTGTTTCACTTGTGGGCAAACCTGCTTTCTTGCCCACTCACCTGGTAGAAATGGCCACCTTTGAGGATGGGTACTAGCCCAATCACAGGCTCACAGTTTTTCAGTGCCTGGTGGAAGATGGTGTAGGGGTTGCGTTCAATGGTTGCTTGTTCCTCTGCAGAAGCAGCATGGTACTTCTCAAACTGTTTCCTTTTCACAGCTTCCAGGGTCTGCAAAGGGAGAGGGGACCAAGCTTCTCAGGTTTCTCAAACAGTTTAGGCAGGGAGAGTGGGGAGATGGCTTAGCAGTTAAAAGCACTTGGTTCCAAAGCCTACTGGCTCAGATTTGATTCCTGAATACCAATGTGAAGTCAGTGGAGCATGTATGTGGAGTTGTTTGCAGTGGCAAGAGGCCCTAGTACAGATTTTGTCTCTCAAACAAATGTTGGACCAGGTATAATCCCAGAACTTGGGAGATATAGGCAGAAAGATCAAGTTCAAGATAGCAAGGTAGCAATCACCCTGGCCACATGAGACCACATCTCAAGTAACAACCAGCTTACCTAGCTCAGCTGGTACCCTGTCCTTTACTGTCACCAGCCTGTGTCCCATGGCAGTGCCCTTCCCCTCTCAGAACACCCAACAGCAAGCTCTCAAGTGCCCCCTGCTCTGCTAGACAAGGACAGCGTGGGGTGAGATTACTGAGGTGGGGGAATGGCAGGCAGACTCTTGGAAGACTTCATCAAAGCCCTCACCTGCACACACAGGGAAGTAAATTCTTTTTTGTTGTTGTTTTTAGAGGTAGGGTCTCACTCTAGCCCAAGGCTAGCCTTGAACTCACAGGGTGTATCACCATGCCTAGCCAGTAATTTTTTTTCTTTTTTTAGTTTTTCGAGGTAGGGACTCATTCTAGCTTAGGCTGACCTGGAATTCACTATGAAGTCAGTCCAATATGGCCTTGAACTCATGGCCAACTCATCCTACCTCTGCCTCCTGAGTCCTGGGATTAAAGGCGTGCGCCACCACGCCCAGATCTTAAAATTTTTTAAATTGTTTCCTGCATGGTTTATCTTTTCAATCATTGTCCACAGTACTCTGAGAAGTCACAGTAACATGCAGGTGCCCTCAAGGCTCAGCTTCAATTTCAACATTGTGGAAAGGGACTGAACACGGAGGGACAGAGCCCTGTGCTTCCTATGCTACCAGGACAAGGGAAGTAAATTTGAATGACAGATAGATGAATCCATTCTATAGCTTTGAAGCTAAACTGAAAGTACCAGGCACATTAAAAGGCCTGGGCAAGGGCTGGAGAAATGGCTTAGCAGTTAAGTGCTTGCCTGTGAAGCCTAAGGACCCCGGTTGGAGGCGTGCCCATTCTTTGTCTCTCTCTATCTGCCTCTTTCTCTTTCTGTCTGTCACTCTCAAATAAATAAAAACTAAAAAAAAAAAAAAAAAAAAAAAAAAGCCTGGGCAAAAGGAAGACAACAGACAAGGAGGAACTGTTTACCTGAGCCATGAGGGATCTGGCCAGTACTTTGTTTCCTCCTTTCATCATCATGTTGGTGAATTTACTTCAAGGACAAGAAATCACAGGTTTAGCTTTCAAAGGCTATATTACCAGAAACCCTTGGCCAGTCCCAAGTCCACGAAGGAAGCGTTTCCATCTTACCTGATCACTGGATCTGCAAACACAGAGCACGTTTGTGCCGCTGGCGCGGCTTTGATGAGCTGGGTTTTCCTGAGATCCTGGTCATATTTCTCCTCTTCAGTGAGCTCCGCCGCGGGCTTGCGGCAATGTCCTTTGTCAATCAACGGATCCCTGAACTCAGGACCATAGCGGCTCCACCTCACCTGGGTTAGCCTGGGAGGGTGGAAGACGAAGGCGGTGAACAAACGCCCTGACTTAACAATGGCCGTGCTGGCCAGCACGCTGACGCCGGGGAGCAACTAAGACCGCAAGCTTGAACCCGAACCACAGAGAGTCGGGCTCTGGTCCCCGAGAGGTAGGACGGCCTCCCCCAGAACGATCCAGGAGCACTGCCTAAAGGCTCCGGTCTCCGCCCCCGAGGGGTTCTCTTCCCGCCGTCGCCCAGGCCATCCCCCGTCCGCGTGCACCCTTCCACCCACCCGTCCAGCTGCTGTCAGGCAAGGAGCAGTCACGCAGCCTTCGGGCCGGCGCAAGGTCACGCGGCCATTCAAGACCTGACTCCAGCTACCTGGGGACGGTGCTTGCTCTCTTTCCAGGACCCCGGACGGCCTGCCCGTGGCTGCTCCCCTCCCCTGAAAGCCCTTCAGGGAAGGCACAAGCGGCGCTCCCAGCTAACCCGCCGCTCTCACCCCGGAAGCCTCCAGACCGCACGCTGCACCGCGCCGGCCAGCTCCGAGCAGCGCCGCGCGGCCCGCAGTGCGCGCGCAGCCATCTTAGCCGCCTGCGAGGACCCCGGCCCGCGAAGGACTGTCCTCGGCGCGCCGGAGCGCGTGACGGGCTACGGTTTGAGCGTTCCACCCGGTCTTAAATCTGCATTTCACTCCATGGAAAACACCGGGCGTTAGCGTTACACTCCGAAAACGCTCATCTACCCAACCTCCATCGCAGTCTGGCGCGACCCTCACGGGCAGCGCTGGGCTTGCTTGGCCCAGTCCCCCCACCCCCCATGCAGGCCCCGCCCCCGGGCATCTCGTGAAGAATCTCGCGAGGTTTAAAGCCGCTGGGCCGGACTGGGCAGCTGCAATATGGCGGAGACGGAAGGGGAGAGCCTGGAGTCCTGGCTGAGTGAGTAGCCGTGACGCCTTCTGTGTGCCCTCCAACCGCACAGCCACTTTTCTCCTCCCCCGCCGCACACGTCCACTCCCCGCGACCCTGCAGCCTGGCCTCGGCCTCGCCGCGAGCATCCCGCGTTCACGCCCCTTCGCTAGCCAGGGCCCTTCCCTGCGGCGCGTCCTCCCGCTCGCGCTCCCGCGCGCCTCGGCTGCAGCTCGAGGTCTTGCAGGCCCGGGGAAAGCGGCAGCCGGCCTCTTCTGGCTGACGGGCGTAGGGGACGTGGTGGTGAGGCTGCTCCCGGCTCTGCCCCGGGATCGTGAGCCAGGGACAAGCTGTAGTTCCGGGGTGGTGGATGCTGGCGACCCCCAGACCCAGAACGACCTGGCCCTTTGAAAGGTGTGAGCGTGGGATTCGAGGAATGACCTACCGCTTTGCTCGGGCAGAATGCTTGAAGTGAAGAAATGTTCCCCAGAGCGGCGATGAAGGGGGCTGGGGAAGAGTGCTCTCGGTGAATAAAGTGCCTGTCAAAGAGCGGCGGTACTGAGTAGAGTACAACAGTGGCTTAAGTTGATGCTGGGGGACCACTCTGCCATGTTAACTAGATAAAGCTACAGCTGTAGCGGCGTGTTGCTAAATTCACATTGCTGTGACGGATTATCAGCCAGTTAACACGGCCAGTAAAGGGTTAATAACATTAACGAAGGCTTATGAAGGGGTTAATAAGTTAACTTTAAGACTCTATGTGTAAAAAGGAATAGGACAGGATAAGTCAGGTAAGATGCCTAGATAATGTCTCTTGCTGAGTAGAGGCTCCACTTCTTGGATGTGATAGCTGTTGCTTTTCAGTTGCCTGCCTGACCTCTCTTAAGAAAATACCTTTGAGGAGGTTGAATTTGGGCATTTGGGGACCACATCCCCAAATGGAAGAAAGTAAGATATATTTGCAAAGTCGGCTGTCGCAAGCAAGTCACAAAGCTTTATATATGGAAATTAGTCTCCAAGGAGCATGAAGTGCTCTCTTACAGACATCCATTAAAGTCATTTACCTGCTGGACCTGGTGACACAGTGCTGTAGTCCCAGCTACTCTGGATGCTAAAGTAGGATGATTGAAAGTTCCAGGGCTCTGGGGCTGAAGAGATGGCTCAGCTGTTAAAGACCAGTCTGGACTAGAAGACGACACTACCTAAAATATATATATATATATATATATATATATATATATATATTTCAGAGAGAGTGTGTGAGTATGGGCACACCAGGGTTTCTTGCCACTGCAAACAAGCTCCAGATGCATGTGCCTCCTTGTGCACCTGCCTTTATGTAGGCACTGGGGTTTCAAACCCAGGTGTCGGGTTTTTTAAAGCATGCTCTTTTAACTGCTGAGCCATCTCTTCAGCCCTTTCTTTGCTTTTTTTTTTTTTTTTTTCTCAAGATAGGCTTTCACTTTAGCCCAGGCTGACCTGAAATTCACTATGTAGTCTCAGCCTGGCCTCGAACTCACAGCAATCCTCCCACCTCTCCAGTGGTGGGATTAAAGGTGTGTGTCACCATGCCCAGCTTGCTTTTTTTTTTTTACTGTTGTTGTTTGTTTGTTTGTTTGTTTATTTTTGAGAGAGAGAATGGGTGCACCAGGGCCTCCAGCCTGTGCAAACGAGCTCCAGACACATGCGCCACCTTGTGTATCTGGCTTACGTCGTTTCTGGGGAATTGAACCTGGGTCCTTTGGCTTTGCAGGCAAGGACCATAACTGCTAAGCTATCTCTCCAGCCCAGCTTTGCTTTTTTTTTTTTTTTTTGAGAGTCTCATATAGGCCAGATTGGCCTTAAACTTGCTGTGAAGCTAAGGCTTGCCTTACACTCATCCTCCTGCCTCCATGTACTAACTGCTGAGATTACAGGTGTGCACCACCATGCTGAGCCAAGTTTTCTTTTATTCTTAACCTCTGTTCAACCTTCACAGTTCTTATGACTGAATGGTGTGATATGGAGTAACCCAATGAACCAGTGCTTAGGATCAGCATTATTTTAGTGAAAGTCCTTGTCACCCCCTGGTTTGCTTCAATTACTGCAGTAGTCTCTTCTTTTTTATTTATCTATTTTATTATTTTTTTATTTTTTGTTTTTCGAGGTAGGGTCTCACTCTAGCCTAGGCTGACCTGGAATTCACTATGTAGTCTCAGGGTGGCCTCGAACTCACGGCGATCCTCCTACCTCTGCCTCCCAAGTGCTGGAATTAAAGGCGTGCGCTACCATGCCTGGCTTTTATTAACTTATTTTTAAAATATTTTTATTTGCAAGCAGAGAGAGAGAAGAGAGACAGTCGGGCACACCAAGTCCTACAGCCTCTGTAAATGAACTCCAGATGCATGCACCTCTGTGCATCTGGATTTACATGGGTTCTGGGGAATCAAACCGGGGTTGTTAGGCTTTGCAGGCAAGCACCTTAACTGTTGAGCCATCTCTTCAGCCCTTTTTGTTTGCTTGTTTGTTTTTTTCCTAAGGTAGTATCTCATGCCCAGCAAATTATTTACTTACTTGCATATGAATATGTCCCAGCCTCCTGCCACTGCAAATGATCACCAGACGCTTGCTCCATTTTTTTGCATCTGGCCTGAGTGGGTGGCTTGGGCCTTAAGTTGAACCCAGGCTGTCAGGCTTTGCAAGCAAACATCTTTAACCTCTGAGCCATCTAACCAACTTCTTGCCTTTTTATTATTATTAATATTTTCTCTTTATTTCTGGTTTTACATGGGTACTAGGGAATTGAACTGGGTCATTAGGCTTGGCAACCATGCGCCTTATCCACTGAGCGATCTCTCCAGCCTCAACTTCTTGCCCTTTTTAAACATTTTATTTTTATTTATTTATTTGAGAGAGAGAGGCCATAGAGAATAGGTGCATCAGGGCATCCAGCCACTGCAAATGAACTCCAGGTGCATGCGCCACCTTGTGCATTTGGCTTATGTGGATCCTGAGGAAGGAAACCTGGGTTCTTTGGCTTTGCAGACAAGCGCCTTAACCACTGAGCCTTCTCTCCAGTCCCTACTGTTATTCTTTAAAAAAAAAAAAAAAAAACAGGAGGGCTGGAGAGATGACTCAGTGGTTAAGGCACTTGCCTGCAAAGCCTTAGGACTCAAGTTTGATTACCCATGTAAAGCCAGATGTACAAGGTGGCACAGGTGTTGAGTTTGTTTGCAGTGGCTAGAGGCCCTGGCATGTCCATTCTCTCTGTCTTTATGTACCTCTTTCTCTCCCAAATAAATACTTTTAAAACTGTTGTATATTTAAATCATAATGATGATGATGGCTGGCTGTGGTGGCTCATGCCTTCAATCCCAGCTGTCAGGAGGCCAAGATAGGAGGATTTATGTGAGCTCAAGGCCAGCCTGGGACTACAGTGTGAATTTCAGGTTAGCCTAGGCTAAAGTGAGACTGTACCTCGAAAACAACAACAACAAACAAAAAAAAATAGAGCCAGGCATAGTGGCGCACACCTTTAATCCCAGCACTTGGGAGGCAGAAGTCGGAGGATTGCCTTGAGTTTAAGGCCACCCTGAGACTACATAGTGAAATCCAGGTCAGCCTGGACTAGAGCAAAACCCTACCTCGAAAAACCAAAAAAAAAAAAGAAAAGAAAACAAAAAAATATATTTTTAAATAATATCTTTGTGAGCAGAGAGGGAGTATGGGCATGCCATGACTGTTACCACTGCAAATAAACTCCAGATGTATGCCCACTTTGTTATTTTGGCTTTCTGTAGGCACCAGGGAATTGAAGCTGGGTCAGCAGGGTTTGCAAGCAAGTGCCTTTAACCATACAGCCTTCTTATCAAGCCCTTTCTACTCTCTCTCTCTCTCTTTTTTTTATTTTGAGGTAGGGTCTCTCTCTGGCCCAGGCTGACCTGGAATTCACTATGTAGTCTCAGGGTGGTCTCAAACTCAAGGTACTCCTACCTCTGCCTCCTGAGTGCTGGGATTCAAGGCATGTGTCACCACACCCGGCCTCAGTGTGGTGTTCTTGGTTCATTCCCTGGAAGCCATGCTCCCCTTTGCTCCCTCCATGCTTCAAAACCATCCAGATTCTTCTTCCCACAAACCAGCCCTCAAAGTCCTGCCTGCCACCACCAGGGTTTAGTAAACCTCTGCTGTTCGAGGTGTTAGGAGAATTAAGAAGTGTAAGCATAGCTGGTAGAGCTCAGTAGTGGAACTCTTGTTTAATACTCAAGGCCCTGCATTCCATCCCCAGTACCACAAAAACAAATACAAAGCAAAAAGCCACAGGAAATTCAAGTAACCTCTGCCTTCAGTTTGATGGATGTGATGCTGAGTGCTAGGATTAAAGACATGTGCCACCATGCCCGGCGTTAAAATTTTTTAAACAAAGAAAAAAAATAAAGAGCTTGTCATGGTGGCTTATGCCATTAATCCCTGCTTGGGCTATAGAGTGAGTTCCAGGTCAGCCCGAGCTAGAGTGAGACCCTACTTAAAAAAAGGGGGGGATGGCAGGACTATCCCAGCAGAGGCAGAGGTAGTAGGATTACTGTGAGTTTGAGGTCAGTCTGAGACTACAGAGTGAATTCTAGGTCAACTTAGGCTACAGTGAGACCCTACCTTGAAAAACTGGTGAGAGGGAAAGAGTGGGTTAAAAGTTCTGTAAGGATAGTCGTCAATAAAAAATAATGTACAAAAACTTTCTGTGCTGGGGAGATGGATTAGTGGTTAAGGCACTGGCCTGCGAACCCTAAGGTCCCAGGTTTGATTCCCCAGTACCCGCATAATCTAGATGCACAATGTGGTGCATGTGCTTCTGGAGTTTGTTTGCAGTGGCTGGAGGTCCTGGTGCGCCCCATTCTCTATCTACCTCTTTCTCTTCTGTCAAATAAACAAATAAAATGTTTTTTATTTTTAAAGTTCTGTAAGGAGTAAGTAAGGTGAGGTAGAGGAAAGAACAAGAAAGTGAAAGATGTGCAAATTTGTTGAGAAGGAAGAGTCTCCCAGACTTACAGGATTGAGGAAAGAGAGAGGATCAACACTATAGTTTCAGACCTGGGTGCCTGGGAATAGGGGCAAAAGTTTTGTTGTTGTTTTATTTTTTTGTTGTTGGTTTTCCAAGGTAGGGTCTCTCTAGCCCAGGCTGACCTGGAACTCACTCTGTAGCCCCAGGCTGTCCTCAAACTCTGATTCTTCTACCTCTGTCTCCTGAGTGCTGGGATCAAAGGCGTGCCACCATGCCTGGCAGGGTTTTTTTGTTTTGTTTTGTTTTTTGTTTTTTGGTTTTATTTTTGGTTGGTTTTTGGGGAGAGACATAGACATTCTTAAGTAGCCCAGGGTGACTCAAACTTACAGTGTAGTTGAGGATGACCTTGAAGTTTTAATCCTCCCACCTGTACCTCCCAAATCCTGGGATTACAGGCCCTTTCTATTTGTTTCTTTGTTTTTCCCAAGGCAGGGTCTCACTTTAGCCCAGGCTGACCTGGAGCTCACTCTGCACCTATGCTGGCCTCAAACTCGTGGAGCTCCTCCTACCCACAACCTATGATTGCTGGGGATTAAAAGCATGCACCTCACCCCCAGCTAAAAACAGGCTGTGACTCATGGAACTATGTATAGAATAAAGGAAGTCAGTAAGGAGAAGTGATGCATTTGTTTTTAGACTCACTATGTACCCGATTAACATTTATAAATACATACTGCCTTGTGTGATACACTGACTATTTTTTCTCACATGTTAAGCCAGAAAGGCCTCTTTCTCAAGGGTAGACCTGTGTCTCATAGCTTATCTATAGTCCCTTCAGGTTATCATTTTTTGGCATCTGAGTGAGACAAGACAACTGACCATGTTTTTCCTTTGGTTTAATACCCAGCACTGCAGGTCTACCTTAATTTCCTATACTGTTTTTGTTTTGTTTTGTTTTGTTTTGTTTTTTTGTAGCAGGGTCTCTCTCTAGCCCAGGCTGCCCTGGAACTCACTTTGTAGCCAAAGCTAGCTTTGAACTCACAGCCTTCCAAGTGCTGGGATTAAAGGAGTGTGCCACCCTGTCCAGCTCATCCTGTGATCTTGTACCTGCTTATTCTCAGTCATTGCTATATGGAACTTGGCTTCTCTGGAATGCCCAAGCTGTGTTGAGATGGTACAGTGCTGCTGGTTTTCACCTGTACTGTTGGAGCTCCCGTGAGAATCGAAGCTAGTGATGGAATGAAGCAAAATTGAAAGCAGGGAATCTAGAGACACAGAAACAGAAGAAAATGAGGCTTTTATCAGAGACCCCAAAAATAGACCGAAACTGTGAGTCAAGCCAGAACCCAGAGGGGTGGTTCAAGCAGGCCAGGTCTCCAGGGGACACTCAAATGTTGCCTGACCAGGTGAGGGAGAAGGTTGAGTGAGTAGAATAACAAAAAGGAGCCGGGCGTGGTGGCGCACGCCTTTAATCCCAGCACTCGGGAGGAAGAGGTAGGAGGATCGCCGTGAGTTCGAGGCCACCCTGAGACTCCATAGTGAATTCCAGGTCAGCCTGGGCTAGAGTGAGACCCTACCTTGAAAAACCAAAAAAAAAAAAAGAATAGCAAAAATTGTGTGCTTCTGAGGGGCAGTGGGCAGTTGGGGAACTACAGTCACCCACTGTCATTCCCAGCAGTTTCTTCCGGCACTGATGAGTGACAGGTGTACCTTCTGAGCTACTAGAGAGCCACGGCAGACACTGGAGAGTTGAGCTGCTAACTACACCTCCACCCGAGGCGGGTGTCTCGTCCACATTCACAGTGGAAGGGTGTATGAGGGTGCAGGAAGGGAGGATTCTAGAGGAGGTCTGCAGTGGAAATCAGGTGGGAGAGCTCTGGGAGGTGGCGATGCTGAGCAAGCGTGGGAAGAATGTGATGTTTGATGACTGCCTGTTTGGGAGGGGAGTCTACATGTTACTGTTTTTGGAAGACAGTTTTTCTGTTCTACTTGATGCAAGTGAATGAGTCTCTTCTATCATAAGGTTTGTGACTCTTACCATAATAAAAGCATCTTACTTTTGAGTTGTTCAGATGCAGTGGGTACTGGCTATCATGTGAAAGCTTGAAGCATCTCAAATGAAGGAAAGGTCAGCAGCAGAGCCATGCTGACACCTGAGAGGATTCAGATAAGTGGTGGACAAGACCTCGGCATGACTAGTTGGTGGCTGTGGTCATTGGTGCAGCATTACCAACTGTTGCAGTCAGGTTCACATTGCTGGCATAAATCAACCGACCCAGAGCTTTTGGTTGAAAAAAAAAAGGTTTATTTTGGCTTATAGTCTCAAGGGGCAGCTCCATGATGGCAGGGGGAAATGATGGCATGAGCAGAGGGTGGACATCACCTCTGGCCAACATAAGTTGGACAATAGCAACAGGAGACTGTGCCAAACACTGGCAAGGGGACACTGGCTATAATACCCATAAGCCCGCCCCCAGCAATACACTGCCTCCAGGAGGCGTTAATTCCCAAATCTCCATCAGCTGGGAACCCAGCATTCAGAACACCTAAGTTTATGGGGGACACCTGAATCAAACCATTGCACCAACTATTTTTCTTTATTATTTTTTGTTTTGTTTTGTTTTTGAGGTGGGGTCTCGCTGTAGCCCAGGCTGACCTGGAATTCTCTATGTAGTCTCAGGGCGGCTTTAAACTCAATGATCCTCCTACTTCTGTCTCCGCAATGCTGGGATTAAAGGCATGATTCACCGTGCCCATCTTATTTTTCTTTATTATTGACAACTTTCATAATTACAGACAATAAACCATGATAATTCCTTCCCCTCCTCTCCGCTCACTTTCCCCTTCACTGCTCCACTGTCCGTCATATCCCCTGCCCCTCTCAATCAGTCTCTCTTTTATTTTGATATCATCATCTTTTCCTCCTATTATACTGTTCTTGTGTAGGTAGTACCAGGCATTGTGAGGTCTTGGATATCCAGACCATTTTGTGTCTGGGCATTGTAAGCAAGCAGCCCTACTTTTCCTTTTGTTCTTAACATTGTTTCTGCCACCTCTTCCACAATGGGCCCTGAGCCTTGGAAGATATGATAGAGATGTATCAGACTCAAACCTGGGTCATTAGGCTTTGCAGACTAGTGCCTTAACCGCTGAGCCATCTCTCCAGCCCCGTTTTTGGTTTTTTAAGGTAGGGACACGCTCTAACCTAGGATGACCTGGAATTTAGTATGTAGTCTCAGGCTAGTCTTGAACTGACAGAGATCCTCCTATCTCTGCCTCCCGAGTGCTGAGATTAAAGGCATGCACCACCACACCTGGCCAACTATTTATTTTCAAATGGACACCCTTGATTAAAATAAACTCCTTTCTCTTCATACTTGTCATTCTGAAGGTCCTGCTAATTCTCTGTTAAGATTGAGAAAAATCACCTGGGTAGTGTCACACCTGCCATCCCAAAACTTGGTGGTGGAGGTAGGAGGATCAAGAATTCAAGGTCACCCCCCCCCCATATATTGAGTTTGAACCCAGCCTATGCTACATGAGATCCTGTCTCAAAAATAAACCAGACAGATGCAGAAGGTGGCACATGCATCTGGAGTTCATTTGCAGTGGATGCAGGCCCTGGTGTGCCCATTCTCTTTCTCTCTCTCTCTCTCTCAAATAAATTTTTTAAAAAAGTAATAAACCAGGGCTAGAGAAATGGCTTAGCAGTTAAAGTACTTGCCTGCAAAGCTAAAGGACCTCTGTTCAATTCTCCAGGACCCACATAAGCCAGATGCACAAGGTGGCGCTTGTGTCTGGAGTTCGTTTGCAGCGGCTGGAAGCCCTGGCGCACGCCCATTCTGTCTCTGTCTGTCTGTCTGTCTGTCTGTCTCCCTCTCTCTCTCTGTCTCTCTTTCTCTTTCTCTCTCTCTCTGCCTCTTTCCCTCTCTCAAATACATAAATAAAAGAAATATAATTCTTTAAAAAAAATAATAAACCAGACAGCTGGGCATCTGGTTTATTTATACTATGTATTTATACTACATAGTGAATTCCAGGTCAGCCTGGGCTAGAGTGAGACCCTACCATGAAAAAACAAAACAAAACAAAAAAATAAATAAATAGACAGTCAAAAAACTCCAGCTACCTTTTTTACTTCTAAATATAAACTTTCTGTTTACCTGTGAGAAAGGGGGAAGGGAATGAATGTGCCAGGGCCTCTTACTACTGCAAAGGAACTCCAAACACATGTGCCCCATTGTTCATCTATGACTTCTCATGAGTACTGGGAAATTGAACCTGGATCTTCAGGCTTTGCAAGCAAGCACCCTATAACAGCTGAGCCCCTGTCAGCCCCCCACCCCCACCTTTGACATGTGATGTGCGTGCTTTGCTGCAGCATGACCGTGGAGGGCAGAGGGCAGGGTTAAGTGTCGATCCTTGTCTTCTACACTAGTTGAGGCAGTGTCCCATTTACCGCTATGTTCTCCTGGCTAGTTGGGCCACAAGCTTGTTGGGATTATAGATGCCCACAACAGTTTTGGGGTTTTTTTTTTTGTTGTTTTTGTTCTGTTTTTTTTTTTTTTGGTTTTGTTTTTGAGGTAGGGTCTCCCTTTAGCCCAGGCTGACCTGGGATTCACTAAGCTGTCTCAGGCTGCCCTTGAACCTACTGTGATCTTCTTACCTCTGCCTCCCAAGTACTGGGATTAAAGATGTGTGTCACCACTCCAGGCCCACCACAGTATTTATGTGGGTTCTGGGGATCTGAACTCAAATACTCATGTGCTTTGATGACAAACAATTTGTCCTCAGACCTCAGCCTGCCTCAGGTTCTCATGTAGCTGGGATCTGCCTCCAGGCCCAGCTTCCTCAATATAAACTTTAGCCACCAGAATCTTCCCATTATAGCCAGAGCAGAAGTGCTTTCAGTCAGGTCCAGTCTATGGAGGTCTCTTCTTAGAGTTCCTGAGCCCTGTTTTCAATTGAAGGGTAGAATCCTAGGTAGAATAATGTCACCTACATACCTGGTGATGAGTGTCTATGTATTTTTTTACTTACTTGCTTATTGTCAGGGCCTTCATATGTAACCCAGACTGGCCAGGAACTCTTGACACTCTTGCTGCCTTCTGACATTTGAGACTAAAGGTGGTACGCACTAACAATGCCCAATCTAGTTGGTGGGTTTCCCACCTAGGGCCTTATGCAAACTATATAAGCTCTCTATCTCTGAGCTGTACCCTCTATGCCTCACTCTCATTTTGTTCTTTTGTTTTTTGGGGTTTAAAAAAAAAATATTTTTGTCTGGAGCCGGGTGTGGTAGTGCATGCCTTTAATCCCAGCATTCGGGAGGCAGAGGTATGAGGATCACCAAGAGTTCAAGGTCACTCTGAGACTACATAGTGAATTCAAGATCAGCCTGGGCTAGAGTGAAACCCTACCTCAAAAAACCAAAAATGTGTGTGTGTGTGTGTGTGAGAGAGAGAGAGAGAGAGAGAAAGAACACCAAATAGAGGATGGTGTGCCAGGGCATCTGGCCATTGTAAACAAACTCTAGGTGCATGTGCCACCTTGTGTATCTGGCTTCATGTGGGTACTGGGGAGTCGAACTGGGATCCTTAAGCTTTGCAGGCAAGGACCTTAGCCATTGAGCGATCTTCCCACCTCCCTGTTTTGTTTTTAGAGCAGGACCTTATTCTAGCCCAAGCTGCCCTTGAACTCCTGAATTACAGATCTGTGCCACTAGACCAAGCCCAATTAGTGAAATTATTTATTTATTTATTTTTGGCTTTTTGAGGTAGGGTCTCACTCTAGCCCAGGGTGTCCTTGAACTCACAGCTATCCTCCTACCTCATCCCCCTGAGTGCTGGGATTAAAGGCATGTACCACCATGCCTAGCTTTTTTTTTTTCTTCTTTTTTTTTAAGTTACTTATTTTGAGGGGCTGGAGAGATGGCCTAGCACTTAAGGCATTTGCCTATGAAGCCTAAGGACCCAGGTTCAATTCCCCAGTACCCATGTAAGCCAGATGCACAGGGTGGTGCATGCATCTGGAGTTCGTTTGCAGTCGCTGGAGGCCCTGGTGTGCCCATTCTTCCCACCCCTCCTCTCTGCCTGTCTCTGTATCTCTCACAAATAAATGAATAAATAAAATTTTTTTAAAAAATTATTTATTTTGAGAGAGAGAGAATGGGTGTGCAATGGCCTTCAGCCACTGCAAATGAACTCCCGGTGGTTGGATCACTGTGTGTCTCATGGGACCTGGAGATTCGAACCTGAGTTCTTAGGTTTCACAGGCAAGTGCTTTAACTGCTAAGTTATCTCTCCAGCCCCCAATTAGTGAATTAAAATTAAGCAAGCATAGCTAGGTGTTGTGCTGTACCTGACCTGTAATTTGGGAGGCTGAAGCAAGAGTTTCACTGTAAGTTCAAGGCCAGCCTGAGCTACAATGTGGAGGAAAAAAAGAAGAAAACACCCACATTCACTTGAAGTCAGTTCAGGATCATATAACATCATTCTTGCCAGAGGACCTGTCACTACTCAGAGGAACATGGCTCTTTTAAAAGGATATACATCTTGGTATCTTCTGTCCTCTGAGCCCAAATTCCTAGTTAGCAAACAGCTTGAGAGTACATTCTAGAAGAGGCACACTCAGATCTGAATTACAGAACAGAACATTTCCCACCCTCAACCTGGCCATCCTCTGTAAGCACAGGTGCTAGGGTAATAGGGAAGTGGGCCAAACCAAGTTATCACTGAGCTTTGCATTTAATGCCAGGATTCTAAACCCTCCGTGACCCTCAGAGGTGCTCTTTGTGCTTGATGGAGGAAGGCCATTTAGAGGGTGCTGAGTACGTTAATGGAGATTCTATCTGCGTGGCTCTAGGGATAGCGAGCACATTGATTGATGCTTAGTAGAGGCCCTGTGAATGTTGCTGGCTTAGAGTAGTATGTGCAACTTCACCACCGCTTGTAGCATTAAGGAACATTAGTCTTGGGCTGGGGTCGTACCTCAGTTGGAAGAGTGCTTGCCTACTGTGGTGGTTTGAGTAGATGTCCCCCAATTGGTTCAGAAGTTTATTAAAGCTTGTAATTTAGATCTCCATCTGCTTGGCTGGAGGAGTCACTGTGGGTGGATCCTAAGGTCCAGCCCTAAGTGTAGGGTGGATTTGGAATTTCAGTCTAAAGACATGCAAAGTGCTGGAGCTCTGCCTGGAGTGTACTTGCTTGTGCTGGTGATATTGGTGGCTTTTCTGTGTCTGTGTGGACCTGTGAAGGTGGGCCAGCTTCTTCTGTTATTAGGGAACTTCCTGAGTTCTGTAAGCTTCAGTAAATCCATTCCTCCCATAACTTATGCCTGGTTTGGAAGTTCATCCCAGCAACTGAGGCTGACTGCTACACCTACCATGCACGAATCCCTGTTACAGTCCCCAGTACTTCATAAATCAGACATGATAGTGTGAGCCTATAATCCTAGCACTTGGAAAGTAGAGGCAGGGGAATCCAGAGTTCAGGGTCATTTTCAGCTAAAATGGTGAGTTCTATAGGCCAGCCTGGAACATGAGACCCTATTGCAAAAGAAGAGAAAAAAAAAGTGGTTGGAGTTAAAGGCTGTTCAATTCCCCGCTGCCCACGAAAAACGAGATGCAGCAGCAAGAGCCATAACATGCCCTATACTCTGTCTCCCCCTCCCTCTCTCAAATAAATAAATCATATATTTTTTTAGAAATATTAAAATCTTTTTGAAGGCTCTGTCAAAACTATTCATGTTTTCTATATATGTATATTATTTTACGTAATCCAACCTGACTTCATTTTCTCCAGGAAACCGGTCTTAGCCATGCCTGTTTGCTGAATACCCAGTTCAGTTCATTCTTCTATAGCTAGTTACCTGTATTTGTCGGGTCTTCATATTTTGTGAAGGTACTTATTTGTGAATATTTTAATCATTTATGTCTGTCTGTCCTTGGATTTTGATCCATTCTAAGTACCACAAGGCCTTTTCTCTTTCATCCAAAATATTGGGCAGAAAACAGGAGTAGCATTTGCTGTCTGGATGAACTATGCATTTATCTCTATGAAACAAGAGATTTGAAAACTTTTGGTACCTAAAAATTGTGAAGAAAACCTTCTGTTGTATCTTTCTTACCGTTCTTTTTTTAAAAAAAAATATTTTATTTTTACTTATTTATTTGAAAGAGAGAGAGAGAATGGGCACACCAGGGCCTCCAGACATAGCAAGTGAACTTCAGATGCATGCACCCCATGTGCATCTGGCTTATGTGGGGTACTGGGGAATCGAACCTGGGTCCTTGGGACTTCATAGGCAAGTACTTAACTACTAACGCATCTCTCCAGCCCTGCCCTTCTTTATATATATATATTTGCACGCAGAGACAGACAGAAGAGAAACAGAGAATAGGCACTCCAGGGCCTCCAGCTGTGGCAAATGAACTCCAGATGCATGCACCACTTTGTGCATCTGACTTTACATGGGTACTGGGGAGTCAAACCCAGGTCGTTAGGCTTAGCAGGCAAGCGCTTTTCTTAACTGCTAAGCCATCTCTCCAGCCCCCTTTTTTGCCCTTCATAACAATTGCCTTCATTTTTGTTTTGTCCCAAGATAAAGCCACCAATCCTTCTAACCGCCAAGAGGACTGGGAATACATAATTGGCTTCTGTGACCAGATAAACAAAGAACTTGAAGGGTAAGTCTGTGAGAGAAAGGTGTAAAAAAGCCAAAAAGTAGCGAAGGTGGCCTAGCCAGATAGCCCGACAATAGGGTACTAACTGTGGTCTGCTTGTCCATCAGGCCTCAGATCGCTGTCCGTCTGCTGGCCCACAAGATCCAATCTCCACAGGAATGGGAGGCAGTGCAGGCCCTCACGGTAGGTGTTTTCTCTCAAGTGGATGCTCATTTAACCAGGCCTTTCCTCATGTGCTCATGAGGCTTCATACCCAAAGGCCAATAGAAAAGTCTTTAGACAGTAGGTATATCGAGAACATGGGCTGTCAGCCAGTCTGGGTAGGACCTTGCAGCCTCGGTGATCACTGAGGTATCATCCTCACCAGCATGCTGCATGGTTGCTGAGAGAGGCAAAGCTGCCAAAGACGGGATCCCAGAGATAGGACCTTCAGCCCAACACACGTCTTAGATACTGTGGAGTCAGCCCGCCAAAGAACACTGGGGCTAGTACTGTTCTATAGTTGAAAATAATGCCCCTACTGGTGAACATACCACCCTAATGGGCATGACCACAGAAGCAGGGCTCAGTATTTATTCAGACTACAGGAGTTTTCAGTGAGGAGTGCTGCAGAACACTCAGGCACCTTCTGGCTCCCACAAACCAGAAAGCAGGCATGTGCGTGAGTCCAGGGTCCCCCTTGCTGACCCTTACTTCATTTGGGTTCTGCAGTGTAAGAGATGGTGGTTAGAGAACCAGGTGCTGTCCTCTGTCATGGTCAGTGTAGAATCAAGACCTAAAATGGGGATTTATTTATTTTATTTTATTTTATTTTTTTTTAGGTAGGGTCTCACTATAAAACAGGGATTTTCAAGGGAGGCAATCCTTTTTTTTTTTTTTTTTGGTGAGACAGAGTCTCAAGTATTCTGGGCTGGCTTCAAATTCACTTAGCTAAAGCTGACCTTGAGCTCCTTATTTTCCTGCCTCCACCTCCCAAGTGCTGGGATTACAGGCATGTGTCACTATATCTGGCTCAAGAGGGCAAGTTTTGCTCCACAGGAGACATTTGGCAATGGCGAGATAACTTTAAACAGGAGGCAGAAGTAGGAGGATTGCTGTGAGTTGGAGGCCACCCTGAGACTACAGAGGGAATTCCAGGTTAGCCTGGGCCACAATGAAACCCTACCTTGAAAAACCAAGACCACCCTGGGTTGGAATTCACTCTAGTCTCAGGGTGGCCTCGAACTCACAGCAGTCCTACCTCACCCCCAAGTGCTGGGACTAAAGTCATGAGCCAACACATCCGGCTTAAATTTTTTTTATTATTTTGGTTTTTCCAAAGTATGGTCTCACTCTAAACTGAAGGTTTAAACAGTATCCCCTCTCCACTAAGAGCCCTTTCAACCAGGAGGAGGAATTCCTCAGTGCTGTTGTGCCCGGGGTCTCACAGGTGCCAGAGCCATCGTCATAAAGTGCCTCTCTCCTGTGTGGCTGCAGGTACTGGAGGCGTGTATGAAGAACTGTGGGAGGAGATTTCATAATGAAGTGGGAAAGTTCCGGTTCTTGAATGAGTTAATCAAAGTTGTCTCTCCGAAGGTTAGTTGGTGGCAACTTCCTCCCTTCTAGGAACTTTTGTATCCCTTATTTATATATTTATTTATTTATTTATTTCTGGGTATCAACATTTTTTTATTGACAGCTTCCATAATTGTAGACAATGGCCCATGGTAATTCCTATCACCCCCAACTTTCCACTTTGCAGCTCCACTCTCTCTCCATCATATCCCCTCCCCCCTCAATCAGTCTCTTTTATTTTGATGTCATCATTTTGTGTCTGGAAGAGTGCATTGTAAGGAGTCCTGCCCTTCCTTAGGCTCTTAGATTCTTTCTGCCACCTCTTCCGCAATGGACCCTGAGCCTTGGAAGGTGTGATGGAGATGTTTCAGTGCTGAGCACTCCTCTGTCACCACTTCTCAGCACTGTGGTGCCTTCTGACTCATCCCAGTGGTCACTGTCATCTGAAAAGAGAAGCTTTTCAAACCAAAAGTGAGAGTAGCATTAACATATGGGCTTGGACATTAAGAAAAGTGCTTACTAGGCAGTTTGGTGAGCATAATATGTGCATTTAGTCAGACACCAGCAGGCGTTACATCACTAGGGCTCATGACTTCCCTTATCATAAGTTTTCACTATAAATCTTTTTTTTTTGTGCTGAGGATGGAACCCAGGGCCTTGCACTTGCTAGGCAAGCGCTCATCCACTGAGCTAAATCCCCAATCACTGAAATATTTTTATTTATTTATTTGCAAGCAGAGAGAGAAGAAAGAATGAGTGTACTTGGGCCTCCATTACACCCCTAGAGCTCATGACTTCCTCCATCATAGGTTTTCAGTATCAAGCATATATTCCCTCCCATGGAGCTTTTTGAGGTAGGGTATCCCTCTAGTCCAGACTGACCTGGAATTCACTGTATAGTTTCAAGCTGACCTTGAACTCACAAATAGCCTTCTGCTTCCAGAGTGCTGGGATTAAAGGTGTGTGCCACCACACCCAGATTTTTGTGTTCCTTTCCATGTCCCATCCTACTGGCTTTTTCTACCCAATCACCATCTCCACAGAGATGACCCTTTATGCTCTGTCCTTTGAGAGCTTGCTCCTGAGGGTGGTAGGATGACTATTCAGCTGGAAAACTGGATAGTTCCTGACTGGCTCCCAGCCTAGATATGGCCAGTGGGACTGCTGTGGCTGTGTGAGTGTGTTAGGGAGAGAGTTGGAGAAGCGAGGCACTCTGTGTTTCTGGCATACAGCAGCTAGAGGCTCTTGTCATGTCTTACATTAATGTAACGTAATGGAGGGGGCTATTCTCATTACTCAGTTGCTGTTGCTTAGGTTCTGATGACTAGCTCCAGCCAGAGGGAACGATTCCTCAAACTAGTGACTTCTTATAAAGTCCTTCAAGATAAAATGCAGGCATGTTTCAGGCAGCTTATGTGAGTATGGAAGTGCAGATATAAGTTCCTGGCCCCTGGCTTGAGTGCAGGCTCCTGTCTAGTGGATACAGCTTTGCCCCAAAGAGGGCCCTCCCCGTTCCTGCCCCCTCACACACTCCTTAGTATCTGCTGGTTTTGAATAGGCTTGGGGATGGTAATTAATGAGGAAAGTATGCTGAGAAGAGAGCTGCTAGTTTCTCCTGTTTGCTTTGCCTCCTAGTACTTGGGAGATAGGGTGTCTGAGAAAGTGAAGGCCACAGTCATCGAGCTGCTTTATAGCTGGACACTGGCTCTGCCGGAAGAAGCTAAGATCAAAGATGCCTACCATATGTTGAAGAGACAGGGTATGTGTCTACCTTTGCTTTAGCCTCATGTGGCCCTCCAGGCTGGCCAAGGAAAGGAAGAGCAGGGAATGCCGGGATTCCCAGGTTCCTTCCTTTTCTCCTCTTAGAGTGACATTTGTCACTAGGGCAGGGCTCAGTGGAATTTTGGGCAGGATTAGGTGTGAGTACCCTGCTCTGTCCCCTTGTGGATCTTGATCACGGGGATTTGGCCTGTGGTGTGTGAGGCACAAGGTAGCCATAGCCTGAGCACATGCTCTGCTGTTTTTCTCCTCTTAGGTATAGTGCAGTTGGACCCTGCTGTCCCCATGGACAGAACACTGATCCCTTCTCCCCCACCTCGTCCCAAAAACCCTGTTTTTGATGATGAGGAAAAATCCAAGGTATAGTAAATCTTGGGCCTGGAGTTCTTTTAGATGAATGATGGCAACAGCTGGGTAAATTGAAATTTGGGGAGGGGGTGGCAGGGGTGTTTTGATTTTCGTTGAGACAGCCATCTCACTGGGTAGCCCAGACTGGCCTCCATCTCACTGTCTTCCTGCCTCTGCCTCCCAAGTGCTGGGATTGCAGGTGTGCCACCACTGTGCCCAGCTCTAAATGGGGTTCTATTCGATACTGTGCAAAGCTCCAGTTTCTCGTGATCTCCCCAGTTGGGATGGGCATGCTGCCTTCCCTTCACCTTTGGTAGACATCCTCCTCTCCCAGCTTTTAGCCAAGCTACTGAAAAGCAAGAACCCAGATGACCTGCAAGAGGCCAACAAGCTCATCAAGTCCATGGTGAAAGAAGTGAGTGGGCCCTGGTATGGGGTCCAGGAGCATGTGCCCAAGTAGAAGTCCTTCCCCAAAGACACTAGTCTTGTTTGCCCTGGCACTGTTCCTCACCTGGAAAATTTAGGAGTGCCTTATAGTTGCTAGGGGACCCTCCAGACAAGCCCCAGTGCCTGAAGGGATAGAAGAGTAGTGGGTGGAGACACTGGAAACAGGGAGGTGTCACTGTAAACAGACTACTGTGAGTTGGTCTGAGTCCCGTGGTCCCAGGAAACAGTAGCGCTCCCTCATTTGGCCTCTGCTCCCTGTGTGGCATGGGTGAGGAATGAGCCCTGTCTGGTGGAGGTCAGAAGACAATCTAATGAGGTTGCTTTCTCCTGGACCGCTTGGCTGAGGCAGGATGAAGCTCGCATCCAGAAGGTGACCCGGCGCCTGCACACGCTGGAAGAGGTCAACAACAACGTGAAGCTGCTGCACGAGATGCTGCTGCACTTCAGCCCCGAGTGCTCATCCCAGGCTGACCGAGAGCTCATGAAGGTGAGCTGCTGCTTTCTGTGCCTGCTGCCTGCGAGCTTGTCCACCTGCTCGGAACAGGGCCTACTACGTCAGGTGATTTCTGAGGGCCTCTGTAGTTGTGATACTTATGTCTGGGTTTCTCTCAGGAGCTGTTTGATCGGTGTGAGAACAAGAGACGGACATTATTTAAACTAGCCAGCGAGACGGAGGACAACGACAATAGTTTGGGTGAGTGATAGGAAAGAGTAGTTGGCAAGGATAAGTAAAAAATTTGGACATGAATGTGGGTGTTGTCACATCCACACACAGTGAAGAGTCTCTCTTCTGCCCTAGGGGACATCCTACAGGCCAGTGACAACCTCTCCCGGGTCATCAACTCTTACAAAACAATTATAGAAGGGCAGGTCATCAATGGTGAGGTGACCACCTCAACCATGCCTGACTCTGAAGGTAAAACTTTATGGTTCCCCATTCTGGAGCCTTTTGGATAAGCCCCAACTTCCCCAACACACAGCCATAAGTACAGATTGACTATGTGGCAACCCTCAGGGCCTAAGGGAATTCTGAGCCCTTTCATTTCAAGTGGTCCTTCACTTCCCAGTGGCCAAGGAGGTATGCATGGGGATTTCCCTACCAGACGTGTGCAGCTTAGTTTTCTGGGTCCCCTAGAAGAAATGCCATTGAGTTAGGCCAGAAGCTAGACCCTTAGCTACTGTGCCTAGTCCTGCCTCCTCTGCACAGCTGCTAAAATGGCTCCTGATGATTGTTCCTCTTGTGTCGACTGTCCAGGAAACAATCACTGCAGTAACCAAGGCACTCTCATCGACCTTGCTGAGTCGGACATGCCCAGCAGCTCATCCCCAGTGTTGGCCCCAGCACCCACTCCATCTTCCTCAGGAATCCCTATCCTCCCTCCACCCCCCCAGACCTCAGGACCTCCTCGCAGCCGCTCTGCAAGCCAGGCCGAGGCTCCCCCGGGGCCCAACAGCACAAGCAATGCCCTCTCCTTGCTGGACGAGGAGCTGCTCTGCTTGGGTACGTTCAGGAGCGGTTTTGTGGGACTTTGAAGGCAAGACATTAGAGGAAGAAAGGCATGTGGAATCAGGCCTGAGGGGTTGCTAATGTGCTTAATAATTCAAGTTAATATTCTCAGGCCACCAGGGCCTGTAGACTTCAGAGTGAACATAGCAGAGACTGGAGGAGTAACAGCCTCTATTCCTCTTCCTGGGAGACCCCTCACCCCTGCATGTAAGGATAGAAGGGGATCCTTTCCCTACTGGTGGTTGCCAGGGGAACACTTTCTCCCCACCTACCTCTTCACCCCCTTACATCTGATGTTAGCCAACGGCCTAGAACCCCTCACTGAATTTGCTTTGGTGCTCCCAGGCCTCACTGACCCAGCCCCCACTGCTCCTCCCAAAGAGTCAGCTGGAAGCAGCCAGTGGCAACTGTTCCAGGTAGGGGCACAGTCATGGTGGCTTCACTGAAGTGCTTGGGACCTCCATTCACTATCGTATTCCCTCCTGACCTGTGCTGGCCTGTCCTTACTCTCCTGTCCAGTGCAGCTAGGAACATGCTACCTCCAAATGCTCTTGTCTAGCCCTGGCTGGAGGGCAGTCAGCCCTGTGGGTGGGAACTGTGCTCTTGCCATAGGCCCTCCCAGCCCTTGGCTCACCTGCTGTTTCCATTGCAGAGTGAACCATCAGACCTGGACTTCTTCAGCTCCAAGACAGGGCCTGCTGCTTGCTGCCCATCAGAGGGACCCCTACTTCCAGCTGCAGCCACTGTCTCAAGTACCCCCCAGGCTGCCTCGCCACAGCCTTTCCCAGCTCCTGTGGCCCCAACCAGTGCACCTGCTCCCAGCACTGCCTCCTTCATGCTCTCTTCTGGACTTGCCCCAGCTTTGGCTTCGAAAGTTGAGCGCCTCAGCTCAGGACTGGGTGACAGCATGTTGCACCGTCTGGATGCCCTTGATCAACTTCTGGAAGAGACCAAAGTGTAATGGGTGGGAAAAGAATGGGTACTTAAGGGTGGAGTCTAATACACAGAGCCAGAGGATCCTCTAGGGAATGGGAAGCCTTTGGTCCCATTTAGCTAGAAGCTGAGGGAGGTTCAGGGTGGCTAAATGATATCACTGGCCTGAGGAGCTTTGACAAGGGTTGACGCAGCACCTCTATCCTGGTCTCTGACTTGCTTTTTCCTCCTTCCCATTAAGGAACTCAGGCTTGGTGAAGCCAGTCTCTTGCTTTTCCCCTGGGGCTGCTACCTCCCCCCTGCTCCCCACCTCTGCACCTGCCAGGCCTCTCCTGCCATTCGCCACTGGGCCTGGGAGTCCTCTCTTCCAGCCACCAGCCTTCCAGTCCCAGGGCAGCCCTGTGAAGGGGCCTGAGCTCTCACTGGCCAGTGTCCACGTGCCCCTGGAATCCATCAAACCTAGTAGGTGTTGGAGGTGGGAGGTGAGCTTTACAGTCATGATTTTAGGATGTGCGGTGGGTGGATACATGGGTTTTATGTCTCTTGCCTGCTGTCTCCGCTTCTACTTAATGCAGCTGTATGGCCTTGAGCCTCCCTGACAGGACCTTTCCAGGACTCCACAAGAGAGCACTGTTCCTACAGCCACATTGGTCCTTCTCCCTCCCACTTGGCTTCAATGGCACCACCGGGGCTCTGCGTTGTCTTGACTCCTACCATATTCATTCAATACCTTCTTACAGGCAGTGCCCTTCCTGTGACAGCCTATGACAAGAATGGCTTCCGTATCCTGTTCCACTTTGCCAAAGAATGCCCGCCAGGGCGGCCTGATGTTCTGGTGGTGGTGGTGTCCATGCTGAACACGGCTCCCTTGCCAGTCAAGAGCATCGTGCTGCAGGCTGCAGTGCCCAAGGTATCCTTGTCTCCCTGGAGTCTCCAAGGGCCCACCTTTCAGCAGATGGCAGTATATATGTATCCATCATGGCCAAACTGGTCCATTTCAGGAGCAACCTGGCAGGTGTTTTTTTTTTTTGTCGGGGTGAGGGGTGGCTGTTTCGGTATAGCCCAGGCTGACCTGGAACTTACTATGTAGTCTCAAGCTGGCCTCAAACTCATAGTGATCCTCCTACCTCTGCCTCTCAAGTGCTAGGACTAAAGGTGTGCGCCACCATGCCAGGCTTTTTTTTTTTTACTTTTTGGTTTTTCAGGGTAGATCTCACTTTAGCCCAAGCTGACCTGAAATTCACTCTGTAGTCTCAGGCAGGCCACAAACTCACAGTGATTCTCCTACCTGTGCCACCAGAGTGCTGGGATTAAAAGCATGTGGCACCATGCACAGCACCTTGACAGTTCTCTATAAAGGAGCATCTCTTCTTTATCTTTAGTCAATGAAAGTGAAGTTGCAGCCACCCTCTGGAACCGAACTCTCTCCATTTAGTCCCATCCAGCCACCTGCAGCCATCACCCAGGTCATGCTGCTGGCCAATCCAATGAAGGTGAGCAGGAGAAAGCCACAGCCCCACCGCCCCAGATTAGGACCTCAGGAGCATCACCTCTGAGCCCCTGCCCCACACCTCAAAGTGACTCCCAGCCAGCAGTGCTGTGACCTTTCTTGCCTCAGGTTAAGTGGCAGAACTTGGGTGGGAATTGTGACAATAAAGCCCATCCTTCCAGCAGAGGGTCATGAAAGCACAGCAAGGAAAAGGTTGTCCTGCAGGGGGCGGGGTGGGGAGGCCTGGACTGGACCTCACTCACTGCTGCCCTCTATCACAGGAGAAAGTGCGGCTTCGGTATAAACTGACCTTTGCCCTGGGGGAGCAGCTGAGCACAGAATTGGGTGAAGTGGACCAGTTCCCTCCAGTGGAGCAGTGGGGGAACCTATGACCCCAAAGAGGATTTGGTGACCTCCATTTGGAAGACAGGCAGGCTGCTCTGAGATAGAAAGGGCTCTGGTCCAGTCACTACTTTCTGGACAATATTTATAGCTTTGACATGGACCAGGGCCTGTCCGGAGCCAAGCTACTGCTGTGATAATCTTTTCTTGGGCCCCTAAAAGGACCTGTTTTTATCTACCTGTGTGACTTGAAGTGGCCATATACCGTCAGGTGGGGAAATGGCCCGTGGCTTCACAGGCTGTACTGGGATAGTGGATGCCAGGCCTGAAATAGGTTTTCTTTCCTTTTACTGGCATTCCCTGATGCCCAGGGAAGGGTTCTAAAGAGAGGCTCTAGGTCTCCCTCAAGAACTGGGTCCTCACACCCCAAAGAGGCACATCTTGAGAGGTCGTAGCCCCTGTGGTTAGCCCATGTTTCCTTGCTGGCAAGGCGCTCCTGCCACCTGAAGTGAGGTGGACAGTCAGTGGCTCAGAAGAGTTGTACTGTAGAATCTTCACTCAGCCGTCTGCAGGCAGTAGCATCCTGGAATGAGTGGTATGCTTGTCCCTGGCAGTGGCACGCTGTGTCCTATGGACATCTCAGCAGGTCAGGGAATACAACCCAGCAGAAACAGAACTTGGCATAATAGCCTTAACTAGGGATTCAAAGGAAAATGGAAGAGGACCAGTATTTCCCTTCAGAGCAGGTACTGGAACTTTCTGGGAAAAGCATACCTCCTGCCATGGGGACAGGCCATCCTACTCACTACCTCTTGCTTACCATGAAGTAAACTTGTTGTCCTCCCCTTAAGTATGCAAGGGGAAGACAACTCCCATCACGCTCTGCATCCTCCAGGCTTGGCCTTCTTCTCTTCCTGCCGTATGGAGTACAGTGTGGCATCTATGGTTGGACCCTGGAAATAACAGGGTCATTAACATTGCACTAAATTATATCTTTTTGTGCCACACCAAAACACCCAGTCCCCTGGCTGTAGACCTGTAGAGGAGCGCTGTCAGCAATACGTTGGGTCTGGAGGTAATGAGGGGCTATGCGTGGATCCTGTTTCAGACCTATTGCTTCAGCAGTGATCACTCAGCCCCCCTAGCAGGACCCAGCTGCCCTAGTCTAGTTATTACTAAGCTTCAAGGCAACATGAAGTTGGATAGGCTCAACTATCTGCTGCCTCTAAGGAAGTTGGCACAGACTGCACCCCTCTACCCTTCTAGTAGCTTCCTTGCTCTATATCCAGAAGTCATCTCACCCAGCCACCCTAATCTCTCTAGCAAGGTTTGACTGATTACTTAGGACAGGTCAAAAGTGAATCATTTTCTTATGAATGAATCCAAGAACTTTCCAAGAGACTGGCTCCTTTTGCCCTGGAATGTCTGGAATTGCTATGTGAAAATGGACCTTTCTAATAACTGTTGGACATTAAAATTGAGTGTTACTCGTTAACTGCTGAGGTCACTGCTTCGTGGCAAACAACTGTATTGCATATACGAACTTCTGCCCTTGTTTTGCTGCATGTTAAATAAAACCATTCTCACCCTACTTGAATTCTTTGATAAAGACACAATTCACCTAGAATAACAGGTTTCTGAAGCCTTTGGTTTAAGGGAGAAAACCAAAGTTGGGTGTTGGGGATGAATGGCCTCTGTAGTATGTATAAACCACCAAATGCTCTTAATCCAAGTTTCCAGTTAGAAGTAGGGCACTTGGATAAAGAGATGGCTTAGCAGTTAAGGAGCTTGCTTGCAAAGCCAAAAGGACCCAGGTTCAGTTGCCCAGGACCCACATAATCCAGATGCATGTCTCTGGAGTTCATTTGTCTGGAGGCCCTGGAATACCCATTCTCTCTCAAAGAAGTAGGGCACTGTGGGACAGAAGAGGTGACTCAGCAGTTTAGGCACTTGCTTGCAAAGCCTAACAACCCAAGTTTGATTCCTCAGTACCCACATAAAGCCAAATGCACAAAGTGGCACATTCATCTGCAATTTGTTTGCAGCAGTTAGAGGCCCTGACACACCCACTCTCATTCTCTCTCTCTGCTTGCAAATAAAAAAGTATTTAGAAACTTTTAAAGGGCTGGAGAGATGGCTTAGCAGTTAAGGCACATGCCTGCAAAGACAAAGGACGCAGGTTCAATTCCCCAGTACCCACATAAGCCAGATGCATAAGGTGGCACATGTGTCTAGAATTCATTTGCAGTGGCTAAAGGCCCTGGTGTGCCCATTCTCTCTCAAAAAGTTAAAAAAGAATAAACTTTAATTTAAAAAGTAGTAGGACTCAGGAAAAAAAAAAAATAGCCGGGCGTGGTGGCGCACGCCTTTAATCCCAGCACTTGGGAGGCAGAGGTAGGTGGATCGCCGGAAGTTCAAGGCCACCCTGAGATTACATAGTGAATTCCAGGTCAGCCTGGGCTAGAGTGAGACCCTACCTCAAAAAACCAAAAAGAAAGAAAAAAAAAAAAAAGTAGTAGGACTCGGCATTGTGGCACACACCTTTAATCCCAGCACCCAGGAGGCAAAGGTGATAGGATCACTGTGATTTCCAGGTCAGACTGGGCAGAGAGCAAGACTCTACCTGGGACCCAGGGGGGATAACGACAATTGGCTTTGACCAATAATTTGCACAGAACACTTACACTTTAAAAAATTTATTTACATTGCCATACAAAGCTATAACATTGCAGTAGCTTGCAGCTGATCTCAGGAACCTTCCAATGAACCTTCTCTTATAATTGCCCGAGCAAGATTTCGTGCAAGAGCCAGTCTCAACATTTCCACCTTGGTGGTCTCTATGTCATCATCCTAAAAGGCAAAAAGCCAGCATGAGGCACAGCACAAGCACATAAGGCATTTGTCATTCAAATTCTAGTATGAGAGCAGCATATACACACCCCTGAGATGGGTGACAGGAACTAGCAGACTAGAATTACCACATTACCACCTAAAAGTTGGCATGACAGGAACAGGTCCATGAAGAGCTAGGATTTCAGAACACAGGAAGAGAAGGAAAACCCTATGACAAAAGGAACCTTTTCCCATTTCCACAGAATAATCCAAAATTCAAATGACCTGGACTTGCTGGGCATCATGTTCTCCACACTCTGGTGTCCGTGCAGTTAAGTCCTCCAAACAGCGCATCAGCTTATACGTCTGCTCCGCTGAAAAAATCACCTGGGAGACAGAGCCTGCTTCACTTGTCTGATCTCCAGCCAAAGCATGTGTTGGTATGGGTCCTGCTCGAGGTTTAGAGGCCTTTCTTCCAAGTCCTTAGGAAGAATGCTATGTACATGCAGCCCTGGGCAAACGGTGCAGCTCCTGGTCTTATATCTGGCCCACTTGTCAGGCTGGTGTACACATCACTGCAATTTTGCTAATACATACTAGATGCGGGGCATGAGTGCTATGGGAGAAGATACAGGCACACACAAAACTACTTGGGAGATGTCAATGAGCATATGTTAATAGCTATGTGAACTACAAAAGACAGGGAAGAAAACCTCCATGGACTTAGCCTTACCTGTTTCTGTTCCAAAAGAGGAAGGGCATCTGTGAGCAAAGTCATCCAGAAAGAGCGGGGTGCAATCTGAGACGTCATCAGAGATAGCAAAAGAGAAGCAGCATCTCCAAAGCGCTTCTCCCCGTACAGTCGGTGGAACTCACGGTACTTTCCTGTTAGGAGATGTACAAGGTCACCTGCAGGGTCCCTGGAATGGAACCAGATGACACAAAGATCGTCCTGGACTGCCTTAAAACAGACAAAGCCTATGCCAGCCACATCATACAACACAAAAATGTTTCTAGAGTTGTCTTCAGGGCTCTCTGATGGCTCTCTAGAACCAAAACAAGTGAACTGTTATGGGCTACAAGAGACTGACTACTGCATGAGCCCACAGTGATACAACAAAACAGGGAAGCATAGACAGACAGGGCCTCCAGGCACTGCAAAGGAACTCCACCTTGTTCATCTGGCTTTATATGGATCCTGGGAATTAAACTTGGGTCCTTAGGCTTTGCAGGCGAGTGCTTTTACTGCTAAGCCATCTATCCAGCCCCAGAATGCTCTTTTCTACAGTAGGAATATACCAGGTCAAACAAAAGGAACCAGTCAACCTCTGAACACTTATAAGTGCTAATGGGCAAAAGTTTGATGAGGAACAGGACATGTGAATCATCCCAAAGTATCTATCTCTCCATGAATTATTAAAGGAAAAAATGTGTGGTGGTGCATGCTAGTGATCTCAGCATTTGGAGGCAGGAAGATCACAAGAGTTCAAGACCAGCTTCATGAGATTCTGTGGCGCATGTGTGCACACACACACACACTCACACATATTAAAACATGAAAAATGAGGGCACTAAAAAGACATGTCACATTCCTGGTGGCACATGCCTTTAATCCCAATACTTGAGAGGCAGAAGTAGGAGGATCACCATGACTGAGGCCACCCTGAGACTAGAGTGAATTCCAGGTTACGCTGGACTACAGTGAGACGCCACCTAGTGGAGAAGGGAGAGGGGGCAACGGACATGTCAAGTAAATCCATGATCTTGGACAGTTTCTGACACTGCTGGAACAAATAATTGGATGAGAGTACCCTATCAATGCTGGTCTCATTGGGATAACTTTTTTTTTTTTTTTTTTTTTTTTTTTTTTTCCGAGGTAGGGTCTCACTCTGGTCCAGGCTGACCTGGAATTCACTATTGAGTCTCAGGGTGGCCTCGAACTCACGGCGATCCTCCTACCTCTGCCTCCAGAGTGCTGGAATTAAAGGCATGCGCCACCACGCCTGGCATGGGATAACTATTATTCCTACTGAAATATAAACCAACAAAGGTAAGAAGAAAAAGAGACCATATGCTCAATTTACTCTCAAAATGTTAATCAAACTGACAATAAGCGAGGTACAGAGGCTGGAGAGATGACTTGGCAGTTAAGGCACTTGCCTGCAAAGCATAAGGACCCAGGTTGAATTCCCCAGTACCCACATAAGCCAGATGCACATGGTGGCACATGCATCTGGAGTTTGTTTGCAGTGGCTAGAGGCCCTGGTGTGCCCATTTTCTATCTGCCCCTTTCTCTAATTTTTTTAAAAAATGAGGTACAAGGACTGGAGAGATGGCTTAGCAGTTAAAGCATTTGCCTGCAAAGTCAAAGGATCCCGGTTTGATTCTCCAGGACCCACAGAGGCCAGATGCACAAGGAGGTACATGTTGTCTAGAGTTTGTTTGCAGTAGCTGGATGCCCTGGCGCACCCATTCTCTCTCTCTTGCCCTCCCTCCCTCCCTCTTTCTCTCTCAAATAAATAAATAAAATATATATTTTTTAAAACGGGGTACAAATAGGAAGATGTATCTATATGTATGTATGTACATACATATGTATGTATTTATCTGTGTGCATTCAGTCTCTTTACTTTTGCAACTTTGCTTTAAGTTTGGTATTTCTGCAAAATAAAATCATCCCAAACCCTGGAAAGTCTATCATATGTACTTGGGATTTTGGCCTAAAATGAACACTTCAAGAAATCTAGACAGATGCCTCACTCAAGTTCTATTCACGCCAGAGGAAAGAAAGGATGCAAAGACTCACCCAAGAATGTCAGTCGGTCACTGAGCATCATGGCTGGCCCCAAGTTGTCAATGAGATCCAAGTCAGAAAAACAGCCTCGCTCACAGTAATCCCTGAGGAATCTGCAGTGCCCAGACCAGAGAAGATAGTAGCAGCTCCAGCCCTGCCTCAATATCTTATCTCCCATATCAGCCCAATACCTGCACCCACCTGTCAGACACCAGTGTGGCAAAGGCAGCATCTTTGGCACGGATGCTCCAAGAGAGGGCAGAGCCCAGGCGATTATTACGGACGGCCTTCATGGCTAGTATCTTACAGATACTGCGCACTTTGCAGGGAGAAAAAGACAAAATGTGAAGCTCCCACCCAGTGCCCCTCCTGGTGGAGCTCATGGCCTTCCTACAGCCTCACTGTAATCTAACATACATGTGCTCAGAATACAGGCAGGCAGTGCTTCCAAGGACGAACAGCATGGCCCACCACAGACTTGGCTTTATGAACAGGCATGTTTTCAAGAGTAGCAAAATGACTTGTTTCTCCAGCCTCCACACAGCACAGCCCCTCCGTTATCTGTGTAGAGGTCTAAAATACACCTTCCTTCAGGTCTTGAACACAATGAGCTTTCAGAGATGGTCATAAATGTACAAGTGCCTCCAGCAATAATAACTTTTTTCTTTCTTTCTTTTTTTTTTTTTTTGTTTGTTTTTCGAGGTAGGGTTTCACTCTAGCCCAGGCTGACCTGGAATTCACTATGCAGTCTCAGGGTGGTCTCGAACTCATGATAATCCTCCTACCTCAGCCTCCGAGTGCTTGGGACTCAAGGCGTGTGCCACCACGCCCAGCTAGTAACATGGTTTTTTATTCAACAGCAGGTGAAGGCAAAGCTGTTAACGCTGCTTCTCCCAGAGTTCCTCCTGTACCATGAGCTGTGTCTCCTGCTCAGCTTCCCAACTGGTACAAACTCAGCTGGAGCAGCAACTCACCCGCACAGAACACTCTGTTGACCACAGGCCTGAGCACAGGAATGTGACAAAAGTGGGTCAGAGTCTTTTGTAAAAGGCAATGTGCTTGACTTGTCTAGGCTTCAAGTGACCCCTAGCAATGGCTGTTTGTCTTGGTACCCATTGTACTGCCTCTCTCATTTCTGATGAGAAGGATGTCAGTATCTGCACTGCTCAGCTGAGTGGTGCCCCAACATCCTAGAGCACAGGCTGGGAGCAGGGCCAGCTCACCTTGCTCAGTCATCTGCCGCTGCTCACAAATCCGTAGCACCTTCAAGGCTTTCTGTTCTGTGTTGAGAGGGATCCGTTCAATGTGCAGCTCCAAGGAAACTCGGCCCAGCTCTGGGCAGTAGTCAAAGTAATCCACTGCCAGCTGCCATAGGCTACAAAGGTTCAAAGAGGGCAGATAGGAGTGGCTGGCAAGGCCAGGGGCTGCGCTGTGGCTGCAGGCATTGGTACCTGATGCGCTGCCTCCCCATCACCTCTAAAGCTCTTAGAAACCAGCACCGGGCAGGTCTCACTAGGAACACAAACGGAAAACAACACATGGGGGTCTTCCTACCTGTGATGAGCAAACAATCCTGACGCATATTCCAGAATGAGGAATTCTCTCATGTTGGAACCAAAACTGGAAGAAAAAACATGACCAGAAATGCAAGCCTGCTCCCTTTCAGGGCCCTTTCTGCTATCCAATCTCCTGTCAATGCATTCAGCCCACTTACTAGAGGTTGTGTGACTGGAGGAGCCTGCAGTGATCCAAAAGGTCTGTTAGGTGAGCTACAAACCACCAGTTGCTAAGGGCAATGCTGTACATTCAGACACAAAGACAAAAAGGAAGTCAAAGAACATCACACATGAAGCCGGGCGTGGTGGCGCACGCCTTTAATCCCAGCACTCGGGAGGCAGAGGTAGGAGGACTGTCGTGAGTTCGAGGCCACCCTGAGACTCCATAGTGAATTCCAGGTCAGCGTGGGCTAGAGTGAGACCCTACCTTGAAAAAAATAAATTAAATAAATAAATAAATAAAAAGAACATCACACATGGTTATGATGAGTAGGAAACCTACATTCTATGCTTCAGAAGGATGGACTGCCTACTTGTTAGAATAGCTACATAAAAATAAATGACGGGGGCTGGAGAGATGGCTTAGCAGTTAAAGCACTTGCCTACAAAGCCAAAGGACCCATGCAGGCCAGATGCACAAGGTGAACATGCATCTGGAGTTCATTTACAGCAGCTTAAAGCCCCCGTATGCCCATTCTCTCTCCCTCTAACTCTCTCTCTCAAGTACATAAATTAAAAACCAGTAATAAATGAACCAGGCATGGTGGTGCACATCTTTAATCCCAGCAGTGGGGAGGCAGGGGTAGGAGGATTGCCGTGAGTTCAAGGCCACCTTGAGACTACATAGTGAATTCCAGGTCAGTCTAGGCTAGAGTGAGATCCTACCTCGAAAAGACCAAAAATAATGATGATGATAAATGAAAGTAGAAAGTTCTACAACGGTGTGGAAAATTGGAAACACTACTATATTGCTGATGGGAATATAAATTTGTACAGACTTCACCTGCCTAACACTCAGAAAGTGGAGAGCAAGGGCTGAGGAGATGGCTCAGCAACTAGACTCTTGCTTGCAAAACCTGTTCACACAGGCTCAATTCTCCAATTCCCATGTAAAAGTGAGACCCTATCTTGAAAAACCAAACAACAAAAAATAATAATAAAACAACATGGAGCTGCACGGATAGCTTAGCGGTTAAGGCGTTTGCCTGTGAAGCCAAAGGACCCAGGCTCAATTCCCCAGGACCCATGTTAGCCAGATGCACAAAGGGGCGCACGCGTCTGGAGTTCATTTGCAGTGGCTGGAGGTCCTGGCGCGCCCACTCTCTCCCTCTATCAAGTAAGTAAATAATAAGAGAGCAAGACCCTACCTTAAAAAACCAAAACTAACTAAATACATACATACATAAATATAAAATAAAATAATTTTTTTAAAAAATGGGCTGGAGAGATGGCTTAACAATTAAGGCGCTTGCATGCAGAGCCTAAGGACCCAGTTTGGATTTCCCAGTACCCATGTAAACCTTGTTTTGTTTTTCAAGGTATGGTCTCACTCTAGCCCAAGTTGACTTGGAATTCATAAGTAGTCTCAGGCTGGCCTTGAACTCACAGCAATCCTCTTACCTCAACCTCCTAAGTGCTGGGATTAAAGGTGTGCACCTAAATAAATAAAAATAAACAAAAAAAATGTTAAAAGGGGGTGCTGGAGAGATGGCTTAGCTGTTAAGCACTTGCCTGTGAAGCCTAAGGACTCCAGTTTGAGGCTCAAGTCCCCAGTACCCACGTAAACCAGATGCACAAGGTGGTGCATGCATCTAGAGTTTGTTTGCTAGAGGCCCTGGTGTGCTCGCTTGCTCACTCTTTCTCTCCCTCTTTCTTTCTTTCTTTCTTTCTTTCTTTCTTTCTTTCTTTCTTCTCTCTCTCTCTCTCTCTCTCTCAAATAAATAAAAATAAACAATTTTTTTTAAAAGTGTGCACTATCATGACCAACAGATAGGGCTTTCAGTCAAAGATCAGGCCATAATGGCTTCTCTCTCACCAATAAAATGAGTGACCATAGCTGAGCATGGTGGCGTAGGACTATAATCCTAGCACTGTGGAGGCAGAATTATTGGAGGTGGGGGAGTAAAGATAGGACATTCTAAAAATGGATGGTGGTGCTGAATACACAAACTGTCAGTTTGCTTACTGCAAATTATCCATCTAGAAATGGCTACAATAGTGGAGATGGGGGAGGGGCGTCCTACCTGCACTCCTTGATCACTTGGTGTATGTCAAACTCAAAGGCCGCCATCAAGATGTTGTCCAGGGGCTCTGGGCTGCTCTCACCTCCCAGAAACATGTCTAGGCTGGACTGTGGAAAGGTGAAGGCCCTCTCAATCCCCAAGGTGCAAATAGAGACTCAAGGGACAGTAGGGCTGCAACCCTGGAGAGGGCTAAGGGGTTCCTTTGAAAGGTCTGAAGGAAACAGCCTACCTGTTCCCAGGAAGGTTCAATTCACAGGCCAAACTCTAAGAATCAGGGAACCAGAGGAGCCCCAGGACACTGCCACTCCCCTACAGAGCTCACTCACCTGGGCATAGAAGTGTAGATCAATGGGTTTCACCGTCGGGTGAGAGTACAGCAGCCGAGTGACTAGGAAATGGTACCAGTTACTCAGAAGTTCCTTCTGCTCCAACAAGGCAGCCTCATCCCCAAGCATGATCTAAAGAGAGAAAGTCTCTGAGCTGTCTTTACAGAGACTCTTCCCCATTTTTATGATGATTTCCTCAGAGGCCCAAGGTCTCAACTATAGGCCAAATGCTCTCTCCTTCCCAGCAACACAACTAATAGCCCTCTAGAAGGGGGAACAGGCTCAGGGCAAGCCGGGATGCCAGGGCCACAGGGGAAGCTGCTCACGCCTAACCCAACTGCTACCCCAGACCTTGCAGAGAGTCTCTAGGCGGGGGCTGGCGGCGAAGGTGCTGTCCTGCAGGTGCCGCTCACATTCCTCATGCCAGTGCTGCCACTTCAGCTCCAGCTCTGTCAGTGTCTGAGTGTTGCCAGGCTAAGAGGAGACACTGGTCATAAGACCACCCTCACCAGACCCATTCCCAGATCTCCTTGTCCTGGCTGGCAATACAACTCCCACGTACACTGAGAATAGGCATTGTTCTCATCAGGTCGCCCAAGATACGGCACATGCCTGCAGAAGGGGGATTTGCATCAGCTTCTTTGGACAGCATTTGTCGGGCCTCATCCAGCCGGCCCTGAAGCACCAGGACAGTCACCTGTGAGGAGACATGGGACAGTCAGCACTGACAAGAAGCCTAACTCTGTAAGAGAGAGAGAGCGAGAGAGAGAGCGAGAGAGAGCGAGAGAGAGCACATGCAAGAGATAATATTGGCACATCAGGGCTTTAGCCACTACAAACAAAATCTAGACACGTTTGCCACCTTGGGCACCTGGCTTACGTGGGTTCTGGGGAGTCAAACCTGGGTCCTTAGGCTATGCAGGCAAGCAACTAAGCCATCTCTCCAGCCCACCCACCCACCTTTTTAAAAGAATATTTATTTGAGAGAGAATGAGCTCACCAGGGTGGAAAACATCTACTGCAAATGAACACCACATGCATGTGCCATGTGCATCTGGCTTACCTGGGTCCTTTAGCTTTACAGGCAAGTGCCTAAGCCATTAAGCCATCGCTCCAGTCCCCCACCTTTTTTTAAATGTGCCCTTTAGAAGGTTTTTGATTAGGGGATATCTTCCATATCAGATGACCCAGGATTCAAATCCAAGTTTTGTCACTTACCAACTGTGTGGACAAGTTGTTCACTATGGTTTTGTTTTTGGTTTTTTTTTTTTGGTTTTTTTTTTGTTTGTTTGTTTGTTTTGGTTTTTCGAAGTAGGGTCTCATTCTAGCCCAGGCTAACCTGGAATTCACTATGGAGTCTCAGGGTGGCCCCAAACTCACCACAATCCTCCTACCTCTGCCTCCCAAGTGCTGGGATTAAAGGCCTGCGCCACCACGCCCGGCTAAAAGTTTTTGTTTTGTTTTGTTTTTTAAATTCAGGCTAACCTGGAATTCACTATGAAGTCTCAGGGTGGCCTTGAACTCAGGGTGATCCTCCTACATCTGCCTGCCTCCTGAGTGCTGGGATTGAAGGCATGCACTGCCACGCCCAGCTTTTTAAAAAATAGTTTAAGTCAGGTGGTGTGGTGGCACACACCTTTAATCACAGCCCTCAGGAGACAGTGGTAGGAGGAGCACTTTGAGTTGAAGTCACCCTTAGACTACATAGCAAATTCAAGGTCAGCCTGGGCTAGAGCAAGACCCTACCTAGAAAAACCAAACTACAACAACAAAAAAATGAGATGGCTTAGTGGTTAAACCACCTCAAAAACACAAACAAAAAAATTTGGGCAACAAAACAATAATCAAAAAAAAAAAAGACCAATTGTGTGACCTTCCATATGCTAAGCAAGTATTCAAACACTGTGCCACAACTCCACTGCCTGGTATTTCCATCACATCAAATGACTGCCACCTCAACACCCTTGGTTTCTTTTCAGTCTTTCATTCCTTTTTTTGTTTGGGGGCGGGGGGCGGTGGTTTCAAGAATAGGGTCTCACTCTAGCCCAGGATGACACCAATCTTACTCTGCAGTCCCAGCTTGGCCTCCATAGTGATTCTAGCACCTCTGCCTCCAGGAGTGCTGGGATTAAAGACATGTGTCGCCGGGCGTGGTGGCGCACGCCTTTAATCCCAGCACTCGGGAGGCAGAGGTAGGAGGATCGCCGTGAGTTCGAGGCCACCCTGATACTCCATAGTGAATTCCAGGTCAGCCTGGGCTAGAGTGAGACCCTACCTCGAAAAACCAAAAAAAAAAAAAAAAAAAAAAAGACATGTGTCACCACACCCAGCACCACCCTTAGTTTCTATCAACCAGTTTTCTACATCTTAAAGTCTTTTTCCTTAGATTTAGAAACACATCAAACTTCCTTTTCCAAAGTAAAGTCTACAACAGTATTCCTCCAGGCTACATTAGTTTTAAACTCCTCCAAAGCAAAGATGTAAACCAGGCGTGGTGGCGCATGCCTTTAATTCCTGCTCAGGAGGCCAAGGTAGGAGGATCACTATGAGTTGAAGGCCACCCTGAGACTACATAGTGAATTCCAGGTCAGCCTGGGCTAGAATGAGTCCTTACCTAAGAAAAGGAACTACAGGCTGGGTGTTGTGGCACACGCCTTCAATCCCACCACTTGGGAGGCAGAGGTAGAAAGATCACCATGAGTATGAGGCCACCCTGAGGCTACATAGTGAATTCTGGGTCAGCCAGAGCTATAATGAGACCTACCTCCAAAAAACAAAAACAAACAATTAGGCAAGGGTTATCTTCTACCTAACCAAGAGCATTAAGAGAGCTGAATACAAGGTGGAAGGGTGAAGGTGATCCAGCCCACACACCATCCTTACCAAGTTCCAGAAGCTCTCATGTTTGCTTGGATTATCACTGCCCAGGACATCTGCCGACAAGCTGTCCACTTCACACACGTGGAGTCGGACCCAGTCGAGGAGGTGAAGAAGAAGAGGGCCAGCTGAGGGAGTCACATCACACAGATCTTGGCTTCATGTGCAATAGATTCCACTTTACCCAAATGACAGAGACTGAAACTGACCAGCTTACTTGAGAGGGATTCTCTTACACTCACTCACACACAGAGTCCTAAATAAAGGACTGGGGGATAGGAAAAAGCAAAGAGACTTTAAAAAAAAAAAAAGTTTCAGCCAGGCATGTTGGCGCATATCTTTAATTCCAGCACTAGAGGCAGAGGTAGGAGGATCACCATGAGTTCACAGCCATCCTGAGACTACAGAGTGAATTAATTATAGGTCAGCCTGGGCTAGAGAGAGACCATACCTCAAAAAACAACACAAAACAAAAATCTCCCTCTGGGCTAGGCAGCTCACCTCTGTCCAAACCACTGGACTGTTTTATTTCAAGGAAACAAGAACACAATGCAAAGCCCAGGCCTGAGTGTTGGAATCATGGGTGTGTGCTACCACAGCACTGACCACAGGCAGTCTTCACAACCATAGGATGGCTGGGTAAGTACTGGTAAATTCTGAACTAACTAGATACTACATATGTACTAATGATAGATATATGGTAGTCTACATGAAAAGGGAAGTATCTAAGAAACATTCTTTTTTTTTGGGGGGGGGTTTGAGGTAGAGTCTCACTCTGGCCCAGGCTGACCTGGAATTTGCTATGTAATCTCAGGTTGGCCTCAAACTCACAGCAATCCTACCTCTGCCTCCCAAGTGCTGTGATTGAAGGCGTGCACCAACATGCCTGGCTGAAACATTCTTTTTTGTTTTGTTTTGTTTTTCGAGGTAGGGTCTCATTCTAGCCCAGGCTGACCTAGAATTCACTCTGTACTCTCAGGGTGGCATCAAACTCAGGGCGATCCTCCTACCTCTGCCTCCTGAGTGTTGGGATTAAAGGTGTGCACCACTATGCCTGGCACTGAAACATTCTTTTTATAACTTTAGATTTCTTTTACTTTAAAATTATATATATATATCTATATATAATTTTTATTTTACTTTATTTATTTGAGAAAAAGGGGGAGAAAGAATGGACACGCCACAGCCTCTAGCCACAGCAAACAAATTCTAGACATATGCGCGACCTGCATCTGGCTTATGTTGGTACTGGGGAATTGAACCTGGGTCCGTAAGCTTCACAGACAAGCGCCTAAACCACTAAGCCATCTCTCCAGCCCTCTTTTACTTTTCTGATGTAGGCCAAGCTAGCCTTGAACTCAATTCTTTTGCCTTATCCTGAGAGCAATTTAAGGGACTAGGAAGATGGATCAATGGCTAAAGGCACTTGCTTTCAAAGCCTTATGGCCCAAGTTCAATTCCCAAGCCAGCCACATCAGCCAGCAACAACAGGCCCTGGTGCACCCATGTGCCCATATATGCATGCACATATTTATCAATAAAGGTATTTAAGGGGGTGAGGAAATGGCTTAGTGGTTAATGCATTTGCCTGCAAAGCCTAAGGACCCTGGTTCAATTCCCCAGGAACCACATAAGCCAGATGCACAAGGAGGCACATGCATCTGGAATTCGTTTGCAGTGGCTGGAGGCCCTGGCATGCCCATTCTCTCTGCCTCTCTCTCTCTCTCTCTCAAATAAAGAAATAAAATATGTTTTTTTTTAAAAAAAAAAAAAGGAAAAAGAAATGTAAGGCCAAGCATGGTGGTGCTCGCCTTTAATCCCAGTACTGAAGATGCAGAGGTAGGAGGTTCACCATGAGTTCAAGGCCTGCCCTGACACACTACATAGTAAATTCCAGGTCAGCCTGAGTTGGAGTGAGAGCCTACCTCGGGGGGAGGGGGGGGGAGAGAAAAAGAAATTTGAGGGCTGGTGAGATGACTTAGCAATTAAGGCACTTGCCGGCAAAGCCAGAGGATCCAGGGTCATTCTCCAGGACCCACATAAGTCAGATGCCCAAGGGGGCACATGTATCTGGAGTGCGTTTGCAGTGGCTGGTGGCCCTGGCATGCCCATTCTCTCTCTCTCTCCCTCTTTCTCTCAAATATATATACACATATACATACATACACACAAATACACACACACACACAATTTTTTTTGGAAAAAAAAAAAAAGAAACATGAGCTGGATGAGGTGGCACATGCCTTTATTCCCAGCACTTGGGAGGCAGTGGTAGGAGAATTGAAGTGAGTTTGAGGCTACCCTGAGATTACATGTCAGCCTAGGCTACAGCAAGACCCTAACTGAAAAACCAAAAAACAAAAAAAGAAGGAAAAGTTAGCCGGGTGTGGTGGCGTAGACCTTTAATCCCAGCACTTGGGAGGCAGAGGTAGGAGGATCACCATGAAGTTCAAGGCCACCCTGAGACTACAGAGTGATTTCCAGGTCAGCCTGAGCTAGAGTGAGACCCTACCTCGAAAAAGCAAAAAAAAAAAAAAAAAAAAAAAGGAAAAGTGGTACTTGATCTCTCTTGCTTTCTCAAGGATAGGAGCTCTTCACACTATCTCCTCTTTCCTTCTCTTAAACTAATAAAGTCTCTCTAAACTTGAAAAAGAAAAAGCCAGGACTGGAGGAATGGCTAAGTGGTTAAGGCACTTGCTTGAGAAGCCTAATGACACATGTTTGACTCTTCGGATCCCACGTAAACCAGACACACAAAGGTGAAGCAAGCACAAGGCTGCACATGCCCACTAGTGACACAAGCATCTAGAGTTTGACTGTAGTGGCTGAGGCACTGGCGTGACAATTTTCACTCTCCCTGTCTGCTGCTCTCTAATAAAATAAATAAAGCCAGGCGTGATGGCACATGCCTTTAATCCCAGCACTAAGGAGGCAGAGGTAGGAGGATCAAGAGTTTGAGGCCACCCTGAGACTACATAGTGAATTCCAGAGCAGCCTGAGCTAGAGTGAAACCTTACCTCGAAAAAAAAAAAAAAAAAAAAAAAGAGAGAGAGAAAAAAGAAAAAGAAAAGAAATAAACAGAATTTTTAAAAATTTAAAAAAAGAAGAGGGCCAGGAGTGGTGGCACATGCCTTTAATCCCAGCACTCGGGAGGCAGAGGTAAGAGGATCACCATGAGTTCAAGGCCACCCTGAGACTACATAGTTAATTCCAGGTCAGCCTGGGCCAGAGTGAAACCCTACCTTGAAAAAACAACAACAACAAATAATAATAATAATAATTAATTTAAAAAAAAAAAAAGAAAAGAAAAACTAGGTACAGTGGTGCACGCCTTTAACCCCAGCACTTGGGAGGCAGAGGTAGGAGGACTGCTGTGAGTTCAAGGCCACTCTGAGCCTACATAGTGAATTCCAGGTCAGCCTGGGCTAGAGCAAGACCCTAAACCTTGACAAACCAAAAATAAATAAATAAATAAGAAAAGAAAAAGAATGAATCTGGGTTTACCTGGGGCTACTTCAATAAAAAGAATCTCACACAGGTTCCAAATGAGTTCCATGGCTGACAAGATAGAGACCTAAAGAAGAAAGGGAGAAAGGTTTTAACTGAAGACTCCTAAGATCGATTGAGCAAAGGAATTCAACAGGACCTGAAAATCACACAATGGTCATTTACTAATAACCAGCAGTTACTGAGAAACAGACCAGCATTCGTTCATTGTTTTGTTTTTTCCGTTTTCCAGGTATGGTCTTACTCTAGCTCAGGCTGACCTGTCACTCACTCTGTATTCCCAGGAATGATCCTCCTACCTCAGCCTCCCAAGTGCTGGGATTTAAGGCTTGCACCACCTAACTCTACCTACTTTCTTTTTCTTTTAGTTTTTTCAGGTAGGATCTCACTCTAGCCCAGGTTGACCTAGAATTCAGTCTCAGAGTGCCATTGAACTCACAGCTATCCTCCTCCTCCTGCCTCCATGCCAGGGCTTTTTTGTTTGTTTGTTTTTTTGCTTTGTTGATGTAGGGTCTTGCTCTACACCAGGCTGACCAGGAATTCACTATGTAGTCTCAGGGTGCCCTCGAACTCACAGCAAGCCTCCTACCTCTACTAGCAAGTGCTGGGATTAAAGGTGTGCGCCACCACACCTGGATACATTCTTATATTTTAATGGTGATTAAAATTAACATAAGGGCTATAGGTAGGCAGAGGTAGAAGGATCTCTGAGTTCAAGGCCAGCCTGGGCTATAGTGACACCTCACTTCAAAAAATCAAAACCGGAGCCGGGCGTGGTGGCACACGCCTTTAATCCCAGCACTTGGGAGGCAGAGGTAGGAGGATTGCCGTGAGTTCGAGGTCAACCTGAGACTCCTTAGTGAATTCCAGGTCAGCCTGGGCTAGAGTGACACCCTACCTCGAAAAACAAAAAATAAAAACAAAAACAAAAAATAAAAACCAGTCGGGCATGGTGGCACATGCCTGTAATCCCAGCACTCGGGAGGCAGAGGTAGGAGGATCGCTGTGAGTTCGAGGCCAGCCTAAGACTACATAGTGAATTCCAGGTCAGCCTGAGCCAGAGTGAGACCCTACCTCGAAAACAAACAAACAAACAAACAAAAAAAAAAAACGCCTTTAATCCCAGCACTTGAGAGGCAGAAGTAGGAGGATTGCCCTGAGTTCAAGGCTACCCTGAGACTACACAGTGAATTCCAGGTTAGCATGAGCTAGAGTGAAACCCTACCTGGGGGGGAAAAAAAAAATCAAAACATAGCTGGGTGTGGTGGTACACACCTTTAATTCCAGGACTCAGGAGGCAGAGGTAGGAGGATCACTGTGAGTTCAAGGCCACCCCAAGACTACATAGTGAATTCCAGGTCAGCCTGGGCTACAGCAAGACCCCACCTCAAAAAATCAAAAGAAGTATGTCGGTTGGGGCCAGAGACATAACTCAGTGGGTTCAAATCCCAAGCATCACAAGAAAAATAAAGTTGAGTTAATAAATTTTTTATTTTTTTAGATAGGATTTCACTCTAGATCAGGATGACCTCCCACCTCTGCCTCCTGAGTGCTGGGATTAAAGGCGTGAGCCACCACGCCCGGCATGAGTTGTGCTTTTAAGACTAGACTGTAGAAATGGCTTGGTAATTAGTTAAGGTTCTTGTCTACAAACCCTAAGACTAAGCAGTGATTCTCAGGTGACAACTCATCAGTGTCATGTTATTTGGATTTAGACTTTCTACCTGAAGAGACAAGGAAGTGTCTATTAAGTAATCCTGTGTTCCTTGAAGGGAGCATCAGCAAATTCAAAACCATACTCTCCACCCCAAAGAGCTATCAACACAGAAAGAAAAGATCTGCCAATGACTGCAAGGCTCTTATGTGGGTGCTAAGGACACAGAAAGACACTGGTGCCAACACAACAAATGCAGTTGTCCCTTACCTGGCTGCTAAACTGGCGGCCACTTGCTGGATCTTTAGCAGCAACTAGCAAAACACAAACATGAATATGAACAATGTATGGTTCCGTCTCACTAGTAGCTTCACACAACAATTCTGTGTCTTCTGTATTTCATTTATGCCTCAAACATTCCCAGTCTAATGCTAATGCTACACATCTTGCTGTCAGTAGATCAATGATGGTCAAACCAAGGCCCTCAAGTTACAGGCAGCACTTTCAGACTAGATTCGATTTGGCAATGAGGAATTACATGGCTCTCATGGTTACAGTGACTCTAAGCTACCAAGGTTAAAGAGCTGGGAATATAATTTTCAAAGAGCTTTAATTTAGTCCTTTGACCTCATATTATAAACAAAGGAAGCAATATAGTCCATTCTAACTTGAAAAATGTGCTGAAGACATTTTCCAAGTTTGGAACTGGAATGTTAGATTTTACCAGGTAGTATTTACAGCCAAATATGTAGATACATCAAATACACACAAAATCCTTACTTGCAACCTGATGCATTTCCTCCATACATGCTCTTATAACTGACCGGTAGTTTTTACTCACTCGAACCAATCTACAAAAAAGGAAATTGCATACATGATGACAGAAAACAAGACAGCCATCCAAAAAAAAAAAAAGCTGCCGGGCGGTGGCACATCCCTTTAATCCCAGCACTCTGGAGGCAGAGGTAGAAGGATCACCATGAGTTCGAGGCCACCATGAGACTACATAGTAAATTCTAGGTAAGCCTGGGCTAGAGTGAGACTCTACCTCAAAAAACAAAACAATAAAAAAAAATCTGAGGGGCTGGAATTAAAAGCTTGTGCCAAGGCCAATACACCCAGCATTTTGTTTTGTTTTCTGTTTTGTTTTGGTGCTGGGATCACACCCAGAGAATTTTCTTGTTTTAAGATACAGTGTTCCCATAAAACATAGGCGGGGGTGGGGGAGATGACTGCTTGCCTGCAAAGCCTAAGAACCCATGTTCAACTCTCCATGTCCCACATAAGCCAGATGCATAAAGGTGAGGCAAGAGCAAAGTCATACATGCCCACTAGGTTGTGCAAGCATCTGGAATTGGATTTCAGTAGCTGAGGCCCTGGCACACCAACTCTCTCTCTCTCTCTCCTCTCTCTCTAAAAACAAACAAAAAAAAAGAACACAGGCCAACCTCAGTGATCCTCCTGCCTCAGCCTCTTGTGTACTAGGGTTACATGAATGGGACTGTACCACCATGCCTGGCTATACTATTTGTTCTTTTTTCTTTTCTTTTCAAGGTAGGGTCTCGCTCTAGCCCAGGCTGACCTGAAATTCACTATGCAGTCTCAGGGTGTCCTGGAACTCCTACCTCTGCCTCCCAAGTGCTGGGATTAAAGGCATGTGCCACCATGCACAGCCTTTTTTGTTCACTGGCTTGAGATAGTGTTTCATACACACCAAGATGGCCTCAAACCCTGTAGCCAAGGATGACGTTTAACTCCTCAATTTTCTGGTCAGCTAACAAATGCTGGACTAGAGGTAAGCACCACCACGCACAACAAGTCATTTTTAAGCTATTCATGTGTGTGTGCATACGTGTGTGTGTACAGGTGTGCCTGGCCTCTTGCTGGGGCAAACAAACGTCAGATTCTTGAGCCACTTTTTGCGTCTACCTTACATGAGTGGCTTAGTAACTGAGCTGGCATGCTTTACAATCAAGTGCTCTTAACTGCTAAGCCACTTTTTCAACCCCAAGAAAGGGTCTTAAATGTATTCCAGGCTGGCCTCAAACTCATCTTGCTTATAAAACCTACTAAACCACCAGCCACCAACATAAAGCCAGAAAGGCATTTGTTTGCAACAGCAAGAGATCCTGGTGTGTGCATGCAAATAATTTAAAACAAAAAAAAAGGTGGGCATGGTGATGGTGGTGCACACCTTTAGTCCCAGCACTCAGGAGGCACAGGTAAGAGGATTGCCATGAATTCAAGCCCTCCGTGATACTACATAGAGAATTCCAGGTCAGCTTGGGCTAAAGGGAATCCCTACATTTAAAAAAAAAAAAAAAAAAAAAAAAAAACAGCCAGGTGTGGTGGTGCATGCCTTTAATCCCAGCACTTGGGAGAGAGAGTTAGAACGAACTCCATGAGATCAAGGCCACCCTGAAACAGAGAGGAAGCATACCTCAAAAAAACAAAAAATTGCACTCTTTTTAAAGTGCCTTATCTTTGGTAAGGCCACACATGAGACATTTATCAAGGAGACCCTTCTGTCACTCAAAAGGACCTCAGAGATACATTTCACTTAGCTTTTCACAATTTTGTTGTGAACTTTAGCACCTATCAGACCCCTACTTACTGAGCTTTTCTAGATTTTCCAGACAGTTCTTCTTCACTTCTCTGAAGGCCAACAAAGATTCCATGGGATTCATTGAAGAGTTTTCTCAAAATCTGAGAGTAAACATCTACATCTTTTCGGATTATATAGATAAAGGGACAGCTTGGCACATTCTCTGATTTTTCTGAAAACAGGAAAAAATAAACACCTATAATTTTCCTCAAAAAAGAAACTAGCGCCGGGCATGGTGGCATATGCATTTAATCCCAGCACTTGGAAGGTAGAAGTAGGAGGATCGCCGAGAGTTCAAGGCCGCCCTGAGACTACATAGCAAATTCCAGGTTAGCCTGGGCTACAGTGAGACTCTACCTCGATAAACAGAAACAAACAAACAAAAAAAAAAAGTTAAGTGGAAAGTTGGAATAGTAAAAGGTTTAAAAGTTGGAGTCTTGCCAGGTGTAGTGGCATGCACCTTTAATCCCAGCACTTGAGAGGCAGCGGTAGGAGGGTCATGGTGAGTTTGAAGCCAACTTCACACTACATAGTGAATTCCAGGTTAGCCTGGGCTGAAGTGAGACTCTACATCAGGGAAAAAAAATGTTGGGAATCTTAAATTCTAAAAATAAGCAAAGGGTCAAAGTTCTAAAAACAGAATTCATTTTGTGCAATGAGCATTAGGAAAGACTACTATATAGTTTTATTCTCTTTTGTTTTATCCTTTTCAATGACAAAGAGCTTTGCAAAAGGGTACCACAAATTTTTTTTTTTCGGGGCAGGGTCTCACTCTAGCCGAGGCTGACCTGGAATTTACTCTGTATTCTCAGGCTGGCCTCGAACTCACGGCGATCCTCCTATCTCTGCCACCCAGTGTTGGGATTAAAGGTGTGCGCCACCACGCCCAGCTGGGTTGCATAATTTTACTGAAGTGAATCTCAGTGATCCTACTCCACCAGAGTAAAACCAGTGCTTACTGCTTTCCACTTCAATTTAGCTTCTTCTGATCAGAATTTGAAAACATGAAAACCTAAATAAAGTTCCTCAATATTCAAGTCAATAAATGAGAGACAGAAACCATCCTAGAAGTTTTAATTGTTTCATTATAAGAGCTGGCTGAGCATGGTGGTGTGCAAGCCTATAAAGCCAGCACTGGGGAGAGTGGGACACAGTAAGGACCATGGGTTCAAGCCAGATTAGCCTAAAACAGGGCTACACAGTAAAACCCTGTCTCAAAACAAACAAGGCTTCACTTCAGGTGGTAGACTGCTACTGCCACCCTCTTACAGTGTACTCAATACACTATTCTTAACTGTTGTTGTTTTGGATCTTTTGAGATAGGGTCTCACTCTTGCCTATGCTGGCCTAGAACTCACTTTATAGCCTAGGTGGCCTCCAAGTACTAGAATTAAAGGTATTAACCACAATGTACAGCAATAAACTATTCTTTTTTTTTTTTTTAAAGGGGCTGGAGAGATAGCTTAGCGGTTAAAGTGCTTACCTGCAAAGCCAAAGGACCCAGGTTTGACTGCCCAGGACCCATGTAAGCCAGATGCACAAAGGGGCACATGCATCTGGAGTTCGTTTGCAGTGGCTGGAGGCCTTGGCATGCCCATTCTCTCTCTCTCTCTCTCTCTCCCCCCCCCCTCCCCATTTCTGTATCTCTCTCACAAATAAATATATATATATGGCTAGGGCATGGTGGCATACGCCTTTAATCCCAGCACTCGGAAGGCAGAGGTAGGAGGATTGCCCTGAGTTCGAAGCCACCCTGAGAATACAGAGTGAATTCCAGGTCAGCCAGAGCTAGAGTGAGACCCTACCTTGGAAAACCAAAAAAAAAAAAAAACCTGGAGGGATGGCCCTGGCACACCCATTCTCTCTCTCTCTCTCTCTTTCTCTGTCAAATAAATAAAAATATTCAAAAAAGAAAGCCAGGTGTGGTGGCATACACCTTTAATCCCAGCACTTGGGAGGCAGAGGTAGGAGGATTGCCATGAATTCGAGTCCACCCTGAGACTACATAGTGAATTCCAGATCAGCCTGGGCTAGAGCAAGACCCTACCTCAAAAAAAAAAAAAAAAAAAAAAACTGCTTTTTTTTTTTATGGAGGAGGGAAGCATATGAGCTTTGAGATAAACTCTTACTCTGTAACCCAAAATAGCCTTGAGCTAATGGCAATCTTCCGCCTCAGCCTCCCCAAGTGCAGGGATTACAGGCACAAAACACCACTTATTTCGTTTATTTATTTAATTTATTTATTTATTTTTTGTATTTGTTTTTTTTCCGAGGTAGGGTCTCCCTCTAGCCCAGGTTGACCTGGAATTCACTAGGAACTCTCAGGGTGGCCTTGAACTCATGGCAATCCTCCTACCTTTGCTCCCAAATGCTGGGATTAAAGATTTGTGCCACCACACCCAGCTCTAGTACTTGGTTTTATGCAAAAGGATCTTACAATGTATCCCTGGCTGGCCTGGAGCTCTCTCTATCCCCAACTACAGCTTCAGAAATACTAGTATTATCAGCATGTGCTGACAGAAGGGAGATATTGTGTCAAGACATAATATTAAAAAATACCAACAACAACAACAACAAAAGACTACCTCTTACGTTGAAGGAAGTTTCACACACCAGCATCTCTCCAGGACCCCAGTCGAAACACATTTGCTTCTTCTTGGAATTCACACCTGGAATCCACTAATAAAAAATAAGACAAAGAAACTATTACTCCTTTCCAAATTTGCAAATATAATGTTAGAAATCAGCAGTCACAAAAGAAGTTCAGGGGTGGGGCGTGATGGTGCACACCTTTATTCCCAGTACACTGGAGACAGAAATAGGAGGATCACCATGAGTTCAAGGCCACGCTGAGACTACAGAGTGAATTCCTGGTCAGCTTGGACTACAGTAAGACTCTACTTTGAAAAACCAAAAAAAAAAAAAAAAAAAAGGAGTTCAGGGACTGAGAAAGATTGCACTGGCTTGCAAAGTCTACCAGTGGAAGATTCAATTTCCTAGCAGCCATATAAAGCCAGATGAAAAATTGTCACATCTGAAGTTTGTTTAAAGTGACAAGAAGGGCTGGAGAGATGTCTTAGTGGTTAAGCACTTGCCTGTGAAGCCTAAGGACCCTGGTTCGAGGCTTGATTCCCCAGGACCCACGTTAGCCAGATGCACAAGGGGGCGCATGCATCTGGAGTTCGTTCACGGTGGCTGGAGGCCCTGGTGCACCCATTCTCTCTCTCTCCCTCTTTCTCTCTCTGTCTGTCGCTCTCAAGTAAATAAAAAAAAAATAAAATAAAACATAAAGTGATAAGAAACTATGGGGTGCCCATACACACATACATGTGCGCCCAAATGTGCAAATAAAAATTTAAAAATTGGGGGCTGCAGGGATGGCTTAGCAGTTAAGGTGTTGGCCTGCAAGGCCAAAGGAATCAAGTTCAGTTCCCCAGGACCCACATTAGCCAGATGCACAAGGGGGCACATGTGTCTGGAGTTCATTTACAGTGGCTGGAGGCCCTGGGGCACCCATTCTCTCACACTCTCTCCCTCTTTCTCTGACCAATAAATAAATAAAAATAAAAACTTTTTTAAAAAGCACAAGAGCCAGGCGTGGTGGCCACGTCTTTAATCCCAGCACTCGGGAGGCAGAGGTAGGAGGACTGCCATGAGTTCAAGGCCACCCTGAGACTACATAGCGGATTCCAGGTCAGCCTGGGCCAGAGTGAGACCCTACCTCAAAAAAAAAAAATAAATAAATAAATATAAGGAGGAGGCAGCCAGACCTGGTGGTGCACACCTTTAATCCTGACACTTGGAAGGCAGAGTCGTAGGAGGACCACCATGAGTTCGAGGCCACCCTGAGACTACATAGTGAATTTGAATTCCAGGTCAGCATAGGCTAGAGTAAGATGCTACCTGGAAAAATTAAAAAAAAAAAAAAAAAAACCATAAAAAAACAACAACAACAACAAAAAAAAAAACATAAAATAAGGGGGCTGGAGAAAATGGCTTAGCAGTTAAGGCATTTGCCAGCAAAGCCAAAGGATCTAAGTGCAACTCCCCAGGACCTACATAGGGCAAATGCATAAAGTGGCACATGGAGGCCCAGGCACGTCCATTCTCTCTATCTGCCTTTCTCTGTATATATATATTTTTTAATTAAAAAAGAAAATGAGCTGGGCGTGGTGGCACACACCTTTAATCCCAGCACTTGGGAGGCAGAGGTAGGACGATCGCCGTGAGTTCAAGGCCACCCTGAGACTCCATAGTGAATTCCAGGTCAACCTGGGCTAGAGTGAGACCCTACCTCAAAAAAAAAAAAAAAAAAGAAAGAAAGAAAAGAAAAGAAAATGAGCCGGGCGTGGTGGCACACACCTTTAATCCCAGCACTCCAGTGGCAGAGGTACGAGGATCACTGTGAGTTCAAGGCCTGAGACTACATAGTGAATTCCAAGTCAGCCTGGACTAGAGTGAGACCCTACCTCGAAAACCCAAAAAAAAGAAAATGAAGTACTAGTTTATATGCTGATCTCAATATGCTGAAACACCAACAGTCCTGGATTAAGCCAGCTTTACTGGGCACCTCAACCCAGTCTGCTACTCGTCAAGTTGTGACAAGGTACTAAGGTGGAGAAGGACATAAGTGCTCCATATTGTGAACATACACAAAAAAGTTCAGCTTAGCTGGTGCCTCAGGGTATGGTCTCATCTACTGTTGAACTTTATGCTTGGCTTGCTTTAACACAATGGGTCACCACAAGATATTTTTCTTGCTGTTGCTAAATGCAATTTTTAGCTTCTGTATTAACTGCTGCTTGCTTGCAGGAGAGAAAATGCAGGGAGAGGAGATTCCAGGAAAGTTTGTTTTTTTTCTAAAGTCAACTGAAATTAACTCTTGTTTTTGTAAGATTATGATTACTGAACTAAACTAACATGTGAAATTTTATTGCTTTCTCCTATAAAAGGAGCCCTGATACAGCTTGGCACTGCATTCAGGCTCCCAAGTCCTGGGTGTAGTCACCGGCCAGCCAATAAAGGTTCCATCCCACTACTTGGTGTCTGAGTGGTTTTCCCTGGGGGTCCTCACCATAATCGTGTTAATGAAAAGAAATTTGGAGGGCTAGAGAGATGGTTCAGCTGTTAAGGCGCTTGCCCACAAAACCTAAGGACCTGAAGTTCGACTCCCCAGTACCCACATAAAGCCAGATGCACAAAGTAGCGCATTCATCTGGAGCTTATTTTGCAGTGGCTGGAAGCCCTGGTGCACCCATTATCTCTCAGTTTGCAAATAAGTAAAAACATAAAAGGAATGATGGAGGAGGGCAAACGCAAAAAGACATAAGCCAGACGTGCTAGCGCACAGCATTGAGTGGTGGGTCTCACCCAAGCCCAGGATGACCTGGAATTATGTAGTTTCAGGTTGGCCTCTAACTCATGGAGATCCTTCTACCTCTGCCTCCCCAGTGTTGGGATTAAAGGCGTGCGCCACCACGCCCATCTTGTGGGTTTTTTTTTTTGGGGGGGGGGGAGGACAGGGTCTTACTCTAAGCCCACACTGACCTGGAATTCACTATGTAGTCTCAGACTGGCCTCGAACTCTCGGGATCCTCCTACCTGTCTCCCGAATGCTGAGATTAAAGGCATACGCCACCACGCCCGGCTCTCTCCTTCTTTCTTTCTTTCTTTCTTTCTTTCAATGTCATGTCTCGTGTAGCCCATATGGGCCTCCAAGTCCCTATGTAGCCGAGGACCTTGAACTTATCTGCCTCCATGTCCTGAGTAAGAGGGTGATAGGCATGCACCACAATACGAGACCCAGTAAAAATTCATCACATATCACCCACCCTTGGAAATCTTAAACGGAATTGAATACGGAGCGAAAGGGATCGGTTACAGTGTCCCCGAGAGAGTAAACAGGCGTTTAACAACCCTTGGGCTAGCATAACACGATGAAAAGTCGAGCTCGTGGGGCTGCAATGTGGATGGTTTGCAAGGAAGAAAAAGAAAAAAAAAAACAGCTCCAATTCTTCTGCTTGATATGAGCCCATTCGAGTGCCCAAGAGGCAGAAACGGTCATAAAGACAAGGCTGGGCGATATGGAGCGGGTCCGCAGCGAGGGCTGTCAGCGTTCCCAGAAGCAAACACCCAGACTCCACTCCCCCTCCAGTGAGCCCAGGGAAGGGAGGGGACATGCGACCGTACGCGACGGACATAAGCCGGAATAGAACATGGAAACGCGGTGCACAGGCCGCGATGGCAAGCAAGCCTGTGCACCGCGGCCTTACAGTGACCGCCGGCTCCACGTCCAGCTCCTCCATAGCTTCGCGCCACGGTCGCCGGGACCTCGCCGGGCTGCCGCTCCTCGCGCTCGGCCCTCCCGCTCGCAACCAGCTGCGAGAGAGGACCCCGGCCGGGGCGACCTCAGCGGTGCCTGCAGAACCGACCTTCGACGCCGCAGAACGCTTGGTCGCAGCCACGAACCACCACTCCACCGATGTCCCCATGTATCCCACCTTCCAAGTCTGGGCACTGTCCCACGGGACACAGTACCGGGGACAAGCTATCCTCGAAGAAGCGCTCTCGCCAGATCAGGCGGTACCGCAGACAGCCCCGCGCCGGCCATAGTGAAGGACCCCGGAGACGGCGGGAGGGCTGGTGGCGCGGGCGGACGTGCGCGTGCGCGAGCAAGGCGGGTCTGCACTTCAGTGAGGCTAACATCTCTCAAGACGGATTCTGTTCCTTCGGGTCTTCCCGCCGTCTCTTCTGTAAACCCCAAGGGTGCGACGGGCTTGTGTTCGAATCATAAGGGCCACGCCCACCCCCAAACACGAAAGACAAGTGGACAAAAGCCGTGCCGCTAAAACAATTGGGGAATTCAGACAGCTGTACAAGCTCAAAGAAAGACTCACGCGAGCTGGGGAGATGGTTTAGCGGTTGAGGCTTTTGCTGCGAAGCCTAAGGACCCAGGCTCTACTCCCCAGAACCCATTTAAGCCAGATGCACATGGTGGCTCATATGTCTGAAGTTTGCAGTGGCCAGAGGTCCTGGCACGCGCATTCTCTCCCTCTCTCTGGTAAATAAATTAAAATTAAATATTTAAAAAAAAAAAGAAACAGTGGGTTATCACTTTGAGAAAAAGAAAAAATAAGCAGAGCGTGGTGGCGCACGCCTTTGATCCCAGCACTCACAGTCAGAGGTAGGAGGATCACGGTGAGTTCCAAGGCACCCTGAGACCATATAGTGAATTCCAGCCAACAGGTCAGCCTGACCTACAGTGAGACCCTACCTCAATAAACCAAAATAAAAGAAAAAGGAGGGAAGCCTGGCGTGGTGGCGCGCGCCTTTAATCCCAGCACTCGGGAGACAGAGGTAGGAGGATCGCCGTGAGTTCGAGGCCACCCTGAGACTCCATAGTGAATTCCAGGTCAGCCTGAGCTAGAGTGAGACCATACCTCGAAAAAACAAAACAAACAGAAAGAAAGAAAGAAAGAAAAAGGAGGGAGAAATGCATTAGAGGGTCTGGAGAGATGGCTTAGCAGATAAGCCATTTACCTGCAAAGCCAAAGGACCCCGGTTCAAATCCCCACTTCCCACATAAGCCAGATGCACAAGGAGGTGCATACCCTTGGAGTTCGTTTGCAGCAGCTGAAGGCCCTAGTGTGCCCATTCTCTATCTGCCTCTTTCTCTCTCACTCTCTCTCTCTCTCAAATAAATATTTTAAAAATAAAAAAAAATGCATTAGGGAACCCTGGCCTCATGGAAAAGTCAACAATTGCTAGAATAACCTAAATGACTCTTTTTGTTTGTTTTGTTTTTTGAAGTAGGGTTTCACTCTACCTCTGGCTGACCTAGAATTCACTATTCAGTCTCAGGCTGGCCTTGAACTCATAGCAATCCTACCTCTGCCTCCCAAGTGCTGGGAATCATGCTCCTCCACTTTTTTCATCTGGTTTATGTAGGTCCTGAGGAATCAAGCCTTGAACCGGGGGTCCTTAGGTTTTGCAAGCAAGCACTTAACATCTAAGCCTTCTCTCTAGCCCCCCAATTTTTACTTTTCTTAATGTCCATACCCATATATTAATACTACTCTCACTTTTTTTTTTTTTTTTTGAGGTAGGGTCTCACTCTAGCCCAGGGTGACCTGGAATTTACTATGTAGTCTCAGGGTGGCCTCAAACTCTTGGTGGTCCCCTACCTCTGCCTCTCAAATGCTGGGATTAAAGGTGTGCACCACCACAGCCAACTTACTCTCACTTTTGATTAGAGATGCTTCTCTTTTCAGATAGTAGTGACCTATGGTATGACTCAAACGTCACCATAGTGCTGAGAAGAAGTGATACTGAATTGTTCAGCATTGAAACATCTCTATCAAACTTTAAAAGGCTCAGGGTCCATTGTGGAAGAGGTGGCAGAAAGAATGTAAGAGCCAAAGGAAGGATAGAACTCCTTACAATGTGCTCTTCCAGACACAAAATGGCCTGGATATCCATCACCTCACAGTGCCTGGTACTACCTACACAAGACCCTCACAAGAGGTAGAAAAGATGATGACATCTGCCTCCTAAGTACTGACATCAAAGGTGTGCACCATCACACCCAGCTCAAAAAACAAAGTATTTTTTTGTTTTCCGATTTTTTTTAATTTAATATTTTTTAAATTTTTTTGTTTATTTTTATTTATTTATTTGAGAGCAACAAAGAGAGAAAGACTCAGAGAAAGAGAGAGAGAATGAGCACGCCAGGGCCTCCAGCCACTGCAAACGAACTCCACAGACATGCGCCCCCTTATGCATCTGGCTAATGTGGGTCCTGGGGAATCGAGCCTCGAACCAGAGCCCTTAGGCTTCACAGGCAAGCACTTAACCACTAAGCCATCTCTCTAGCCCTAATTTAATATCTTTTATTCACAACTTCCATAATTGTAGACAATAATCTTGGTAATTCCCTCTCTCCCCACACTCTGCAATTCCACTCTCCATCACACCCTTTCCTCCTCTCAATAATCAGTCTCTTATTTATTTATTTTATTTTATTTTTTCTGGTTTTCCGAGGTAGGGTCTCACTCTAGCCCAGGCTGACCTGGAATTCACTATGGAGTCTCAGGGTGGCCTCGAACTCACGGCGATCCTCCTACCTCTGCTTCCCGAGTGCTGGGATTAAAGGCGTGCGCCACCACGCCCGGCTAAAACTCCATTCTCCATCATATACCCTCCCCATCTCAATCAGTCTCTCTTTTATTTTGATGTCATGATCTTTTCCTCCCATTATGATGGTCTTGTGTAGGTAGTGTCAGGCACTGTGAGGTCATAGATACCCAGGCCATTTTGTGTCTGGGGGGAGCACATTGTAAGGAGTCCTACCCTTCCATTGGCTCTTACATTCTTTCTGCCACCTCTTCTGCAATAGACCCTGAGCCTTGGAAGGTGTGATAGAGATATTGCAGTACTGAGCACTCCAGTCACTTCTTTCCAGCACCATGATGCCTTCTGAGTCATCACAAGGTCACTGCCATCTGAAAAGAGAAGATTCTCTACCAAAAGTGAGAGTAGCATTAATATAAGGGTATGAATATTAAGAGAAGTGCTTACTGGGTGGTTAGATAAGCATAGTATATACATTTAGCCAGACAGCAACAGATGTTACACCCCTAGGGCTCATGACTACCCCTGTTTTAAGTGCTCTTTATCAAGGATGTATTCCCTCCCATGGAGCAGCCCTCCGGTCCAATTAGAGGGTAGTTGGTTTCCACCATGACAGACGTGCTACTATTGCACCCGTTGGCTCATTTGGCCTGGCTGCCAAAATATAAGGCTTGCAGTGTCCACTGTTGAGTATCTTCACTAGTGATTTGTCTCTCTCCCATTGAACTGCATGCAGAATGGCTTCTTCCAGCTTTCTGTCAGCTGGTCTACACGGAGGAGGTTTTCAGCTCAGTTCCAGCAGGATTTCTCAGTGGCCTTGCTGCCCAAGTATGTGGAGTCTTCAGCAATAGGGTCTTACCATCTATTCCTGGTGGGAAACCAAGGGCCTCGGCAATGGCCTATAATGTTTTGGGGGCATCAGGGACCTCCCTGGCCAACAACTCAATGGAAGGTATCCCATTCCTGGCACTGAAAATTTTCTAGCAACAATCTATAGCTCTTGAGTGTTCCATTGTCCAAAACATAGGTTTCCATATGATTTATTTATATCCTCTTAGATTTTGATTAGCCCTCCCTCCACCTTTCCTTTACTCAATCTATTCCCCTGACCTCACTTTGGGCCTTTTCACCCCCATTAATCTATTCTTCTACTTACATATATACAATACCATCCTATTAAGTACTCCCTCCTTTCCTTTCCCTTCCCTTTATATCTCCTTTCTAGCTTACTAGCCTTTGCTACTGAGTTTTCTTCCTACTCACACAGAAGTCCAATCATCTGTAGCTAAGATACACATATGAGAGAGAACATGCAATGCTTGGCTTTTGGGGCCTGGGTTACCTCACTTAGTATAGTCCTTTCCAGATCCATCCATTTTCCTGCAAATTTCCTAACTTCATTTTTCTTTACCGCTGAGTAGAACTCCATTGTATAAATGTGCCATATCTTCATTATTTACACATCAGTTGAGGGACATCTAGGCTGGTTCCATTTCCCAGCTATTCTGAATAGAGCAGCAATAAACATAGTTGAGCAAGTAACTCTAAGGTAATGAGATGAGTCCTTAGGATATATGCCTAGGAGAGCTATAGCTGGGTCATATCGGAGATCTATTTTTAGCTGTCTTAGGAATCTCCACAATGATTTCCACAATGGCTGGGCAAGATTGCATTCCCACCAACAGTGTAGAAGGGTTCCTCTTTTTCCACATCCTTGCCAGCATTTGTGGTCATTTGTTTTCATGATGGTAGCCAATCTGACAGGCGTGAGATGGAATCTCAATGTACTTCTAAACTGCATTTCCCTGATGACTAGGGATGTAGAATCCTTTTTGTTTGTCTGTTAGTTTGTCTGTTTGCTTGTTTGTTTTCCAAGGTAGGGTCTCACTATAGCCCAGGCTGACCTAGAATTCACTATGTAGTCTCACAGTGGCCTTGAACTCACAGCAATCCTCCTACCTCTGCCTCCCAACTGCTGGGATTAAAGGCGTGTGCCACCAAGCCCCATGAAAAAAGCATGTTTTGAGACAAGGTATCTCTAGCTGAAGCTGGATCGGAACTTACTATGTAGACCAGGCTACTAGACTCAACTAACAGCAGTCTTCCTTCCTCACCATCTCAAATTCTGAGGTTAGAGATGGAAACCATCCTTCCTTTGGCTCTTACATTCTTTCCGCCACCTCTTCCACAATGGACCCTGAGCCTTGGAAGGTGTGATAGAGATATTGCAGTGCTGAGCACTACTGTCACTTCTTCCCAGCACCATGATGTCTTCTGAGTCATCCCAAGGTCACTGCCATCTGAAAAGAGAAGATTCTCTACCAAAAGTGAGAGTAGCTTTAATATATAGGTGTGAACATTAAGAGAAGTGCTTCCTGGGCAGTTTGATGAGCATAGTATATACATTTAGCCAGACAGCAGCAGACGTTACACCCCTAGGGCTCATGAGTACCCCTGTTGTAGGTTTTCAGTATCAGGGATGTATTCCCTCCCATGGAGCAGGCTTCCAGTTCAATTAGAGGGCAGTTATTTTTCACCATGACAGACGTGCCACTATTGTAACCGCTGGCTCATTTGGCCTGGTTGGCCAAATATAAGGCTTGCAGTATCCACTGTTGACACTGAAAATTTTCTAGCAACAATCTATAGCTCCTGAGTGTTCCATTGTCCAAAAAAGTAGGTTTCCATATGATTTATTTACATCCTCTTAGATTTTGATTAGCCCTCCCTCCACCTTTCCTTTACTCAATCTCTTCCCCTGACCTCACTTGGGCCTTTTCACCCCCATTAATCTATTCTTCTACTTACTTTTGAGATATGAGAGACAGAGGGAAGCAGAGGGAATGAGTGAGTATGGTTGGGCCAAAGCTTTCTGCCACTACAATTGAACTCCAGATACATGCGTCAGTTTAGGCATCTGGAACAGGAGAGTATGCCAAACACTACCAAGGGGGAACTGGCTATAACACCCATAAATTCACCCCCAACAATACACTGCCTCCAGGAGGAGTTAATTCCCAAATCTCCATCAGCTGAGGACCTAGCATTCAGAACAACTAAGTTTATGGGGGACACCTGAATCAAACCACCACACGTGTCCTGGAAAATCGAACCCCAGGCTGTTAGGCTTTCAGGCTTTGCAACAAGCACCTTCAACCACGGAGCCATCTCTCCAGCACCATGAACTGTTTTTCTTTTTTTCTTTTTTCTTTGAGGGGCCTAGGGAGTTTAATAGAGATGAAACTCCAGGGCCTTGTACATGTTAGACAAGTGTTCTACTCCAAGTACATCCCCAGCATCTTTTTGTTCTTTCTTTCTCCAGGTAGGGTCAAGGTGGCCTTGAACACTAGGTGATACTCCTAACTGTGCTTCCCCAGTGCTGGGATTAAAGGCATGCAGCATCAAGCCTAGATTTCAGTGTCTTTAATTCTTCTGTGTGTTTGTTTGGGCATAGCCTCTAGCCCAGCCTGACCTGTAACACCCAGTAACATAGGCTGACCCCAAATTTATGGAGATCCCCTTACTCAACCTGTCCAAAATGCTGAGATTGAAAGAATGGTCTACCAAAATTGATTTATTTTATTTTATTTTATTTTATTTTCAAGGTAGGGTTCTACTCTAGCCCAAGCTGATCTGGGATTCACTCTGTAGTCCCAGACTGGTTTCCAACTTGCAGTGATCCTCCTAACCTCTACCTCCCAAATCCTGGGCTTAAAGACAAGCACTTCCACGTCCTGCTAAAAAAAAAAGTATAACTTGAAGGCTGGACGTGGCGACATATGCCTTTAATCCCAGCACTCAAGACGCAGAAGTAGGAGGATCATCATGAGTTCAAGGCCACCCTGAGAATACAGAGTGAATTCCAGGTCAGCCTGGGCTACAGGGTGACCCTACCTTGAAATACCAAAAACCAAACACACACACACACACACACACACACACACACACACACACAAATCAGCTAAGGCCTGGAGAGATGGCTTAGCAGTTAAGACACATGCCTGTGAAGCCTAAGGAGGCAGATTCAATGCTCCAGGTCCCACATAAGCCAATGCACATGGTGGCACATGCATCTGGAATTGACTTGTAGTGGCTAGAGGTCCTGGTATACCCATTCTTACTCTCTCTGTCTCCGAATTCACACATCAAAATTCAAATAACTTTTTTCTTTCTTAATTTTTAAATATTTTATTTATTTATTTATTTTGAGGTAGGGTCTCACTCTGGTCCAGGCTGACTTGGAATTAACTATGTAGTCTCAGGGTGGCCTCTAACTCATGGCAATACTCCTACCTCTGCCTCCCGATCGAGTGCTGGAATTAAAGGCCGGCAGCACCACGCCCGGCCTTAATATTTTATTTTTATGTGTCTTTCCTTCTTTCTTTCTTTCTTTCTTTCTTTCTTTCTTTCTTTCTTTCTTTCTTTTTTTCCTGATGTAGGGTTTCACTCTAGTCCAGGCTGACCTGGAATTCACTATGTAGTCTCAGGGTGGCCTGGAACTCATGGTGATCCTCCTACCTCTGTCTCCAGAGTGCTAGGATTAAAGGCGTGTGCCACCATACCTGGCAATATTTTGTTTTTATTTATTTGACAGAAAAGAGGGAGAGAGAGAGAGAATGGACACACCAGGGCCTCCAGCCACTGCAAACAAACTCCAGACATATGCACCCTCTTGTGCATCTGGCTAACGTGGGTCCTGGATAATTTAATCTGGGTCCTTTGGCTTGGTAGGCAAATGCCTTAACCACTAAGCCATCCCTCCCTCCAGCCCCCCCCCCCTTTTTTTTTTTTTTTTTTTGGTTTTTTGAGGTAGGGTCTCGCTCTGGCCCAATCTGACCCAGAATTCACTATGTAGTCTCAGGCTGGCCTTGAACTCACAGTGATCAGATCCATATGCCTCTGCCTACCAAGTGCTGGGATTAAAGGCATGTGCCACCACGCCCAGCCCAAATAATTTTTTTCGAGGTAGGCTCACACTCTAGCTCAGGCTAACCTCAAAGTCATTCTGTAGCCAAGGCTGGCCTCAAGTTCACAGGTTTTCTCGTATTTCACTAGACGTGGTGGCACCTGCCTTTAATCACAGCATTTGGGAGATAGAGGTAGAAGGATCACTGTTATTTCGAGGCCAGCCTGAGACTACATAGTGAGTTCTAGGTCAGCCTGAGCTACAGTGAGATCCTACCTTGAAAAATAAACAACAAAATCAGCTAAGCTTGCTGGTGTATACTTTTAATTCCAACACTTGGCAGATGGAGGTAGGAGGATCACAGTGAGTTCAAGGCAGAGTGAGTTCCAGATCAGCCTGAGCTAGAGTGAGACCCTACATCATTAAAACCAAAAGAAAGAAAAAGGAAAAAAGAAGAAATTTACAGGAGGATCACCATCAGTTTGAGGCCAACCTGAGACTGCATAGTGAATTCCAGGTCAGTTTGGGCTAGAGTGAAACTCTTAGGAAAAAAAAAAAAAAAAACACAAAAAAAGAAAAAAGAGATAGCCAGGTGTGGTGGTGCACGCCTTTAATCCCAGCGCTTGGGAGGCAGAGGTAGGAGGATCGCCATGAGTTCAAGGCCACCTTGAAACTAGAGTTAATTCCAGGTCAGCCTGGACCAGAGCGAGACCCTACCTTGAAAAACCAAAAAAAGAAAGAAAGAAAGAAAAAAGAGGGTTGGAGAGATGGCTTAGCGGTTAAGCACTTGCCTGTGAAGCCTAAGGACCCCGGTTTGAGGCTCAATTCCCCAGAACCCAAGTTAGCCAGATGCACAAGGGGCCGCACACATCTGGAGTTTGTTTACAGAGGCTGGAAGTTCTGGCGCACCCATTCTCTCTCTCTCTCTCTCTCTCTCTGTCACTCTCAAATAAATAAATAAACAAAAAAAAAAGAAAAAAGAAAGAAAGAAACTTAGTTTCTCCATATATTTAACTAAAGAAAGCTTCTCAATATGATTTCATGATGCTGAGGGTGTACTAGGCAAGTATTCTACCATTGAACACCCTGAGCACCCTCCGTCTTTTTTTTTTTTTTTTTTTTTTTTTTTTTTTTGTTCGTCAAGGTAGGGTCTCACTCTAGCCTAGGCTGACCTGGAATTCACTGTAGTCTGAGGGTGGCCTGGAACTCATTGCAATCCTCCTACCTGTGTCTCCCAAGTGCGAGTGCTGGGATTAAGGGCACATGGTACCACACCATCTTTTTAAAAATTTATTTTATTTATTTGCATGCAGAGAGAGGCACAGAGAAGAAAGACAGATAGAGAAAGAGAATGAGCACGTCAGGGCTTCTAGCCACAAACGAACTCCAGATGTATGCACCACTTTGTGCATCTGGCTTTATGTGGGTACTGGGGAAACAAACCCGGGGAGCTAGGTTTTATTTTTTTTATTATTATTATTTAATTATTTATTTATTTATTTTGGTTTTTCAAGGTAGGATCTCACTATAGCTTAGGCTGATCTGGAATTCAGTATGTAGTCTCAGGGTGGCCTTGAATTCACAGCAATCCTACTACCTCTGCCTCCTGAGTACTGGGATTAAAGGCATATGCCATTACACCCTGCAGAGGGAAATCTTTATTTACTTATTTATTTATTAGAGATAGCAAAGACAGAGTGAGTGAAAATGGGCACACCAGGGCCTCCATCTACTGCAAACAAACTCCAGACATATGTGCCACCATGTGCATCTGACTTATGTGCGACGTGGAAGATTGAACCTGGCTCCTTAACCACTAAGACATCTCTCCAGCCTGTAGTTAGGTTTTATAGGCAAGTGCCTTAAACCACTGCACCATCTCTCCAGCCCCACCTCCTCTTCCTCTTCTCCCTCCTCCTTCTTTTCTCCTCCTCCTCCTCTTTTTTCTTCTTTTTGTTTGCTTGTTTTTTCTTTTTTGTTTGTTTTTCAAGGTAGGGTTTCACTCTAGCCCAAGCTGACCTGGAATTCATTATATAGTCTCAGGGTGGCCTTAAACTCCTGGTGATCCACCTACCTCTGCTTCCTGAGTGCTGGGATTAAAGATGTGCCACCAGGCTCAGCTAATTTAATTTTTATTTGTTTATTTGAAAGAGGGAGAGAGAGAGAGAGAGAATGGGTGTACCAGGGCCTCCAGTCACTGTAAATGAACTCCAGGTGCATGCCTCACCTTGTGTATCTGGCTTACATGGGTACTGGGAAATTGAACCTGGGTTCCTTGGCTTTGCAGGCAAGTGCCTTAACCACTAAGCCATCTCTCCATACCTCTGTTTTGTTTTTTTTTCAAGGTAGGGTCTCACTCTAGTTCAGGGTAACCTGGAATTCACTACATAGTCTCTTTTTGGATTGTGTGTGCCGTTTATGCACATGTATGTGCCCACATGGTGCCTCATGTGCTAGCTTGTCTGCAGCAGTTTGTACAAGCCTGTGGTGGCCAGAGGGAACACTGGGTTTTCTGCTCCATGAATCATCCACCTACTCTTTTTTTGTTTGTTTGTTTGTTTTAATCTTTATTTATTTGTAAGCAGAGAGATAGTAGAAAGACAGAAAGAATGGGCATGCCACTACAAGTGAACTCCAGAAGCATGCAACACTTCGTTTTTGTTTTATTTTTATTTATTTATTTGAGAGAGAGAGACAAAGAGAGAGAATGGACTCCAGGGCATCCAGCCACTGCAAACGAACTCCAGATGCATGTGCCACCTTGTGCATCTGGCTTACGTGGGTCCTGAGGAATTTAACCAAGGCCCTTTGGCTTTTCAGACAAGTGTATTAACCACTAAGCCATCTCTCCAGCCTGCATGCACCATTTTGTGCATCTATCTTACGTGGGTTGGGGAATCGAACCTTGGTTCTTAGGCTTTGTAGGCAAGTGCTTTAACCAATAAGCAATCCTTCAACCCTAAATACTTTTCTTAAAAAAAAAAAAGATTTTATTTATTTATTTAAGACAGAGAGGGGGAGAGAGAGAAAGAGAATGGGCATGTCAGGGCCTCTAGTCACTGCAAACAAATTACAGATACATGTGCCACCATGTGCATCTGGCTTACCTGGGACCTGGAGAATTGAACCTTGGTACTTGTGCTTTGCAGGCAAGCATCTTAACTGCTAAGCCAACTCTCCAGCCCCCACCTATTCTTTTTTTTTTATTTTTTTTTATTTTTGAGGTAGGGTCTCAGTGTAGCCCAGGCTGTCCTGGAATTCACTCTGTAGTCCTGGCCAGTATTGAACTCACAGTGATTTTCCTATGTCTGCCTCAAGACTCGTGAGATTAAAGGTGTTTGTCACACCACACCAAGCTCTTCTTCTTCTTCTTCTTTTTTTTTTTTTTTTCCCAGATTTCCCGGTATGGTTTCGCTGTAGTCCAGGCTGACCTGGAACTCACTATGTAGTCTCAGGGTGGCCTTGAACTCGTGGATGATCCTCCTACCTCTGCCTCCTGAGTGCTGGGATTAAAGACGTGAGCCTTCCTCCCTCCCTCCCTCCCTCCCTTTCCTTTTCTTTTCTTTCTTCTGTCTTTCTTTCTCTTCTGAGGTAGGGTCTTGCTTTAGCCCAGGCTGACCTGGAATTCACTATGGAGTCTCAGGGTGGCCTCGGACTCACAGCAATCCTCCCACCTCTGCCGCCCCAGTGCTAGGATTAAAGGCATGCACCACCACGCCTGGCGCTTTCTTCTTTCTTTCTCTTTCTTTTTGTTTTTTTTGAGGCAAGGTCTCACTCTAGCCCAGGCTAACCTGGAACTCTGTAGTCCCAGGCTGGCTTCATCCAGCTGAGTCAGAGATTTCTTTTTAAAGTTTATTTAAGTTAGCCTGGGCTAGAGTGAGACCCTACCTTGTAAAACAAAACAAACCGGGTGTGGTGGCGCACACCTTTAATCCCAGCACTCTGGAGGCAGAGGTAGAAGGATAGCTGTGAGTTTGAGGCCACCCTGAGACTACATAGTGAATTCCAGGTCAGCCTGGGCTACAGTGAGACCCTACCTTGAAAAACCAAAAAATAAAAAAAGTAAATAAATAAATAAAATAAAAAATTAAAGGAGATTGCTTGCAATGCCTGCTAACGCAGATTCAATTCCACAGCACTCACATAAAGTTGGATGGGCATTTGTTCACAGTGACATGAACCTGGTGCACCCACACACACAGGAAAATAAATAATAAAAAAAAGGTCAATTAAGGAAGCAGTGCTGTTGCCAAGGGTAGAGCTGATTTGAACAAGATCTGGGGATTGGCGAGATGGCTTAGGGGCTAAAGGAACTAGCCAAGAGTGTTGGCCGGGGTTCCAGTCTCAATTCCTGAGTACTAATGTAAAGCCAGATGCACACTGATGTGAACCAGATCAAATCAGGCTTCCTCTGCCTTCTGACTCAATCTTCCTATCTTGGCAAGTCTCACCTTTCAGGCCTTAGCTTCTTCATCTTCCAGCAGGACTATGAGAAGCCCATCAGATGGAACTCCACCCAAAGCCAGAGATGGAAAAGGAATTGACAGATTTCAACCAGGTTTGTAGAAAATGGAATAGGCTGAGCATGCAAGCCTTTAATTGCAGCACTGGGGAGGTGGAGGTAAGAGGACCACTGTCAGTCAAGACCAGCCTGGGACTACAAAGTGTGTTCCACATCAGCCTGGGCTAACCCTACCTGGAAAAATCCAAAAAATAAAAATAGCTGGGAGAAGCCGGGTATGGTGGCACATGCCTTTAATCTCAGCACTCAGGAAGCAGAGGTAGGAGGATTGCTGTGAGTTTGAGGCCACCCTGAGACTACACAGTGAATTCCAGGTCAGCCTGGGCTAGAGCAAAACCCTATCTCAAAAAACCAAGAAAAGTAAAATAATAATAATAATAAATAAAAAATTGATGGAATAGACTCCAAGCTCTTAAGAGGAGGAGTGCCCTGAACTTGCGACCAGTTTGGCACTACAGAATGACTTCCAGGTTAGCCTAGGAATGATTGAAACTTTACTTAAAAAAAAAAAAAAGAAAAAAGAAAAAGCCAGGCGTGGTGGTGCAAACCTTTAATCCCAGAACTTGGGAGGCAGAGGTAGGAGGAATTCTAGATCATCCTGGGTTAGAGGGAGGCACTATCTCCAAAAACCAACCAAACAAAACCCCACAAAACAACAACCAAAAGATATTATTTGAGTTCTAGTGAGTTTGAAGTGTCTCTGGCACATCTGAGTTGAGGTGTTTAAAAATCAGAAGCACAAAGAAAGATCTGGACTAGAAATAGATCTGAGAGTTATTAGCAATCAGATGGTAATGGAAGTAGTGACACGTCCTAGGAGAGGGATATAGTGATAATTCAGCAAAGGTGATGTTGGAGAGAGCAGTTTTCGTGGTGCTATGGGGCCAGCACCAGATTGCAGTGGATTGAGGAATTAGTGGGAGGTGAGAGGGTGGAGACAGCTGGCATGGGTATTTTTTTCTCAAGTTGTTTGGCCAAGAATGGAGCGTTATGGTGGTAATGTCATGATGGAGTTGAAAACTGATTGTTTCTGTAATGGAGGAGTGGAAGGAACTACAGGACATCATAAAGTCAATGGAGAGAGGCGCTGGATGGATGAAATAATTATGATTTGTCAGCCCGCCGTGGTGGTGCATGCCCTTAATACCAGCACTCAAGAGGCAGAAGTAGGAGGATCACCATGAGACTACATAGTGAATTCCAGATCAGCCTGGGCCAGAGTGAGACCCTACCTCGAAAAACCAAAAAAAAAAAGAAAAAAAAATTAGGATTGTCCTTCAAACAGGAGAGGCCTACTTCTGCTTTGTAAATGGAGCAGGGGAGTAAAGGCCTCTTTGGTAGGCTCAGCAGCTTATGTTGGCTAGTTTTCACTGATGGAAGTTGGATGACAGGCCATGAGCAGGAGTAAAGGGTTCCTTGAATGAATAAAAGAACATTTTTGTCCTCAGCTAGTCCAGAGATACCAACCAGCCAGAAGTGGTCGTTGCACCTGAGGCCCAAGCAGGGTGAGGAACCGGTTGAGGCTTCACCATCCAAAGAATGAGGGGGCCTGAGGGTCAGTGTGAAGTGGGGAGGGCTGCATTTTGTGCCTTGTAACATGAGTTTTCCTCACAACCTCATGCTGGGGCAGTTTGGATTTAGGCTTCCCTTTCCAGGTGTGCTGGTTCTGTCTTCCTCGTCCTATGGCTCCAGTGGAAGGCCACAAGCCTTCTTATCCTCGCCGACGACCAGCTGGAAGCCATTTTGATTATGCTCAACCACAGAAGGAGGACAATACAGCCCCGCCCAGAGCCAAGGCGCGCCCCCGCGGCGGGCTGGGTGCGCGTGTCCGCGCCTCTTCCCGCCGGCCCGCCGGGCGCCTGGCCCAGTCGGCGGCGACGCGGGGTGGGGGGTGGCGCTGGTAGGGGTGGTTATGTAAGCGTTGCGCGCTCCCGCGAGGCGGCAGCCAATAGGAAGCCCCGGTCGCTCGTGCTCGCGCACGCAGGGTGGGGGGAGGGAGCGCACGACGTGCGCGCACCCTCTCCCTCGTCCAGCGCTGCCGCCTCCTTCTCCTGCCGCTCCTGGTGCTGCTTGTGTGTTCCTTCGGTGCGGACCTGGTACCTCTTTTGTGAAGCGGCTGCTGAGGAGACCCCGGCGCTCGCCATGGCCGACGAGAAACCCAAGGTGAGCTCGGTGGCCGCCTCCTCCTGCCTGCCGTGCGGCCGGTGGGTGGCGCGGGCCGGGGTCCGGCCTTGAGCCCGCCGCGAGTTCCCCTCGCTTTCCCGGGCCCCCCATGGGGCTGGCCGTGGCTCAGGCCCGGCGCTCCGCGCCATTTTCCTCCCTCCCTCCTTCCCTCCCTCCCTTCCTTCCTCCCTCCCGCGCCGGAGGAGGCTCGTCTCCTTCTCCCGCCCCCGGGACCTCGGAGCGCGCGCCGCGCGGGGCCAGCGACGTATCGCGGGAGCCCGCGGGCCCACCGGCTCTGCGCGGGTGCCTCGGCCGGCCGCCGGCGCGGGTGACGAGGGCGTTGGGCGCGCGGAGCCCACCCTGCGCGGACCCGGCGGCGGCGGCGGGAGTCCTCTGGGTCCCGCTTCTGCTAGGAGGGCTGGGGGCCGCGGGCATGGAGAAGTCGGCCTCGGGACCGCGCCGAGGGTTCGGGGCGAATCAATGGGCTGCCCGCCCACGGGCCGGGGAGCGGATGCCCACGGCGGGGGGATTCCGTGGGGAGGCCCGAGGGGGAGGGGCAGCGGCGTGCCAAACATCCCCTTAACCCCGCGGGGACCATGTGGTTCGGAGAAGTTGGAGGCTGAGGTAGGAGCGGAGCGACGGGATGGAGCTGAACTTGGGAACGCGGCTCCTGGAGGAGACTTGGGTGACGACGAGGGGACGCGCATCTTCAGGGCACGCGGGACTTGCTACCTCGGATTTGCTTTGACACCCTCCTCCCTCGGGATCACTTTGCTGATGTAGGGTGCTGCAGAAATGTCTCCACACTTGATTTTGGTGAACTTCGTATTGGATCCAAATCCGCCAGGAAGATTTAACAGAAAACTATGGCTTTGACCCGTGACAGCAAAGGGGAGGGGAGAATAAGAACTAAAAATAAACAAACGAAGCTACTACAAGGAAGAACCAGTATTCCTTTCTGTTAAGGAATTTCTTTTTTTTTTTTTATAAGTACATTGGATTTTTAGCATTGAGCTGAACTTGGTGTCTTTTTATTAAGAGGACAGAAGCTAATTTCGAACTGCAAGCTGTGATTCCCTCCCTACGCGCTGTTTTGGTAGTTGTACTTGAAACATTTTGAGAAGGGAATGGGCGCTTAAGAGGGGATGCAAAAATATTTGGGCAAATGGAGAAATACAGCTTTTTAGAAAATCACAATAGAGTGAGACTCATCTTTTAAATGTAGTGTTGCCCTTGGTAGTAGGGATGTAGACTTTTCTGTTTAATAGAACAGTGCTGCAGGATTTCTCATCTTTCAGATTGCTTGCGGTGCCTGAGAACAGCTGTATGCTGTTGAATACAGGATATAAAACAAACCTGTTGATTCTGAAGCACGGTGGGCTGCTCCTACTTTGAAAAAGTATTTTTTTTTTTTTACATTTTCCAAATTATACTTTTTATTTTTCTTTCAACAGGAAGGAGTCAAGACTGAGAACAACGATCATATTAATTTGAAGGTTGCGGGGCAGGATGGTTCTGTGGTGCAGTTTAAGATTAAGAGGCATACACCACTTAGTAAACTAATGAAAGCCTATTGTGAACGACAGGTGAGGAATTGATATGTGCACTTCCACTTAAGTATCTATTTACAAAACCAGACTGAGAGTAGAAAGTAGACGAGCATAATACTGCAATGAGTATTTTTGGTAGGATGAACTTCCTTGACATGAGTTGTATCATACTTTGTATACGGTTTCTTCATTAAAAGTTAGTATGATTTTAGTGTTGTACCAGGAATGCTCGGTTATGTGTTAGCTACAAGTTCCCAAAGACATAAAATTTACAAGAAAAAGGTGAATCTTGAAGCCACACGTGGTGGTACATGCCTTTAATCTCAGCAATGGGGAGGCACAGGTGTATATAAATGAATCAACTTAGAAATTGCTTTTTGTCAAAAATATTTGAGTATTAGCAATTTTATTTTTTTTTGTTTTTTCCAGATAGGGTTTCATTCTACCTCAGGTTGACCTGGAATTCACTATGTAGTCTCAGGGTGGCCACTAACTCTCCTACTTCTGCTGCCTGGTCCCCCCCCCCCCCCCCCCCCCCCCCGCCCCAGACTGGGATTATAAACGTATGCCACCACGCCTGGCTAAAAGGTTTTTTGTTTTGTTTTGTTCTAATTATTTGAAAGAGAAAGAGGCAGATAGAGTAGGTGCACCAGGACCTTCAGCCACTGCAAATGAACTTCCAGACACATACACCACCTTGGGTATCTGGTTTCCATGGGCACTGGGAAATCAACCCTGGAGCCTTTGGCTTTGCAGGAAAGCAACTTAACCTTTAAGCCATCTCTTCAGCCCTTGTTTTGCTTTTTGAGGGTAGGGTTTTGCTGTAGCCCAGGTTGACCTGGAATTCACTACATACTCTCAGGATGGTCTCAAACTCAGGGCTAGCCTCCTAACTATGCCTCCTGAGTGCTGGTATAAAAGTGCACCATCGTGCCCAGCTCTCATTCCAATTTTTTACATGTTTGTATTTATTTAGCTTTTTGAGGTAGGGTCTCAGTCAACACAGATGACCTGGATGGAATTTACTATGTAGTCTCTCAGGATGGCCAAAAACTCCCTGTGATCCTCATACTAGCCCAGTTTAGTTTTACTTTTGAAAAGGTCTTGCTTGCTATTGCTGTGGAGCTCTTTTTTAAAATTAATTTATTTATTAGAGACTGAAAGGGAGAGAGTGAGAATGGGCACACCAGTGCCTCTAGCCACTGTAAACAAACTCCAGATGCATTTGCCACCTTGTACATCTGGCTTACATGAGTACTGGAGAACTGAACTGAGGTCCTTTGGCTTTGCAGGCAAACTCTTTAACTGCTAAACCATCAATCCTCCTACCTCTGCCTTTGTGCTGGGATTATGCGCCACCATGCCCAGCTTTGTTTTTATAATTTATTTACAAGGGGAGGATTGGTGGGCCAGGCCCTCTTTCTACTGCAAATGAACTCAAGATTTGTGTACCACACTGCATCACTGGCTTTAGATGGGTACTGGAGAATTAAACCAAGGCTTATCAGGCCTTGCAAGTAACCACCTTTAGCTGCTGAGCCATCTCCCCAACCCTCATTTTTTGTTTTCCTTAAAGTAGTGTCTAACTAGTCAAGTCTGACCTAAAATTAACTATGTCCCAAGTTGACCATCTCCCTCAGTCTCCTGAGTGCTTGGGATTACAAGTGTGTGCCACCACACCTGGCGTGAAAGGTTGAAATTTACCTTTTTAGCTGGGCGTGGTGGCACACGCCATTAATCCCAGCACTCTGGAGGCAGAGGTAGGAGGATGGCCATGAGTTCGAGGCCACCCTGATACTCCATAGTGAATTTCAGGTCAGCCTGGGCTAGAGTGAGACCCTTCCTCAAAAAAAAAAAAAAGAAAGAAAGAAAGAAACTTACCTTTTTAATTTTGTTTAATTTTCTTTTAAATTTCCCACTAAGCCTGGAGGTTGATTTTTTTTATTTTTTATTTTATTATTATTATTATTATTATTATTATTTTTTTTTTTTTTGCTTTTTTGAGGTAGGGTCCTTCTGTAGCCCAGGCTGATCTGGAATTCACTCTAGTCTCAGGGTTGCCTGGAGCTCACAGCCATCTTCCTAACATGGCGTCCCAAGTGCTGGTGTCAAAGGTGTGTGCCACCATACCCAGTGAGATTGTTTGTTTGTTTGTATTTAATTAATTAATGAATTATTATTATTATTTTGTTTTTTCGAGGTAGGGTCTCACTCTAGCCCAGGCTGACCTGGAATTCACTATGGAGTCTCAGGATGGCCTTGAACTCACGGCGATCCTGCCACCTCTGCCTCCTGAGTGCTGGGATTAAAGGTGTGTGCCACCACGCCCGGCTTAATTTAATTTTTTGAGAGAATGTGCACACCGGGGCTTTCAGCCACTGCAAAAGAACTCCAGATGCATGCGCCACCTTGTGCATTTGGCTTCCATGGGTCCTGGGGAATCGAACCTGGGTTCTTTGGCTTTGCAGGCAAGTGCCTTAAATACTCAGCCATCTCTTTAGCCAGTGGTGTTTTCAATTAGCCTAGCTGACCAGGGAGTCCCAGTGGTCTTCCTGTTTCTCTCCTTAATGTTGAAGTTACAGGCATGCAAGTATATGCCCAGCATTTTGTATGTGTACTGGTAATTTATCTCAGGTCCACCTATTTGCATCCAGTGAGCCATCTCACCCTCTCCCACTTTTTTTGAGGGTGGTGTGGGTAGGGTCACACACTAGTCCAGTCTGACCTGGAACTCACTCAATTTCAGTCCAGTCCTGAACTCACAACAATCCTTCTACTTCTGTCTCCCAAGTGCTGGAATCAAAAGTGTCCACCACCATGCGCAGCTTCCTCCTTTTTTGAAATATGCAAAGAACTTTTCACAGGTTTGTGAGTCATCTTTGTGTTGTGCAGGGACCATGCTAATCCCTGTTGTTCCACTTTTAGTTTAGTTGCTGCCAAGTGAGCACAAAGTGGCCTTGAATAGTAATATCTATATATCTTAGCAATTTTCTGTTAAAGCTGGACATGGTGGCACATGCCTTTAATCCAGCACTCGGGAGGCAGAGGTAGGATTGCCCTGAGTTTGAGGCTACCCTGAGACTACATAGTGAATTCCAGGTCAGCTTGGACTAGAGTGAAGCCCTACCTCGAAAAACCAAAATAAAATAAATAAATAAATAAATAATTTTTTTTTTCCATTATAAAATTTTAGCTTTGTTTGCTCTTTTGGGAGCAGAGTCTGTGTAGCCCAGGTTGGCCTGGAACTCACTTTGTAACTCCAGGCTGCCCTCCCAAGTACTGGGATTAAAGGCAGGTGCCAGCATGCCTAGCAAAGTTTTATTTTTTTGCTTGTGTATTGTTGGATCATTGCAGTTGATAGGGGATGTCTTTTATTTTTTATTTTTTTTTTCATTTTTTTGAGGTAGGGTCTCACTCTAGCCCAGGCTGATCTGGAATTCACTGTGGAGTCTCAGGGTGGCCTCAAACTCAGGGCAATCCTACCTCTGCCTCCCAAGTGCTGGGATTAAAGGCATGCACCCCCATGCCTGGCTTTTGATAGGGGATGTCTTGATGGGTTACTTTCCACCTTATTTGAGATAGGGCTTCTCACTGAACCTGGAGCTCATCGGTTCATCTAGACTAGTGAGCTTCTCCATTGCTGGTATTGGGTGTATGTGTATAACTACCTTTACATGGATGCTGAGGATTGGAACTCATTTCCTCTTTTTTTGTGGGGCGTTTTCCAGGTAGGGTCTCACTCTAACCCAGGCTGATCTGGAAGTACTATGTACTCTCAGAGTGGCATCAAATTCACAGTGATTCTTATACCTCCCAAGGGCTGGGATTAAAGGTGTGTGTCACCATGCCTGGCTGAAGTCCTCATTTTTATATAACTACTTTGATGAAGGCCTCACCCAGTGCCTAAAGTACAAGGGTTTTGTTTGTTTTGTTTGGTTTTGTTTTATTTTATTTTACTTTATTTTATGAGACAGGGTTTCATGTAGCCAAGACTGGTTTTGCTGTTTAGCTAAGGATGATTTTGAACTTTCCTTTTTTGTTTTTCTTTTGTTTTTTGTCTTTCGAGTTAAGAGTCTCACTGTGGCTCAGGCTGACCTGGAATACACTGTAGTCTCAGGACGGCCTCGAACTCAGGGCGACCCTCCTACCTTTGCCTCCTGAGTGCTAGGATTAAAGGCATGCCTGGCTTGATTTTGGACATTTGATCTTCTAGCCTCTACTCTTACGTTTTTGAATATAGGCAAGCCCTACCATGCTTGGTTTTATGTTGTGCTGGGGGATCATGTCCAGGGCTTTCTACATGTTAGGTAGACTCTTAATTGACTTAGCTTTTTTTGAGGGGGTGTAGGGGCTTACTCTAGTCCAGTCTGACCTGGCACCCTGTAGTCCCAGGCTGGCCTGGAATCACAATGATCTTCCTACTTCTGCCTCTTCAGTGCTGGGGAAAAAGGCATGCTCCACCACATCCCAACTTGGTTATGTGTGTATTTGCAATGAGAGAGAAAAACAGTAGAACACACCAGCCTTTAGCCACTGCAAACATATTTTAGATGCATATACATCTGGCTTTACACATCTACTGGGGAATCCAACCCAGATTGTTAGGGTTTGCAGGCAAGTTTTAACTACTGAGTCATCTCTTGAGCCCCGGTTATGGGTGGTCGTCGTCCCCCCACCCATGGTGAGTCTTAACTAGCCCAGGCTGACCTGGAATTCACAATATAGTCTCAGGGTGGTCTTGAACTTACAATGATCCCTTACCCCTGCCTTCCAAAGTGCAGGGATCAAATGTGTGCACCACCCAAAACATTTAAGACTCATTAGACCCTGACTCAAAAGAGGAATATTGGGTTCATATTTACTTTGTAAAGAACTCCTTTAACATCCTTCATATCTCTTGAGGAGTTCTGGTGCTTGTTTAACTAGGCACTTTAAATTGAACAGACCCCTTTTTAATATATTCGAGAATGGGCACACCAGGGACTCTTGCCCATTGCAAATGAAATGCATCACTTTGTCTTTATGTGGGTACTATGAATTAAGCCTGGCTGGCAGGTCTTGCAGTTCAAGTACCTCCACTGATCCATTCCCTACCTACTTTGTAGTCCAAGCTGGCCTCAAACTTAAGACCATCCTCATACTTCTGCCTCATGAATGCTGGGATTATAGGCATCAGTCACCACAAATAGCTAAAATGTGGACAATGACTTAAAAACCATGGGCCTTGGAAACTTTTTTGTATCTCCACTCAATAGTTGATACATTCATGTATTGAAATCAAAACATTGGAAGCCTTTAATCCTAGCACTTGGGAGGCAGAGGTAGGTGGATCTCTGAGTTTGAGGCCAGCCTGGTAATAACAGAATAAGATCCAGGTTAGCCTAAACTAGAATGACACCTTACTTAAAAAAAATTTACAAGGGTTGGAGAGATGGCTCAGCAATTAAGGTGCTTGCCTGGGAAGCCTAATGACATGGGGTTGATTCCCCAGTACCCATATTAACAGAGATGCACTAAGTGGTGCATGTATCTGGAGGCCCTGGCACACCCATTCATATTTATTCATTCTTTCTCTCTGCTTGCAAATACATACATACATACATATATATATAGATAGATAGATAGATAGATATATAGATATATACACATACATATATATATATACATACACACACACACATACATATACATACATACGTACACATATAATGCCAGGGTTGGTGGTACATGCTTTTTTGGGGGTGGGGGGATTGAGGCTCACTTGGAATTCACTATATAGTCTCAGGATGACCTTGAACTCACAGGGATCCTCTTGCCTCTGCCTCCTGAGTGCTGGAATTAAAGGCGAGCACCACCATGCCCGGAGGTAGGTATGTGCCTTTAATCCATTCACTCAGGAGGTTGAGATGAGGATCACTGAGTTTGAGGCCAGTCTGAGACTAATTCCAGGTCACTCTCGGCTAGAGCAGGGCCCTACCTTGAAAAACAAAACAATTATATTATACATACATTTTACATATATATATATATAGTAAAACATCATATATATAATGTAAAACATTGGACTTGAGCCAGGCTTGGTGGCACACACCTTTAATCCTAGCATTTGGGAGGCAGAGATAGGAGGATCACTGTGAGTTTGAGGCCACCCTGAGATTACATAGTGAATTCCAGGTCAGCCTGAGCTAGAGTGAGACCCTACCTCAAAAACAAAAAAATATTGGACTCATTCTTGTTACTGCTACTACTGTCATAATTCTGTCAGTAGTAGTCTGTACTTTCACATGTGCTAATAGTACCAGTAGCTAGAAGCCATATGATACTGTTGACTGCTTGAAATGTGGCTAGCATTAAAGATGGTATAAAATAGGAACACAGGTTTTGAAACCCAGCATATAAGTATCAGATACCTTAATGAGGTAGATCTCATGTTTCCAGGCTGTCCTCTGAAAGTCGCTGTAATTGAATGATGATCAAATTCCTGATACTGCTGCCTCTGGCCCTTGTTATGATTACAGACATGCTTACATTACATCATTCATATATATATATATATATATTTTTTTTTTGTTTGTTTGTTTGTTTGTTTTGTTTAATTTGGCAGGGGGAGAGAGGTAATATGGGCGCGCCAGGGGTTCCAGCCACTGCAAATAAACTCCAGACTTGTGTACCTTTTGTGCATCTGGCTAACGTGGATCCTGGGGAATAGAACTTGGGTTCTTTGGCTTTGCAGGCAAATGCCTTAACTGCTAAGCCAGCCCTACATCACTTTTTTTTTCTTGTTTTATTTACTGAGGTAGGATCTCAACTCTAGCTCAGAGTGGCCTTGAACTCATGGCAATCCTCCTACCTCTGCCTCCCAAATGCTGGGATTAAAGGTGTGGGCCACCATGCACCTATGCTTCATTACTTTTTTTTGGGGGGGGGTCTTTGTATGTGTATGTGTGCTTCTGTATGAAGGCCAGAAGTTGATGTCAGCAGGTGTCTTCCTCAGTCAGACTCCACCTTATTTGAGACAGACTCTTGTCACAGAACTCAACTCTTCAGCTAGTCTGTGTAGCCAGATTACCCCTGGAACCTACCTGTCTAGAGAGAGAAAGAGACTATGGGCATGCCAGGATCTCTAGCTACTACAAACAACTCCAGATGCATGTGCCACTTTGTGCATCTGGCTTTATGTGTATGTGTATGTGGGTACTGGCAAATCAAATCTGGTTGTTAGACTTTGCCTCAACCAGTGATCCATCATTCCAGCCCTCTTTGTTTTGAGGAGGGGTTATTGAAGTAGTGTGTCACTCTAACCCAGGCTGACCATCTACCTCTGTCTCCTGAGTGCTGGGACTAAAGAAAGACATGCACCACCACACCTAGCTCTAGTCCCTGCTACCAGAAATTCACTCTGTAGCTCCAACCTGGCCTTGAACTCATCAAGCCTCTTAACCTCAGCCTCCCAAGTGCTGGCATTAAAGGCAGTTGTCACCATGCCCATCTATCTCATTGTTGCTTTTGAGACATGTAGCCTAAGCCTGGAATTCAGTATGTGCCTCAGGCTTTCTTCAAACTTGGGAGCACTTCTCTGCCTCAGCCTCTAGTACTGGTATTGATCAGTGATTTAGACTAAGTTCATTAATGGTTAATTATGCATACAGTTTTATTTAAATGTAGTTCTTAACGTTTGTTCACATGCTGTTTATTGCTTTTAAATTCATTTAGGGTTTGTCAATGAGGCAGATCAGATTCCGGTTTGACGGGCAGCCAATCAATGAAACAGACACACCTGCACAGGTAAAAATCTCTATTAATTGGAAAAATTGTTTTGGAATTTTTAGGTTTTGTTTTTGAGTTTGGATATTTAAATAGTAGAATATAGATTTGATTTTTTTTTTTTTTTTCGAGGTAGAGTCTCACTCTGGCTCAGGCTGACCTGGAATTTACTATGCAGTCTCAGGGTGGCCTTGAACTCACGGCAATCCTCCTACCTCTGCCTCCCAAGTGCTGGGATTAAAGGCGTGCGCCACCACGCCCAGCTAGATTTTTTTTTTTTAATAAGAATGCAAGATGATGGGTTTTGTTACAGTGTTTCATACATTGTTTTTGATGCCTTACCTTTTTACCTCCATCCAACCCCCTGCACACTATCTCTTGTTTGGATTTGTACAAAGTTAGAGGTGTTTTGGAGACAGGGTCTCAACTATACCCTGTCTGACCTCTACCTTCCTGTGTAGCCTAGGATGAAATTGAGCTCATAGAAACCCTCCTATCTCTCCTCCTGAGTGCTGGGCTGTAAGGTGCGCCACTAACCTCTTTGTAAAGCAGTGTCGCACCCTAACTCACTCTGGCCTAGATTTATGAACATCAACCTACTTCAGCCTTACCAGTCCTGGGATTAAAAGCATACCACCACATTGAGTTTTGGGGTATGGTTTTGCTCTGTAACCTAAGCTTGCTTTATTTTATTATTATTATTAATGTTTTTTGGTTTTTCAAGGTAGGGTCTCACTCTAGTCCAGGCTGACCTGGGATTCACTATGTAGTCTCAGGTTGGCCTCAAACTCACACGATCCTCCCAAGTGCTGGGATTAAAGGCGTACGCCACCACACCTGTCTCCTAAACTCAGCTATTCCCATTTCAATCTAAGTGCTATAATTACAGGGATGAGCCACTGTGTATGACTTGATTTTTTTTTTTTTTTGAGGTAGGTTTTCATTCTAGCTCAGGCTGACCTGGAATTTACTATGTAGTCTCAAGGTGGCCTTGAACTCTCAGTGATCCTCCTGCCTCTGTGCTACCACACCCGGCCCTGACTTGAGTTTTAGTTCTAATTCCGCAACCAAAACCAGAAGGGAAGGCTAGGCATGATAGTGCACAACTTTAATCCAAACACTTGGGAGGCAGAGAAAAGAGGATTGCCATGAGTTCAAGGCCACCCTGAACTTACTTAGTGAATTCCAGGTAAGCCTGGGCTAGAGCAAGATACTACCTCAATAAAAATAAACCAGAAATAAAAATACTAGAAGAGATAAATATGGCATGAGTGACTAGCATGTCTAGATATAATTTTATTGATAATCTTCAAAGATTTGTCATGTCTGAGTTAGAATTTTCCATTAGTCTCCATGAAGTAACTATATCTTGTTGCCACAAGGAGGTGCTAGATGGTTAACTAGGGGTAAAATCATAGCCTAGGCAGTTCTCCAGCCTCTGCCTCTTGAATGCTGGGATTAAAGATGTGAAATGCAGGGGCTGTGGAGATGGTTCTGTGGTTAAAGGTGCTTGCTTGCAAAGCCTGCTAGCATGGGTTTGATTTCCCCAGTACCCTCATAAAGCCAGCAGTGGCAAGAGGTCTTAGCATTCTCATCTCTTTCCTTGCAAATAAATATATTAAAAAATAGTTTAGAAAGACTGACAAACAATGCTGATACAGCTTTTGAAGCCATTTAAAAATTTATACAACCAGCTGGGCGAGGAGGCGCAAGCCTTTAATCCCAGCACTGGGGAGGCAGAGGTAGGAGGATTGCCGAGAGTTCCAGGCCACCCTGAGACTACAGAGTGAATTCCAGGTCTGCCTGGGCTAGAGTGAGACCCTACCTCCAAAAACAAACAAAAAACAAAAATTTATACAACCTAGAATATTGATTGGGGGGGGCATAGGTGAGGTTGGGGTGTGTATGTGTATACGCCTATCAAAATACATACAGTTGGGCTGGAGAGATGGCTTAGCGGTTAAGCGCTTGCCTGTGAAGCCTAAGAACCCCGGTTCGAGGCTCAACTCCCCAGGACCAACGTTAGCCAGATGCACAAGGGGGCACACGCATCTGGAGTTCGTTTACAGAGGCTGGAAGCTCTGGCGTGCCCATTCTCTCTCTCTCTCTCTCTCTCTCTCTCTCTCTCTCTGCCTCCTCCTCTCTGTCGCTCTCAAATAAATAAACAAAAAATTAAAAAAAAAATACATACAGTTAAGAAAACAGATCTGGGAGGTTGCTTTGTGGTTAAAGGCACTTGCTTGCAAAGCCTGCTGGCCTAGGTTCAATTCCCTGGTACCCACATAAAGCCAAATACACAAAGTGGCATGTGTGTGGCCTCTATACACCCATATTCATTCATTCTCCTTTGCTTGCAAATACATTTTAAAAAAATTATTTGGCGCTGTGTGTGGTGGTGCACGCCTTTAATCCCAGCACTTGGGAGGCAGAGGAAGGAGAATCACCATGAGTCCGAGGCCACCCTGAGACTACATAGTGAATTCCAGGTCAGCCTGGACTAGAGTGAAACTGTACCATGAAAAACATGGTGTGTGTGTGTGTGTACACGTACGTATGTACGTACGTACGTACATACATACATATATATATTCAGGCAAAGAGAGATTGGGTGCACCAGGAACTCTGGCTGCTACAAACGAACTCCAGATGAATGTATCACCTTATGCATCTGGCTTTACATGGTTACAGGGGAATCAAACTTGATCATTAGGCTTTGCAGGCAATAGCCTTAACCTGTGAGCCATCTGTCTAGGCTCTAAAACAAACCATTTAAGCCGGGTGTGGTGATGCACACCTTTAATCCCAGCACTCCAGAGGTAGAGGTAAAAGGATCGCGGTGAGTTCAAGGCCACCCTGAGACTACATAGTGAATTCCAGCTCAGCCTGTGGTAGAGAGAGACCCTATCTTGAAAAACAAAAACAAAAAACATTTAATCATATTCTTCATTACTGCATAGTGTTTTATTTTAATTTTAATTTTTCGAGGTAGGGTTTTGCTCTAGCCTAGGGTGACATGGTATTCACTATATAGTCTCAGGGTGGCCTCGAACTCATGATCCTCTACCTCTGCTACCCAAGTGCTGAGATTAAAGATATGTGCTACCACACCTGGCCTTTTAAAATATTTTTATATTTATTTGAGAGATGGAAGATATTTAGAAAGAATGGGTACACTAGGGCTTCTGGTCACTGCAAGTGAACTACGGGTGCTTGCACCATCTTGTGCATCTGGCTTATGTGGGTACTGGAAAATCGAACCTATGTCTTTAGGTTTCACAGGCAAGTGACTTAACTGCTAAGCCATCTCTCCAGTCCAGCACACTGCATACTTACTCCAGATAGAAGTGCCATTTTATAACCAGGCATGGTGGCACATGCCTTTAATCGCAGCACTTGGGAGGCAGAGGTAGGAGGATTGCTGTGTGTTCGAGGCTGCCTGACACTACATAGTGAATTCCATGTCATCGTGGGCTAGAGTGAGACCCTATCTCGAAAAAGGTGCCATTTTGTGCATCTACCCTTAAAGGTGGTACTGGGAAATTGAACCTATGCTGTCTGGCTTTGCAAGCAAGCACCTTTAACTGCTGAGACATCTTCCCAAGCCCCTTGTCTTCCCCCTCCCCAGGTAGGGTCTTGTTCTACCCAAGGCTGCTTTGTTTGGAGGCACAGAGAGAATTGGCAGGCCAGGCTCTCTTGCCACTACAAACTAACTCCAGATGCATGTGCCACTTGGTGCTTCTGGCTCTACATGAGTAACTTCCGAGTCATCACTTCATCCCATATAAATTCAGTTTTTGCTAACCTAAACATTGTATAAATCACAGCATTTGGAAGGTTAAGGCAGGAGGGTTGCTGTGATACTGGGATGATCCTGTCTGGACAGGGTCATGCTGTTTACCCTAGATTGACCCCAAATTCCTGACCTTGTCCCCTCGGGTTTCATAATGCTTGGATTATAGGTATTTGCCAACATGTCTGTCTTATATTTTCATGACATCTAAAGAATTATGAAATATGGTGGGGCTTATACATGTTTTATAATACATTTATCTATGAAAATAATGAAATTTTAAGGACTTAATCAGGTTTTCTTTTCTGTGCTAGTTGGAAATGGAAGATGAAGATACAATTGATGTGTTCCAGCAACAGACAGGAGGTGTCTACTAAAAAGGGAACCTGCTACTTTACTCCAGGATTTTGTTATAGACCAAGAATACATTCTCAATTAGAAAACTGCAATTTGGTTCCACCACATCCTGACTACTACAGTATAGTTTTCTCTATTCTTTCATTATCCCCTTCCCTATTCCTTTATTGTACATAAAGTAACTGGTGTATGTGCACAAGCATATTGCGCTTTTCTTTTTCTTTTTAAACTAAATGGCCAATGTTTTGGTTGACATCAAATGGAGATGACATGGGGAAAAGTACTGGTTCTGTGAAAATACCCCCTCTCTCCATTCGTGGCATGCTCATTCAGCTCTTATCTTTATATTCCAGTAAGTTATTTTGCTCTCATTGTTTTAACAAAAAAAAAAAAAAAAAAACCAACAACATAAAAAAAATCCTTACATACCTTGTTTGATTGGAGAATTTTAATGTTTTTCATTTATCATTGTAAAACCAAGGACAATTTTATAACTTTTTTGTACGTAGCTGTTACATGTAGGGCAATCTGTCTTTAAGTAGGGATAAATTACTCTAAAAAATGAATCCTAGATAGTTTTCCCTTTAAGTCAAGCGTCTTGTTTAAATAAACTTCTTGTTTAAAATGAGCTGTTTTCTTATTCTGAGAAATATTAAACTAACGATGCTGATGCTTTGGGCCAGGTGTGGTGGCCCATGACTGTAATTCTAGCAACCCAGAAGGCAGAAGCAGGAAAATCCAAATTTGAGTCCAGCCTGAGGTAGAATAAGACCCTGCCTCAAAATAATCATAACCCAAGAAAACATAGGCCTAGGAAGATAGCTTCCTTCACAAGCAAAGCACCTGCTTATGTATGCCTGATGACCCTAGTTCAGAATGCATTTAAAGACATATTGAACGATCTGTATAATACCAGATGGGAGGCAAACAGGAGAATGGATCCTTGAAAGCCAGTTGGCCTAGTATATGTACAGAGGTGAACAAGAGACTGCTTTAGAAAGGTAGAAGCTGTGTGGGGTGGCTCATGCCTACAGTCCAAACATTTGGGAGGCTGAGTTTGGAGGATTGCTTTTGAGTTTGAGGCCAGACTACTGTGTAGGTTGCAGTTCAGTCTGGGCTAGAGACCTTGCCTATAAATAGACACCTTTAATCCCACTGCTCAGGAGGCTTAGGATCTCTGATTCCAGCCTGGGCTAGAATGAGATCCTGTCTCAAAAAGAAAAAGAAAAAAGCCAAGTATGATTCATACCTGAAATTTCAGCATTCGGGAAGTACAGGCAGGAGGATTTCAGCAAGTTCAACTCCAGCCAGGGCACACAAGACTCATTCAGAAGTAGGCTAGGAAAGCTTACATCTTTAATTCCAGGAGACAGAAGTAGGATCACAGTGAATTCAAGGACAGCCTGGGCTAGAGACCCTACCTCAAAAATAAGAGGCCTGGGGAGATGGCCCAGCAATTAAAGGTGCTTGCTTACAAAGTCTGCTGGCCCAGGTTTGATTTCCCCAGCACCCAGGTACAGCCAGAAATATGGGATATGTATCTAGTGTTAGCAGTGATAAGAGACGCTGGTGTGCCAGCCACACATAGGTAAATAAAAAATTGATCGTTGGGTGTGGTAGCATACACCTTTAGTCCCAGCACTTAGGAGGCAGAGATAGGAGGATCACCATGAATTTGAGTACACCCTGAGACTACATAAGGAATTCCAGGTCAGCCTGGGCTAGAGTGAGACCCTACCTTGAAACATTCCCTCCCCCCAATTTTTTTTTTTTTTTGAAAGCACAAAAGAATGAGAAACCAATGTGAAAGGCATCTTTAACATGCTTAGTTAAGCACCTTAGAGTAAATGCAAAGATGTGTTTCACACGCCTGGCACAGTGCTTTCAGTGTGAAACGGATTAGGATTCTGAGCTATCCACTAAATCCCACAATGTACTGATAGGCCTGTGTGGTGCTTCATGCCTATACTTTCATACTAAGGCATGAAGCATGTAAATTGGGGCTGCAGAGTAAGACCTCCTCTAATTAGAGAAAGTTCCCAGGGACCCTGGGATGTAGCTCAGGAGAGTGCTTGTTTAGTATGCATGGGTTTGATTTTAGTATCACATAAACTAGGCATATGCATACCTATATTCCTGGCACTTGGGAAGTAAGGTTTCAGAAGGTTCAGAAGTTTATCATCATTGTCTATGTAGCAAATTGGATGATAGACTGGGTTTTGTAAGGCCAGGCCAAGGGCTTTCTATTACATTATTACATTTTCTATTTATTTGAGAAAGAGAATGGGCACTCTAGGGCCTCTAGCCACTGCAAATGAGCTCCAGATACATGTACCACCTTGTGCATCTGGTTTATGTATTCCTGGGGAATTGAACCTGGGTCCTTTCACTTTCCAGCAAGTGCCTTAATCACTAAGTCACCCCTCCAGTCCCATTATTACATTAAAAAATATTTGAGAGGGCCAGGGGTGTTGGAACACGCCTTTAATCCCAGCACTCTGGGAGGCAGAGGTAGGAGGATCGCCATGAATTTAAGGCCAATCTGAGACTACATGGTGAATTCCAGGTCAGCCTGAGCTACAGTAAGACCCTACCTCAAAAAAACCGAAAAGCAAAAAAAAAACTTGAGAAGCCAGGCATGGTGGTGCATGCCTTTAACCCCAGCCGAACTCCAGACACATGCACCACCTTGTGCATCTGGTTTATGTGGGTAATAGGGAATCAGACCTGGGTCCTTATGCTTCACAGGCAAGCACCTCAACTGCAAAGTCATCTGTCCAACCCAAATTATATTTTTTTTTCCAAGTAGGGTCTCACTCTAGCCCAGGCAAACTTGGAATTCACTATGTAGTTTCAGGGTGGCCTTGAATTCACAGTGATCCTCCTACCTCTGCCTCCTGAGTGTTGGGATTAAAGGCATTGGCAACCACACCCAGCTTTTTTTTTTTTTATCAGACAAAATTGGCACACCAGAGCCTCAGCCATTGCAATTAACGCCAGACACTTCCGCCACCTAGTGGGCATGTGTGATCTTGCACTTGCCTCACCTTTGTGTGTCTGGCTAAGGGGATCTGGAGAGTTCAACATGGGTTCTTAGGCTTAGCAAGAAGTGCCTTAACTACTAAACCATCTCTCTAGCTGTGTGCGCACACGTGTGTGTGTGTTTTTGAGATAGGGTCTCACTCAAGCCCAGGCTTTATTTTTATTTTATTATTATTATTATTATTTTTGTTGTTTTTTCGAGATAGGATCTCACTCTAGCTCAGGCTGACCTGGAATTCACTATGTAGTCTCAGTGTGGCCTCGAACTCACAGCGATCCTCCTACCTCTGCCTCCCAAGTGCTGGGATTAAAGGAGTGCGCCACCATGCCTGGCCCAGGCTTTATTTTTAAATAAATTTTATTTTATTTATTTGAGAGAGGGAGGGAGGGAGGGAGGAAGAGAATGGGCATGTCAGGGCCTCCAGCCACTGCAAACGAACTCCCTTGTGTATCTGGCTGATATGGTTCCTTGGGAATTAAACCGGAGTTCTTTGGCTTTGCAGGCAAACACCTTAACTGCTAAGCCCTTTAGTTTGTTTTTTTGATGTAGGGTCTCACTGTAGCCCAGGCTGACCTGGTATCCAATATGTTGTCTCAAGGTGGCCTGGAACTCATGGCAATCCTCCTACCTTTGCCTCCTGAGTGCTGGGGTTAAAGGTGTATACCACTTCGCCCAGCCCCTATTGTATTTTATCTATTTTTATTCAGCCAGAGAGTTCAAGGACACCCTGAGACTACATAGTGAATTCTATGTCAGCCTGAGCTAGAGTGAAACCCTACCTTAAAAAATAAAAATAAAAGCCAGGTGAGGTGGTGCACGCCTTTAATCCCAGCAGTGGGGAGGCAGAGGTAGGAGGGTCACTGAGTTCAAGGCCACCCTGAGACTACATAGTGAATTCCAGATCAGCCTGGGCTACAGCAAGACCCTAACTCAAAAAAAAAAAAAAAAAAGCTGGAGAGATGGCTTAGCCATTAAGGTATTTGCCTGCAAAAGGATACTGGTTCAGCCAGGCGTGGTGGCGCACGCCTTTAATCCCAGCACTCGGGAGGCAGAGGTAGGAGGATCACCTTGAGTTTGAGGCCAACCTGAGACTACATAGAGAATTCCAGGTCAGGTCAGCCTGAGCTAAAGTGAGACCCTACCTTGAAAAACCAAAAAAAAAAAAGATCCTGGTTCAATTCTCCAGAACCCACATAAGCCAGATGCACAAGGAGGTGCATCTGGAGTTTGTTTTCATTGGCTGAAGGCCACTCTCCCTCTCTCTGTATCAAATAAATAAATAAAATATATTTAAAAAAATAAATTGGCAAACAATATAAGAATATATTAGAAAGATCATTCACCCCAACCAAGTAGGCTTTATCCCTGAGATGTAGGGATGGTTCAACACATGCAAATTGATAAATGTAATGCGCTATATAAATGGACTGAAGGACAAAAATCACATGATCATCTCATTCGATGCAAAAAACACTTGACAGAATCCAACATTGCATCATGATAAAAGTCCTAAAGAGACTGGGAATAGAAAGAACATATCTCAGGCTGGAGAGATGGCTTTGCGGTTAAGCGCTTGCCTGTGAAGCCTAAGGACCCAGGTTTGAGGCTCGATTCCCCAGGACCCATGTTAGCCAGATGCACAAGGGGGCGCACGCATCTGGAGTTTGTTTGCAGTGGCTGGAAGCCCTGGCATGCCCATTCTCTCTGTCTCGCTCGCTCTCTGCCTCTTTCTCCCTCTGTCTGTCATTCTCAAATAAATAAACAAACAAAATTTAAAAAAAAAGAACTTATCTCAACATAATAAAGGCTGTTTATGACAACCCTGTAGCCAACATAATACTAAATGGAGAAAAACTTGAAGGTTTTCTACTAAAATCAGGAACAATACAAGGGTGTCCACTTTTATTTAATATAGTACTGGAAGCCCTAGCCATAGCACTAAGGCAATAGACACATAAAAGGGATACAAATTGGAAAGGAAGAGATCAAGTTATTATTTGCAAATGACATGATTCTATACATAAAGGACCCTAAAGACTACCAGCAAACTGTTAGAGCTGATAAACACCTATAGCCATGTAGCAGGATACAAAATAAACACACAGAAATCAGTAGCCTTCATGTATGCTAACAACAAACACACAGTGATGAAATCAGAGAATCACTCCCATTCACACTTGCATCAATCAATCAATCAATCAATCAATAAAGTACCTTGGTATAAACCTAAACAAGGAAGTGAAGGATCTCAACAATGAAAACTTTAAGACACTCAAGTGAAAAATTGCAGAAGTCACTAGAAAATGGAAAGACACCCCTTATTGGATTGGAAGAATCAGTATTATGAAAATGGCAATCTTAACAAAAGCAATCTACATATTTAATGCAATCCTCATCAAAATTCCAATAGCATTCTTCATGGAAATAGAAAAAACAACCCAAAAACTCATTTGGAAGGACAAAAAACTTCGAATATCTAAAACAATTTTAAGCAACAAAAATATGGCTGATGGTATCATCGTATCTGATTTTGACCTATACTAGAGAGCCAAAGTAGCAAAAACAGCATGGTACTGGCACAAAAGCAGACATATAGATCAATGGAACAGAATAGAGGACCCAGATGTAAGTCCGGGTAGCTATAGCCACCTGATTTGCAACAAAAATGCCAAAAATACTCACTGGAGAAAAGACTTCAGCAAATGGTGCTGGGAAATCTGGATATGTATCTGTAGGAGGATGAAAATAGATCTGTGTCTTTCTCCATGCACAAGAAAAGTCCAAATGAATCAAAGACCTTAACATCAGACCTGAAACTGAAACTGCTAGAGGAAAAAATAGGGGAAACCCGTCAACATATTGGTCTTGGCAAAGACTTTCTGAATATAACCCCAATTGCTCAAAAATTAAAACTACAGATCAACCACTGGGACCTCATGATATTACAAAGCCTTTGTATAGCAAAGGACACAGGTCAACCTGGGCGAGAGTGAGACCCTACCTCAAAAAAACAACAACAAAAAAAAACAAACAGAAAGCTGGAAAAAGCCATGCTGCATGCAATTCAATGGGAGAGAGAGAGAAATCACCAGTGAAGATAGATACTCAATAGTGGACACTGTGAGCCTTATATTTGGCCATCCAGGCCAAATGAGCCAACGGGTAGGTACAATAATGGCATGTCTGTTATGGGGGAGACCAACCGCCCAGTAAGCACTTCTCTTAACGTTCATACCCATATATTAATGTTACTCTCACTTTTGGTTAGAGAAGCTTCTCTTTTCAGATGGCATTGACCTTGGGATGACTCAGAAGGCACTATGGTGCTGAGAAGAAGTGACAGAGGAGTGCTCAACACTGAAATATCTCTATCACACTTTCCAAGGCTCAGGGTCCATTGTGGAAGGGGTTGTAGAAAGAATGTCAGAGCCAAATGAAGGGTAGGACTCCTTACAACATGCTCCTCCAAACACAAAGTGGCCTGGATATCCATGACCTCACAGTGCCTGACACTACCTAAACAAGACCATCAGAGTAGGAGGAAAAGATGACCCCAAAATAAAAGAGAAACTGAGTGAGGGGGGAGGGGATATGATGGAGAGTGGAGTTTCAAAGGGGAAAGTGGGGGGGAGGGAGGGAATTACCATGGGATATTGTTTACAATCATGGAAATTGTCAATTAAAACAACAACAACAACAAAAAGCTGAGCATGGTTAATCCCAGCACTAGGGAGGCAGAGGTAAGAGGATTACTTTGAGTTCAAGGCCACCCAGAAACTACTACCACCACACCTGGTTTACATAGTGAATTCCAGTTCATCCTGAGTTAGAGACTCTACCTCAAAAAATAAAAAAATAAAAAAAAAAAAGGAGCTGGAAAAGCCATTTTGCATGCAGTTCAATGGGAGAGAGAGAAATCACCAGTGAAGATACTCAACAGTGGACACTGCAAGCCTTATATTTGGCCAGCCAGGCCAAATGAGCCAACGGGTGCAATAGTGGCACTTCTGTCATGGTGGAAACCAACTGCCCTCTAATTGGACTGGAGGCCAGCTCCATGGGAGGGAATACATTCCTGATACTGAAAACTTAAAACAGGGGTAGTCATGAGCCCTAGGGGTGTAACATCTGCTGCTGTCTGGCTAAATGTATATACTATGCTTATCTAACCACTCAGTAAGCACTTCTCTTAATATTCATACCCTTATATTAATGCTACTCTCACTTTTGGTAGAGAATCTTCTCTTTTCAGATGGCAGTGACCTTGTGACGACTCAGAAGGCATCATGGTGCTGGAAAGAAGTGACTGGAGTGCTCAGCACTGCAATATCTCTATCACACCTTCCAAGGCTCAGGGTCTATTGTGGAAGAGGTGGCGGAAAGAATGTAAGAGCCAAAGGAAGGGTAGGACCCCTTACAACGTCCTTCCCCCAGACACAAAATGGCCTGGATATCCATTACCTTACAGTGCCTGACACTCCCTACACAAGACCATCATAATGGGAGGAAAAGATGATGACACCAAAATAAAAGAGAGGCTGATTGAGAGGGGGAGGGGATATAATGGAGAATGGAGTTTCAAAGGGGAAAGTGGGGGGAACAAGGGCATTACCATGGGATATTTTTTATAATCATGGAAGTTGTTAATAAAAAAAAATGTGAAAGCCAGGCGTGGTGGTGCACGACTTTAATCCCAGCACTCAGGAGGCAGAGGTAGGAGAGGATCGCCATGAGTTCGAGGCCACCCTGAGACTCCATAGTGAATTCCAGGTCAGCCCTACCTCGAAAAAAAACAAAAAAAAAAAAATTTGAAAGGAAAAAAATTTAAAAAGGGGCTGGAGAAATGGCTTAGCGGTTAAGTCATTTGCCTGCAAAAACAAAGTATCCAGGTTCGATTCTCCAAGATCCATGTAAGCCAGATGCACAAGGGGGCGCATGTGTCTGGAGTTCCTTTGCATTTGCTGGAGGCACTGGTATGCCCACTCTCTCCCTCCCTGTCTCTCACTCTGCCTCTTTTTCTCTCTCAAATAAATAAATAAATAAAATATATTTTTGAAAAATGTGTGTGCCACCAAAAATAAAAAAATAATAAAATGGGAATATTCTAGCCCAAATAAGTGAGTGGCATGCTCCATGTTGTTGTAAACACATAAAAGCCTGATCATAACTTCTAGAAGAAAGGTAATGCAATTCTATCCTTTTTTTTTTTTTTTCATGAAAATGCAGAGGAGGGTATTTAACCAAGACTCCTGAGAACACAAACTTCCATGGCCTTGAAGAGGGCTATGCAAAGAATAATATCTTTGTTTTATGGAAATACTGTAACCAGGGACAACAGTTGCTTTTAGGCACTATACATGACATAAGAAAGGCTTATCCATCCACTGCCTGCACTCCTTCACCCAATACATCTCCTAACATGAGCTCATAAATAGTCCTGCCTGATTCCTCCAAGTATGTCTGCATTTGTTGCGGGGATACATTTACACAGACAGGTGGGAGAGTCATGACTCAAGGGTTAGAAACAGCTGCAGAGGCCTGTGCTGCTCTGATAGTTTTGGGAACAAAGCCATTCTCCTGTGTTGGGCATTCACCAACTTTAGAACAAGTCACTCAATCAAAACTGTAATTAGGTATAACTCATGTGCCACTCATTACAGCTACATAGACACATTAAAATGTGCCCTCCTTGCTCCTTGGTGCCATGACTACTACCACCACCTTGAAAGACATCGACTACATCAGTAGTTTTTTAAAGACTTTTTTTTTTTTTTTTTTGGTTTTTCAAGGTAGGGTCTCACTCTAGTCAGATGCACAAAGTGGTGCCTGCGTCTGGAGTTCCTTTGTAGCAGCTAGAGGCACTGGTGCACCCATTTTCTCTTACCTGCCCCTCTTTCTCACACTCAAATAAATAAAATATTTTTTAAATTCATGTCTTTCTTTTTTTCTTTTTTCTTTCTTTTTTTTTGGTTTTTTGAGGTAGGGTCTCATTCTAGCCCAGGCTGACCTGGAATTCACTATGGAGACTCAGGGTGGCCTCCAACTCATTGCAAACCTACCTCTGCCTCCTGAGTGCTGGGATTAAAGGTGTGCGCCACCACACCCGGCTTCTTTTTTCTTTGTTTATTATGATTATTTTGCATTTTCCACTCTAGCCCATATTGACCTGGAATTCCTACTCAATCTCAGAGTGTCCTCCAACTCATGGTGATCCTCCTACCTCTGCCTCTGGAATGCTGGGACTAGAGGCATTCGCCACCATGCCTAGCTGCTTTTTCTTTTTCTTTTTCTTTTTCTTTTTCTTTTTCTTTTTCTTTTCTTTTCTTTTCTTTTCTTTTCTTTTCTTTTCTTTTCTTTTCTTTTCTTTTCCTTTCCTTTCCTTTCTTTTCTTTTCTTGACAGACAAAGAGGGAGAGAGAGAAAATGGGTGCTCAAGGGCCTCCAGGCACTGCAGACAAACTCCACATGTGTGCACCCCCTTGTGCATCTGGCTAACGTGGGTCCTGAGGAATCAAACCTGGGTCCTATGGCTTTGCAGACAAACACCTCAACCGCTAAGCCATCCCTCCAGGCCTCTTTTTATTTTATTTTTATTTATTTATTTTTTTGGTTTTTCAAGGTAGGGTCTCACTCTGGTCCAGGCTGACCTTGAATTCACTCTGTAGTCTCAGGGTAGCCTCACGGTGATCCTCCTACCTCTGCCTCCCCAGTGCTGGGATTAAAGGCATGTGCCACCACGCCCAGCTCCTCTTTTTATTTTTTAAATACTTAATTAAACCTGGTATGGTAGCTCATATTTTAATCCCAGCACTCAGGAGGCAGAGGTAGTAGGATAGCCATGAGTTTGAGGCTAACCTGAGACTATATAGTGAATTCCAAGTCAGCTAGGCTTAGAGCAAGACTCTACCTCATTTAAAAAAAAAAAATTGCATTCAGAGAGAGACAGTGAATAGAAAGACAGAGAAAGGATGGGTATACCAGGGTCTCTAGCCACTGCAGTTGAACTCTAGATGCCTGTGCCAGTTTGTTCATCTGGTTTTATGTGGGTACTGGGGAATCAAACCCAGGTCATTAGGGTTTGCAGGCAAGCGCGATCTCTGCAGCCCACTCATTTTATTTTTAATATATATATATATTTATTTATTTATTGTTATTTTTTTAGGTTTTCGAGGTAGGGTCTCACTCTAGCTCAGGCTGACCTGAAATTCACTCTGTAGTCTCAGGGTTAATTAATTAATTAATTAATTTTTTCTCAATTTTTATTAACATTTTCCATGAGGTATATATATATAGTTTTTTTTTTTTCGAGGTAGGGTTTTGCTCTAGATTTATTTATTTATTTGGCTTTTCTTTTTTTTTCATTTTTATTTTTTATTTTATTTTTTTTACAGTCAGTTTGGTACCATTATTAGGCTCATCCATGACCTACCCCCTCCCCTTGGCCCATCCTTGTTGAGGTATACGGGTCATGCATTGTGGAGTTAGCCCACAGTTATGGGTAAGCTAAATGTCTCTGCATATCATGACCCAACATGTGGCTCTGACATTCTTTCCGCCCCCTCTTCCGCAAAATTTCCCTGAGCCATGTTGGGTCTGCTTCAGTGATGAGGTGTTGGGGGGCTCTGAGGCTCTGGCTCTCTGATTTGGTAGGAGTTGATTTTTCTCTGTGCTGATCTCCTTCCCCCTTGTGCTGGTATCCGGTTCTTATTTGGCTTTTCAAGGTAGGGTCTCATTGTAGCTCAGGCTAACCTGGAATTTACTATGTAGTCTGAGGGTGGCCTGAACTCATGGTGCTCCTTCTACCTGTTTCCCAAGTGCTGAGATTGCAGGCATGTGCCACCACACCCAGCCTCTCTAGATTTTTAATTTTTAAAAAATATTTTATGTATTTATTTACAATAAGAGAGACAGAGAAAGATTGGGCACACTAGGGCCTGTAGGTACTACAAATGAATTTCAGATGCATATACCACTTTGTGAATCTGGCTTTATGTGGTTACTCGGGAATCAAACTCAGGTCATTAGGCATTGCAGGCAAGCACCTTAACTGCTGAGCCACCTCTCCAGCCCCTTCTTCATTTTGAGACAATCTCAACAAGTCTAGGCCAGCCTAGAACTTGTTCTTGTAGCCTAGTCAGATTTTGAACCTATGATCTTCAAAGCCTCAGCCTTCTGAATAGATGGTATTACAGGCCTAAGCCACCAGGCTGGGATTCAGCTAACTTTATCTTTAATTTTTTTTTTTTTTCAAGGTAGGGTCACAAGTCATACTCTATCTCAGGCTGACCTGGAATTCACTATGTAGTCTAACGGTGGCCTTGAACTCACGGAATCCTCCTACCTCTACCTCCCGAGTGCTGGAGTGCTGGGATTAAAGTTATTTCTATTAATTTTGAGGCAGGCCCTCTGGTATCCCAGGCTGGATATAACAGTTCTGGGTGGCTTCCAACTCAGTAGTGATTGTCCTTCCTCAGCCTCCCATGTACTGGGATTATAGATGGTATGAGTCACCATGTCAGGCTCAGGAACCTTTTTTTTTTTTTTTTTTTTTTTTTAATGATTTATTTATTAGAGACAGAGAGTGGGAGAGAGAGAGAGAGAGAGGGAGAATGGGTGCACCAAGGTCTCCAGCCATTGCATACGAACTCCAGATGCATGCGCCACCATGTTCATCTGGCTTACGTGGCGTGGGACCTGGATAATCGAACCTGGGTCCTTAGGCTTTGCAGGCATGTGCCTTAACCGCTAAGTCATCTCTCCAGCCCCAGCAGCAGTTTTTTAAAAAGAGATCCTTTTTTAGGTTTTTCAAGGTAGGGTCTCACTCTAGGAATTTACTATGCAGTCTCAGGGTGGCCTTGAACTCACGGAAATCCTCCTAACTCTGCCTCCCAAGTGCTGGGATCAAAGGCGTGCGCCAACACGACCAGGCTTCTGGTAACTTTTTTAGGTGACTGCGAACAAGATTTGGAGCACAGGGCCGCTTAGACTCTTGCCCAATCATCTTCGAGATTTTGGGGCGGAGGGGGGGAGGGGAGAACGTCCCCAACCCTTCCCCGTCCAGGAGGAGGGGGGCGGGCTTAGTCCAAGCGGTGGCCTGCCACACAACCCGTCGCGACACCGTACCGTGCTTGGCACCCCAACAAACCAATCGGAACGAAGAGATGCATTTGAATTGGCCAATGGCAGCGTGACGGGGGCGGGTCTTGAGAGTCCCATAAAGCCGGACGCCGTGCAGACAGGCGGCGGCAGAGGCTCCGGCGGCTGCGGTGGAAACCGGGTGCGGAGCTGTCTGCGGCCCTCGGGTCCTCACCCTCTCGGCGTTCCGCTCCCGCGCCAGCCTACCTCGCTCCTCGGCGTCATGACCACCACGACCACCTTCAAGGGTGTCGACCCCAACAGCAGGAATAGCTCCCGGTGAGGCAACGGGGCCGAGCCCGTGGGGCTCCGCGGGGTTGCTCCAGGAGGCGGTTGCCGGCCGGGGTGCGGGTCGTTGGCGGTAACCTGTCCCCCGTGCGCTCGCGCCGCGCCGAGTGGCGGAGCCGGCTCCCAGGGGCGCCTGGGCTTTGTGCGCCCGGAGCCGCTCGGCGTGCGGGCCCCGCCCCGATCCGCCTGCTTTTCCATTCATTCCTCCCACGGAGCCAGGGCTGGGGGGACACGGCCTGCGGTCACTCGCTTGCAGGACAGGCCGTGGGTCGGTCGGTATGTGCGGGAGGATGCGCTCGCCGCGGTGAGACGGTCTTACCCCAGGATAGGGGGTGGGGAAGGGTCTCGGTCCTCCCCCGCCCACCTCCCGAGGGGGTCCGGGGGATGCTGTGGGTTAGGCCCATTGTCCCACCCCGGGGCCACGCGCTCCTTGGCTGTGGCCGCAAGCATGTGCTGGCCTCGGGCAGTGGGTTGGCGTCAGCCCTGGGCGCTGGCAGCGATCACATTCCGCGAGCCGGTCTGCCGAGCGTGGCTAGGCTTCTACCGTCGCCGGGGCCCCGCTTGGGCATGGCCCGTGGCCCCGCGTGGCAGGTGCCTATGTGAACGGACGGGGCGGGTCATTGCTACACCCCTTCACTTCCATCCCGGAGCCGAGCGCTCGTCCTCTCTTGGAAGTGCCTTCCCCTCTCCTAACAAAGGAGAGACCCCCGTCTCCTCCCCCTCCCCACGCCCACCTTCGAGCGCCAGGGGGGAGTGGGCCAGCCCGAATGGTTTTTTTTTTTCCCTCTGCGTTCAAGCCTTCGGACTTCGAGCTTTCCATCCCGCCTTTCTCACTTCTCCCTTTGACTCGGAGGACTGAGTTCATCCTTGGCCTGGGCTCCCTTGCTGGAGGTGGTTTCCTGTGCTTGGGCGGGGCCAGGGAGACATCCATTGTCTCTCCTGGAGTATCTCCCCCTGGAAGCTGGAGCCTTTTCTTGGCCACCAGTCCTGCCGCGTTTTGGGGAGGAGCTCCGGGCATAGTGTTTGGTCTGGGACCCTTTCTCAAGCCCTCACTGAACTTGGTAGAAGGGCTCGGGTTCTGTGCAGGGTGTTCCACATTGTCTCAGCTCGTTACACCGCTCTTACTTAAGGTGGGCTGCAGGCATCTCTGAGGTCTTCCCCAAGGCTTGGAAAAAGCTTAGCTTCCACTTTTTTTCTGGGCTTCTCCTTCTGCATTGATCACAACCTGCAGTCATGTGTGGCCAGCCTCGGGGTCCTGGCCAAGTGGCACAAAGGGAGCCATTTTGTGGGGCTAAGACGACAGGCGTGAAATAGCAGTAGCTCACAGGGGTTAGAGAACTTGGGAACAAAAACCATGCTTCAGCCGAGGAGGCTTCGAGGGGAGCAGTGAAAGTGACATTCCCTGTCAGCCAACTACTTCTGTTTAACAAAGTAGGGAAGAATGAGTAAGATTGGAACAAAAACAAAAACACAAACTAAGAGCTGACTGGTGGGAGGGTGTGGAACTTCAGAAAGAAAATTCTGGTCACTCCCTCCTCTGTTGTCATCCTTCCAGTGAGATAATTTTTTTTTTCCCCCAGAGGACTCTGGGGCAAGTTAAATCTTGGTTTTTCATTTTGTATGGTGAGGTCAACTTTCTGATGGTCAGACTTAAGTTGTTGAAATGATAATCTGGGTTTTATCATTTTTTTGAGTGTATGTGTGTGTGTGGGGGTACTCAGGCCGAATCAATCATACTGTTTGTTTTTTACAAGTGTGTTTGACATGTGAGACAAATAATTTATGTGTCTTGTAAAAAAATATTTCAGGTCACCTTTGTCCTCAGTTTCCTAGTTCTGTTGTCATCAAGGGACAATAGTTCGGTCATTTATTCATTCACTTTCAACTCTTGTAATCTCTCCTCTTTCTCAATTCCTCCAGTAGAATCTGCCTTGCTGTCTAGTATGGTGGGGAATGGTTTCTAAAGATGATCTGAAAACTCTAGGATTTAAAGAAGTAACTAAAAAAAAATTGCTATTCATAGTCTAACATTTTTTTGTTGAGTTTTAAATAGGTAAACCTGATACAGTAATGATATTTGTGATTAAAAAGATAGAGTAAAAAAAATAAAGCTGAAATACTTTGCCTCGTGAGCAAATCCTTTGTTTGGGGATCGCTTGCTATTTCAAGTGGTCTCTACAACAGTGACGTCATCGGGGTAGATATTACCTGCTGTTGCATGGGGAACTCGGGACCCATGAAAGTTGGATTAGACAGAGATTTGACATGTTTTTAAATTGGTATTTGGAGAAGAGTGTCCTTTTCTTGTCCCCCTCCTTTTTTTCAGAGGCCAAAATATTTTCAAGCCCACTAGTGTTTGGAAGAATTTACCCTGGCTAAAATAATTCATGAGGTTTTAATTGTGGCTAGCACAGAAAGCCATTCTAATCTCTGTGGAATGAGAGGGTGACAGTGAAGCAAGTCGATTTTAATTCTAATATTTCCAGTGTTAACCTCTAAGATATAAGCCGGGGGGGGGGTTGCCTATGAATCTGTGGGGTTGGGGATATACTCAGCAATAGAGCATCACCTGTCAAGTTTCAGGTCCTGGGTGGGATTCTCCAGCACCTCAAAAAGTAATTTTTTTTTTCAAGATAGGGTCTTGCTCCAGCCCAGGCTGACCTGGAATTCACTATATAGTCTCAGGGTGGCCTTGAACTCGCAGCAGTCCTATCTCTGCCTCCCAAGTGCTGAGATTAAAAGCGTGTGCCACCATGCCTGGCTAAAAAGTAATTTTTTAAAAGTTGTTTTATTTTATTTATTTGAGAGAGAGAGAGAGAATGAATAGGCGCACCAGGGCCTCTAGCCACTGCAAATGAACTCCAGACACAAGCACTACCTTGTGCATCTGGCATTACATGGGTAATAGAGAAGCAAACCTGAGTCTTTTGGCTTTTCAGGCAAGCGCCTTAACCCCAAAGCCATCTCTTCAGCCCTGTTTTGTTTTTTTTTTAAACAAATCTTGAAGCTGAGGATATAGATCAGTGGTAGAATCCTTGCCTAACATAGGAAAGACCCTGGTTTTCGTCCCCAGAACCCTTCCTCCAAAAAAGTAGTATCTCACTGGCTCTGGTGGTGTACACCTTTAATCCCAGTACTTGGGAGGCAGAGGTTGGAGGATCGCTGTAAGTTCTAGGCCAGGCAGGGCTACAAAAAAAAAAAAAATGTCTTTTTGAATTAAATGTACGATTATCATCTTTATAAAAATATATGCTTGGAGGCTGAGGGAGGTGGCTCAATGGTTAAAGGCTCTTGCTTGAAAGCTTGACAGCTAGGGTTTGATTCCACAGTACTCATATAAAACCAGATCAACAAAATGGCACATACATCTGGAGTTGATTTCCTGTGGCAAGAGGCCCTAGTGTGCCAATTCTTCCCCCACTTTCTGCTTGCAAATACATAAATAAAAATGTTTTTTAAAAAGTGTGTTTGGAAACCGGGCGTGGTGACGCATGCCTTTAATCCCAGCACTTGGAAGGCAGAGGTAGGAGGATCACCAGGAGTTCAAGGCCACCCTGAGACTACATAGTGAATTGCAGGTCAGCCTGGGCTGGAGTGAAACCTTACCTTGAAAAAAACAAAGAAAAAAAAAGTATGTTTGGGGGATAGAAGGTTAGCGATTAAATCTATTGCCTGCGAAGCCTAAGGACTCAGGTTTGACTCCCTAGGACCCATGTAAGCCAGATGCACAAGGTGATACATATGCGTAAGGTGGTTTACAGTGGCTGGAGGCCCTGGTGTGTCCATTCTTTCTCTCTCTCAAATAAGTAAGTAAAAATTAAAAAGTATGTTTAAACTGGGTGTGGTGGCACACACCTAATTTAATCCTAGCACTCAAGAGGGCAGAGGTAGGAAGATCTCTGTGAGTTCTAGTCCATTTTAGGACTACAGAGTGAGTTCCAGGTCAGCCTGGGCTAGAGTGAGACGCTACTTCGAAAAACAACAAACAAAAAAAGTATGTTTAAACACATAAGTCTTGATCTATTTTTAAAAATTTTTTCTTTGATTTTTCAAGGTAGGGTCTCACTCTAGCCCAGGCTGACCTGGAATTCACTATGTAATCTCAGGGTGGCCTCGAACTCATGGCGATCCTCCTGCCTCTGCCTCCTGAGTGCTGGGATTAAAGGCATGCGCCACCACGCCCGGCTTTATTTTTTTTTTAATTTTTAATTAATTTATTTGCAAACAGACAAGACAGAGGGGGGAGAGAGGAGAAAAGGGAGAGAATGGGCATGCCTCTAGCCACTGTAAACAAACTCCAGATGCATGTACCACTTTGTGCATCTGACCTTACATGGGTGCTGGGGAGTTGAACCCCCCAGTAGTTTGGTTTTGCAGAAAAGAGCCTTAACCACTGAGCAATCTCTCCAGCCCCCTATGCTGATTTATACCAAATTTATACTAGTGGATATTTAAGCAAATACCTTTAACTACTGTGCTATATTTCTAGCCCCTCTGGTAGATACTTAAAGTGCTTTTATTGTTTTAATTTTCAGAATTATTTATTTATTGACACAGGGTCTTTCTATTTAGTTCTGCTATCCTGGAACTCAAATACGACTCTTTTGCTTTTTTTTTTTTCTTTTTTTTCTTCTTCTAGGTAGACTCTTAACCCCAGTCTCTAGGCTGACCTGGAACTCATTCTATAGTCCCAGGCTGACCTCAAACTCACGGTGATCCTCCTACCTCAGCCTCGCAAGTGCTGGGATTAAAGTCGTGCACCACCATGCCAGGCTGAAATAGAAATACTATTCCTGGGCTGGAGAGATGGCTTAGTGGTTAAGCGCTTGCCTGTGAAGCCTAAGGACCCCGGTTCGAGGCTCGATTCCCCAGGACCCACGTTAGCCAGATGCACAAGGGGGCACATGCGTCTGGAGTTCGTTTGCAGTGGCTGGAAGTCCTGGCGCGCCCATTCTCTCTCTCTCTCTCTCTCTGTCTGTCACTCTCAAATAAATAAATAAAAAAGAATAAAAATATATAAAAAAAAGAAATACTATTCCTGACTTTAGCTAGCACTGGCTAGCCTCAAACTTGTGCTCTTTCCCCTTCAGCCTCCTGGGTGCTGGGATTGTAAGCATGCATCATCATACCTGGCAAAGTGTTCTTTTTATTGCTGTACATGTTTAAAGGAGTGCAGTAGGGTTTGGGGACTAGTTGATGACTTTAAAAACATTGATTTATGCTGGGCGGGGCTGCGCATGCCTTTAATCCCAGTGAATTCCAGGTCAGCCTGAACTAGTGTGAGACTCTACCTTGAACCCCCCCCCCCAAAAAAAAAATAACCACAATGATTTATTTGCACATATTTGAGAGAGAGGAAGAGAGAGAGAGAGTGTGTGTGTGAGTCTATGAGAGTGCCAGGGTCTCTTGCTGCAATAGGAATGCCAGATGCTTGCAAAACTTTTTGCACCTGACTTCATGTAGGAACCGGGGAATCAAACTTGGGCCTGGAGGTTTTAAGCAAGTGCCTTTAACTGCTAAGCCATCTTCCCAGGACAATGAAAAATTTTTTGGCTTGTTTTTGATTTTTTTTTTTTTTTTTTGTTATTGTTGTTTTGTTTTCAAGGGTAGGGTCCTAACTCTTGCTGAGGCTGACCTGGAATTTACTATGTAGCCTCAGGGTGGCCTTGAACTCAGGGATCCTCCTACCTCTGCCTCCCAGTGCACCACCACACCTGGCTTGATTTTTTTTCTTTATTTTTTTTTTAAGGTAGGGTCTCACTCTAGCCCAGGCTGACCAGGAATTCACTCTGTAGTTTCAGGGTGGTCTCGAACTCACAGAGATACTCCTACCTTTGCCTCCTGGTGCTAGTATTAAAGGTATGCGCCACCACACCCAGATTTTTTTTTTTCTCTTTTTTGAGGTAGGGTCTCACCCTAGCCTCTGGTGTGTTGGGATTAAAGACATCCTCAATCACTCCCACAGGCTTTTTGTTTTTGATTTTTTTCATTGATATTTAAAAATATATATTTATTTATTTGAGAGAGAGAGGGAGTAATGGGCTCACCAGGGCCTCTAATCACTGCACATGAACTCCAGAAGCATACACCACCTTGTGCATCTGGCTTACATGTGTACTGGGGAATCAAACCTGGGCCCTTAGGTGTCTCAGGCAAGTCCCTTAACTGCTAAGCCATCTCTCCAGACCTCATTGAGATTTTTATTTAGTGTGAGTTGAGCATTGCATTTTGCAAAGTGTGGGTTCTGATAATTACATTCTGAGGAGAGCAGTAGAAGGACTAGAAAACCTTTAAGTACCAACAGGTTTGTAGCTAAAAAGAAAAGTGGAATTGTGGGTTTTCAGGGCCTGTTTCTACTATTCTCCCCTTGAGAAACCTTGAGAAACCAAATATATATATATATGCATATATATATATAATTTTTTTTTTTGGTTTCTCAAGGTAGGGTCTCACTAGACCAGGCTGATCTGGAATTCACTATGTAGTCCCAGGTTAGCCTTGAACTCAGAGCAGTGCTCCTACTTCTACCTCCTGAGTGCTGTGCTTAAAGGTGTGCGCTACCACACCCAGCTCTGACATGTGGCTTTGAACTTCCAAGCAGAACCTAATACACTTGGCAGGCCAAACACAGCCTCACCTATTTTTACAGGGGCCCTGAACTTTTTATATTGATGAAAGGTCGAGAAAACCAAGATTTCATGATGTGTGTGAAAACTGCATGAGAAAAACTTTGGGTGTCCATAAACAAAGTTTGATTGGACACAGCTACACTCTTTTTTCGTATTATCTGGCTTCCTTTGTGCCGATGTTTTAGGAAGATGTGATCTGTTGAGCCCGAAGTGTGTACTTCACTGCAGTGAGCACAGCGCTGCTGTTCTGGCTGCTGCTCCCAGAGCTCCAGCAGGAGGCAGGGGCTTAAGAGATGGGCTGGGCTTGAGCGGCAGAGGGAAGGGTGGAACCGCCCCATGCTGGAGGAAGTAGGCAGGGATAGGTGGAGATGGCTCTGAAGCAGTGAAGAAGTAGCTGGAAGGTGAGGGAGGAAGGCTTTTGGGACCAACCATCTTGATCTGTTTGAGAAGAGTCCATATTGCTACAAGGCAGAGCTGGTAGGATCTCCTTCTGTCTTGTAATCCAGCCTTGCATGTGCTAAGCTGTGGAGCTTGGTGCAAAAGATGGCAGAGGAGGGCAGGGCTTACCTCTTTAACTGCTGAGCCACCTCTCCGTGGGCTCCCTTGTTAATGCAGGACTGGACAGTATGTGATTCTAGAAAGGGAAGAGAAGTGTTAGGGTACTAAGGTTAGTGTACCAGCCTGCACCCAAGAAATGGGAGCCAGGACTTCTGTCTAGGGATCCGGAATGGACAGTAAGAAAAGTAGTATGGTCAAAAGAAGCATTGGTATGTCAGTGCCTGGCATGCTGGCCGCATACACAGGAAGCTGAGAAGCTGGGCGGCAGTTCCAGGCCAGCTTGGGCTATACAGCAGGACACTGGACAGAGAGACAAAGAATGCATTTTGATAAACTTTGTACCGATTTAAAAAAAAAAACACGAATGCATTTTGAGACTCCCTCAGACTGCTAAAGATTATGTAATTAATTTATTTGAGAGAGATAATATGGCATGTCAGGGCCTCTTGCTGCTGCAGATGAGGTCCATGTACATTACTACTTTGTGCGTCTGGCTTTATGTGGATATGTAGATGCCAGAAAATTGAACCACCACTTCAGGCTTTGCAAGCAATCATCTTTAACTGCTGAGGCATGTCCCAGCCTTCCTTTTTTTTCAGACATGATCTCACTCTGTAGCTGAGGCTGACCAGGCACTAACTACATATCCCAGCTGGTCTCAGACTCATAAGTGATCCTCCTACTTCAGCCTCCTGAGTGCTGGCGTGGATTATGGGCAAGAACTACCACACCCAATTCAGAAGCAATCTTTAATAAAAGAACTTTAGGTTACTAGCAATAGAAAAAAATATGTGATAAAAGAAGACATAAGGGGGCTGGAGAGATGGCTTAGTGGTTAAGGTGCTTGCCTGCAAAGCCTAAAGACATAGATTTGATTCGCCAGAAACCAAATAATAAGCCAGATGCATAAGGTGGCACATGTGTCCGGAGTTCATTTGTAGTGGCTGGAGAACCTAGCACACCCATTCTCTCTCTGCCTCTTTCTCTCAGATAAGTTAATAAAAATAAAATATTAAAAAAAAAAAGGGCCCGGTATGGTGGCACACACCTTTAATCCCAGCACTCAGGAGGTAAAGGTAGGAGGATCGCTGTGAGTCGAGGCCACCCTGAGACTACATAGTTAATTCCAGGTCAGCCTGGGCCAGAGTGAGACCCTACCTCAAAAAACAAAACAGAAAGAAAAAAGGTGGGGGGGGGGAGACAAGACATTAGGGCTGGAGAGATAACTTAGCGGTTAAGGTGCTTACTTGCAAAGCCAAAGGATCCTGGTTTGATTCCCTAGGACCAATGTAAGCCAGATGCACAAGGTGGCACATGCACCTGGAGTTTGTTTATAGTGGTTGGATGCCCTGGTATGCCCATTCTGTCTGTCTTTTCCCTGTCTCTACTTGCAAATAAATAAATATTTTTTTAAAAAACTCCATTGTGAGAGCCAGGTATGGTGGCACAGGCCTTTAATCCCAGCTCTCGGGAGGCAGAGATAGGATCACCATGAGTTCTAGGCCACCCTGAGACTACATTGTGAATTCCAGGTCAGCCTGGACTAGAGTCAGACCCTACCTTGAAAAAAAAAGCTTTGTGAGTGTATTTGCCATGAGGCACATTTAGGCTAATTTGATGATATGGCTGTACACAGTATGGTGATTTCAGACCCTTTCAGATATTTACTTAGGAGTGGTATAGCTGAGTCATATATGAATGTTCTATTTTTAGTTTGTTTTTTAAGCTTTGTGTGCGTGTATTTGTATGTGCATGTTTGTGGTGTGGAGGTCAGAGGAGAGCCTTAGTGTGTATATCAGGCTTTATAAGCTGCAGCAAACTTATGAAGGACAGAGGATAACTTGAGGCATGTTGGCCCTTGCCTTTTACCTTGTGGGGCTGGGTCTGTCTTGGTCACAGCTACGTTCTCCAGCCTAGCTGGCTTCCAGGTGATTCTCTGGTCTCTACCTCCCTGCTTGCCCTAGGCACGGCACACTAGGATTCCATGTTTGCACTATATGGTTTGGCTTCACCAGCACAGGTGCTCGCACAGATCAAGCAATACCCACCAAGCCATCTCCCCAGACCAATTGTTGATATTATTTCCTGTTCTATTAGAGTCCTTGCCCATGCCTCTATCTTGACGTATTTTTCCCTGTTTCATAGGTCTTACATTAAAATTTTTGACCCACTTTCGATTGATTCTTCAAGGCAAGAAGTAGGGATCTAGTCTAGTTTCTTCTGTAAGTGGATACTCAGTTGTTCCAACACCATCTATAGATTATTTTTTTTTTATTTCCAGGATTTCTGAGGTAGCTTTCTGGCAGTTCCTTCCTATTAGTATAGTAGTCTTTTGGGGAAGGTAAAAGATATATATTCAGACATACTTGTGCCAAGAAATGTTTAGGTATAGTCTGAAATTAATGTTTGCCATTATTTCTAGGGTTTTGCGGCCTCCAGGTGGTGGGTCCAATTTTTCATTAGGCTTTGATGAACCAGCAGAACAGCCTGTGAGGAAGAACAAAATGGCCTCTAATATCTTTGGGACCCCTGAAGAAAATCCTCCTTCTTGGGCCAAGTCTGCAGGTACTGCTGGTTTTTGTTGTTGTTTTTTAACCTTAAAATCCAAACAAAAAATTGGAGTTTGGGGTTGGAGAGATGTTTTAGCGGTTAAGGTGCTTGCTATGAAGCCTAAGGACCCATGTTCGGCTCTCCAAATTCCACTTAAGCCAGACACACAAGGTGATGCAAGCAGGCAAGGTCACACATGTGCACAAGGTGGCACATATGACATTCGATTTCAGTGGCTGGAGGCCCTGGCTGGCCAATTCTCTTTCTCCCTCTCTCTTTGTCTTGCTGTCTCTGTCTCTCATAAAAAACAAAAACAGCTGGGTGTGGTGGCACATGCTTTTAATCCCAGCACTTGGGAGGCAGAGGTAGGAGGCTGGCCTCAAACTCGGCAATTCTCCTACTTCTGCCTCCCAAGTGCTGGGACTATATGCGTGGTTTTTCCAGATAGGATCTCACTGTAGCTCAGGCTGACCTGGAATTCACTATGGAGTCTTAGAGTGGCCTCGAACTCAGGGCGATCCTCCTACCTCTGCCTCCTGAGTGCTGGGATTGCCACCACGCCCGGCTTCACCACTCTTGTTTTTTAAACTTCTTTACACGTGTGTGCATGTGTGCTCCTGCAGGGTCTTTTTCTACTGCAAATGAGCATCCATCTGGCATGTGGGTGGCTAAGGAATTCAACCCAGGTCTTGCAGGCTTTACAAGAAACTGTCTTTAAGTGCTGAGCCACCTCCCTAGCCTGGGGGTGCTGCTTTTTTATCTTTATTTTTTTTTTATTTGTTTGTTAGAGAGAGAGGGAGAATAGGCATGCCAGGGCTTCTAGCCAGTGCAAATGAACTCCAGACACATACGCCACCATGTGCATCTGGCTTACATGAGACCTGGAGAATTGAACCTGGGTCCTTAGGCTTCTCAGGCATGCACCTTAACTGCTAAGCCATCTCTTTAACCCATGGGGTGCTGCTTTTATGTGTAATCACTGTTCAGAGACCCAGACCCAGCAGAGACCCTGCTTTTGTGCTCACCAACAAAATCTGTTTAATGTTAATGAAATAAACAGCCATTGAAAAAAAGATAGTACCTGGATATGTGATGGTCCCAGTACTTGAGAAGCTGAGGCTTGTGCTATGTAATGAGACCCTGTCTCAAAAAAAAAAAAAAAAAGTGGGGCTGGAGAGATGGCTTAGTGGTTAAGGCACTTGCCTGCAAAGCTAAAGGACCTAGGTTTGAATCCCTAGGACCTATATAAGCCAGATGCACATGTGGCACATGCGTCTGGAGTTCGTTTGCAGTGGCTGGAGGCCCTGGCACACCCATTCTCTATCTGCCTCTCTCTGCTTCTTTCTCTATATCTCAAATAAGTAAATAATAAAATATTGAAAAATAAAAGCCAGTCGTGGTGGTGCACGCCTTTAATCCCAGTACTCGGGAGGCAGAGGTAGGAGGATCGCCATGAGTTCGAGGCCACCCTGAGACTACATAGTGAATTCCAGGTCAGCCTGGGCTAGAGTGAGACCCTACCTCAACCCCCCCCCCCAAAAAAAAGTGGATCCCTAAGGTTTACTGGCTAGCTAGGTTAGTCTGTCTGAATTCAGTGTGTTCTAAGTTCAGCAAGAAATCCTGTCTCAACAACAGGTGGAGAGCAACTGAGGTCGATCTCTGGCTTTCATGTGCATGTTCACATGTATGTGTACCCCACACAAACATCCACATGCAAAAAATAATAAAAAGACCAAGAATGTGGGAAACGTTGGTAATTTACGTAATGAAATCTGAGTAATCATCCTGTAGTACTTTTCATCTGTTGGCTAATCTCCCCTGACTGTCTCCCTTTGATCCTGGGATATAACTCACACAGAGAGTGTTCAGCTTGAGGTCTCCCTGTTGTATCAAATTGAAGAATGAACATTACGTTTTGGTTTCTAGGTGCCAAGTCTAGTGGTAGCAGGGAAGATTTGGAGTCGTCTGGACCACAAAGAAGGAACTCCTCTGAAGCAAGCTCTGGAGACTTCTTTGATCTGAAGGTCAGCATGATAACCGGGAGGAGAAACAAGCTGGCTGTGTGGTTTTGAAATTAAACTTCCCCCTTGTTTACGAAGAGTTTCAGTTTTGCCACTGGACTGTTCTGAAAGTGGTAATTAGGGTAGCAACTGAGCTGTCTTGGTGATGGAAGATTAGTAGAGTGAAATCCGACAAAAAGACAAGTGAGTTAACCCAGCCTGGTCTGCTCTGATGTCTCTTATGTCAGATTGGTCCCTTCAGTGTTGCTTCTCGGAACTCCAGGACATCCTCACTTCTTGTGTATCTCTTGTAGAGTAGCATTTTGGAGTTCAAGGACTATTTCAGTTGTTGTGAATATTGTTTCCAGTTGTACTTTTGGAAAACAATAGCACCAGTGTCATAGTCAGATATATCTGTGGGTGGCAACAACTGCCAAGCCCCTGAGCCTGGGTACCTCAGCATATGCTGATGCTATGGTATGCATGGGCTGTGCAGTTGACAGGGCCCCTCAATGACTGGACAGGAAAGAGAAAGAAGAGAAGGCTAGACTTGGCATTTCTTTTTTGATGAAAGGTCATGGGTCATCAGTAAATGCTATGGGCTGCTTGTTTACTTTATTTTACTTATTTATTTATTTATTTTTTGGTTTTTCAAGGTAGGGTCTCACTCTAGTACAGGCTGACCTGGAATTCACTCGGCAGTCTCAGGGTGGCCTTGAACTCACAGTGATCTTCCTACCTCTGCCTCCTAGGTGCTGAGATTAAAGGCATGCACCACCACGCCCGGCTCCTGCTTGTTATTTTTAGGTGTGTTATGGGCATTGGCAATTTATTGTGCAGAATTGCTGTTTAGCACTGCCCTAAGATAAATCAGGGCTGTGCCCCACTCACTGTACTTCTGTGCATCAGCTGTGTTAGCTGCTCTGAACTGTTACTGTTGGTGTGTTGCAAAATTAAAATGAGAACTAAATTTTTAAAAATTTTTTTCTTTTCCAGGGAGAAGGTGATATTCATGGTAAGTACTTTAGAAGACTGAATTGCTGTTTCTATAAATATTGGTAAAACAGATCTGGGGGTTCCTGCCCAGGTTTTAAAAAAAATTTTGTCCTGGCAGTGGTGGTGCACACCTTTAATCCCAGCATTCAGGAGGCAGAGGTAGGAGGATCGCCTTGAGTTTGAGGCCAGCCTGAGATTACATAGTGAATTCCAGGTCAGCCTGGGCTAGAGTGAGACCTTACCTCAAGAAAAAAGCAAAAAGGGTGGGGGGGTGCTGGAGAGAAGGTTTAGCAGTTACGGCACTTGCCTGTGAAGCCTAAGAACCCAGGTTTGATTCTCTACAACCCATGTAAGCCAGATGTACAAGGTGGCACATGTGTCTGGAGTTACTTTGCAATGACTAGAGGCCCTTGTGTATCCATTCTCTCTATCTGCCCCCCCCCCCGGTAAATAAATAAAAATTTTTAAAAAGTACAGGTTGAAAATAATAGAGAGGGACATCCCACATTCCCCTTCAGCTAATGGGGGCAAGGGAACAGGGCACTGCGTAGGCACATAATATGTATTACATAAAAACACACATTGGAGTCGGGAGTGGTGGCACACACCTTTAATTCCCGCACTTGGGAGTCAGGTAGGTGGATCGTTGTGAGTTTGAGGCCATCCTGAGACTATATAGTGAGTTCTAGGTCAGCCTGGACTAGAGTGAGACCTTACCTCGAAAAACCAAAAAATAAAAACATATAAATAAATAAAAACACATTTTACATGCACATGCACAAAACTGCTTTTTGATTCTTATCATTTCTCCAGGAATGAGGTCTGGCTAAGTCCTATGTCCTGATACACTCTGGATAGAGAGCAAAGAAAGATGAGCTAGAAAGCTTTAAACATGCACTATCCTCCTGACATGAACCAACTGGCACTCATGACCCCACGGCAGCTATTCACACTCCCCCAGGAGCAGCACGGTTCTGAGCCACAGCGCTTGGTGCGGAGAATGAAGGAGATTCCAGAAACGAGAACCAAACGGGAAGAAATACCTTAAGAGTAGGGTCCTCAGTGGATAGGGTCAAAAGATGACCATATGTTCATATATTAAAGTCCTCAATTCTCATCAATCAGAGTTCTGGGTTAGAGAGATGGCTTGGCGGTTAAGGTGCTTGCCTGTGAAGCCTAAGGACCCATGTTTGACTCTCTAGATCCCATGTAAGCCAAACACTCAAGGTGACACAAGCATGCAAGGTTGCACATGCACAAAAAGATGGCGCAGGTGTCTGGAGTTCGATTGCGGTGGCTAGAGACCCTGGTGCTCCAATTCTCAAATTCCTGGAGAATCTTTTACAAATACGCATGCCTTGACCAGGCCAGTGTTAAGATTACTGAGAGCTTTTTAACAGGAGCAGGCCTCTGGTATTTCAAGCTCAGCTTACTGCATCCAGTATACAAAGATTGTTTCATTTTATACTGTTTATTCAATAAAACATTAGTTTATTGCCGGGCATGGTGGTGCGTGCCTGTAATCCCAGCACTCGGTCTGGAGACAGGTAGGAGGATTGCCGTGAGTTCAAGGCCACCCTGAGACTACATAGTGACATAGTGAATTCCAGGTCAGTCTGGGCTAGAGTGAGACCCTACCTTGAAAACAAACAAAGAAACAAAAAAACATTAGTGCACCACTGGGTGATTTTATATATAGTGATTTCTGGGATTAGATGTAAATTTTCAGGTAGCTGTCCATGCTAACAATTATAGATGGAAATGAACTGTAATCATTTACTTAATTATTTTAAATCTTTGAAGTCTTTATTGGCACCTCTTTTAACAAGTGCCAGGGAACTGCTGAGGCCCAGGCTTAGAGGTGTGGCGCAGCAGCTGTCAGTCAAGTTCCCTGGTTTGTGGGCCCTGGGCTTGGGAAGACCGTGGCTGATTACCCATAGTCCTCCACCATCACATTGTGTGATGCTGGGTGTGTCAGAACCAAATTCCTCTTCTACCCTCTCAGTTTGCTTCCTGCATGGGATGGGGTTGTGGGAGCATTTGGAGCCTTGTCTGGGTTCTTCTTTATTTTTTGGTTTTTCGAGGTAGGGTTTCACTCTAGCCCAGGTTGACCTGGAATTCACTATGTAGTCTCAGGGTGGCCTCAAACTCAGGATTCTCCCACCTCTGCCTCCCGAGTGCGGGGACTACAGGCGTGCGCAACCACGCCTGTCTTGTCGGGGTTCTTCTTGTAGGGCTCTTGTATAGACTGAAGTTGTTTCAGTCATTATTTGTGACAGCTTGTGGTGCCATTTGTAAATACTGTTTCAGAAATAAAATCTAAACTTGGTGTGGTGGCTTAGGAAGATTACTATGAATTCAAGGCCATCCTGAGACTACAAAGTGAATTCCAGGTCAGTCTGGGCGAGAGCGAGACCCTACCTCGAAAAACTAACTAATGAACTAAATAAATAAAATCTAGACTCCCCCTTTCCCCACCCCAGCAATGGGGATTGAATTTAGGGCTTTTGTGTATATTCCAGGGAAGCATGCTACCACTGAGCTGCATTTCTATAATCCTCTTCTAGGTATTTTTTTTATTCACACAAGTATTCGTGGGATTGGGGGGCACACCAGGGTCTCTTGCTGCTGCACATGAATGCCACATGGATGTGCCATTTTTGCTTCTGGCTTTACATGGGTGCTAGGGAATTGAACCTGGGCCAGCAGGGTTTGAAAACGATTGTCTTTACCCTTAAGCTATCTCTCCAGCCCCTCTCTTCTTGTTTTGGAGGCAGGGTCTTACTGTAACCCAGGCTGGTCTTGAACTCATGGCAATCCTTCTACCTCAGCTTCCCCAGGTGTTGAGATTATAGGTGGCGGCCGCACCCAGCTATCCACTGCTTTCCGTTTTCATGGCACTTCTACTACTGTTAGACCATACTTAGCAGAATCTGCTTCCCCCACACCCCTCCTGGCCCGTGTAAGGCCTAGTGAATGATAGGCAAGGACTCGACAACTGACCAACATCCCCAGCTGAACAGATATTGGGAAACGGATATAATTAAAATTTGGAGCCACCTTGTGCATCTGGCTTATGTGGGTCTTGGCGAATTGAACCTGGGTCTTTAGGCTTGTAGGCAAGCACCTTAACTGCTAGATACTCTCCAGCCCCCTTAGGTTGTTTTTGAGGTAGCATCTCATATATTCCAGGCTCCCCTACCTTGCTGTACAGCCAAGGATAACCTTGAACTTCCAGTCCTCCTCCCTCCACCTTCTACCTCCCAAATCCTGGTGTGCACCCCTATGCCAGGTTTGTGTGGTGCTGAGATTGAACTTCTTGCAAGCTAGGGAAAGACTTTCCAAGCTGAGCTATATCCCCTGAGACTTTTTTTGAGGTTGAGTCTCACTAACTTGCCCATGGTAGCCTCAAACTCCTTAGCTTAAGAGATCGTCACCTCTCTGATTTCCATGTGGCTGGGAGCACAAGTGTGCACTGCTCGGCCCAGCTGTTAGGGAAAGTATCTTTAGTAATAGGCTTCCTTGGGAATTAGCCAGTCAGTGACTTCATTAAGCACTAGCTGGGCTATTGGCTAATAATACAGTAGTGCTTAGGACTTTCAGGTGGGAGGCACCCAGTTAATTTAAATGGGAATGGCCTGATTAATGGAGGAGTTATTACAGTTGAGTAGGAGAAAGCTGGACTCTTTGATAGTGTTGGGATAATTGACAGTGTGGTTAAAACAGAACACCCTCACCCAGTAATCATGGAAGTGCTTGCTTGATTTTTTATCCCCTTTGGTTTTTCAAGGTAGGGCTTTGTTCTATCTCTGACTGACCTAGAATTCACTATGTAGTCTCAGGGTGGCCTTGAACTCATGTTGATCCTCCTACCTCTGTAAAATATATGTTTTAAAAAATATAGTTTCACCAGGCTTGGTGGTGCACACCTTTAATCCCAGCACTTGGAGGCAGAGGTAGGTGAATTGTCATGAGTTCGAGGCCACCCTGAGACTACATGGTAAATTGCACATCACCCTGGGCTAGAGAGTGAGACCCTACCTCGAAAAATACAATACAAAACAAAACAAAACAAAAACAAAACAAAAAAACCCCACAGTTGGCATCCAGGCTTGGTAGCACATGCTTCCAGGTAAGCCAAGGCTCAAGTGAGACCCTACCTTGAAGGAAAAAAAAGTATAGTTCCTACTGTGAATGTGGATCACTGTAGCACCATCCTAGAATGGGAAAATTGTAAGTGGGGTACCATCTGTATTGTATCATGTAATAATGACAAATAGTATAACGCAATTAAAGTGAATTATGACTACGTAGAAGTTTCTGACAGTGGAAAAGGAAGTTGGTATCATGTATGTTTAATGCAATGAAACACTTAGATATTAATTTGTGAGCTTGTGTGCGCTGGCAGGAGCTCTACCACGGAGGTATACTCTCAGCCCCAATTTAATGCTGGGTTCAGAACTGGGGAGGCAGAGACAGGAGGGCACCTAGAGCTTAGTGCCCAGGTAGTCTCTCCAAATTGGTGGGCTCCAGGTTCAAGGAGAGGTTCTGTCTCAAAAATTAAGGCAGAGGGCTGGAGAGATCACATAAGGCCACATGCACAAAGTGACACATGTATCTGGAGTTGGTTTACAGTGGCAGAAGGCCATGGAGAGCGCATTCTCTTTCTCTTTTTTTTTTTTTTTTAAAATTTTTTTTGTTTATTTATTTATTTGAGAGCGACAGAGAGAAGGAGGCAGAGAGAGAGAGAGAGAGAATGGGTGCACCAGAGCTTCCAGCCTCTGTAAACAAACTCCAGATGTGTGCGCTCCCTTGTGCATCTGGCTAACGTGGATCCTGGGGAATTGAGTGTCGAACCGTGGTCCTTAGGTTTCACAGGCAAGCGCTTAACCGCTAAGCTATCTCTCCAGCCCTAAAATTTTATTTATTTGAGAGAAAGAGGCAGAGAGAGAGAGAGAGAGAATGGGCATGCCAGGGCCTTCAGCCACAGCAAACAAACTTCAGAAGCATGCACCACCTTGTATGTCTGGCTTACGTGGGTCCTGGAGAATCAAGCCTAGGTGCTTTGAGCCATCCATTCAGCCCGAGACTCTTATCCTAAGAGAGCTAATTATCCTCATTTGCATTTTCTATCTCCCTAGAAAATGTGGACACAGACTTCCAAGCCAGCCTGGGGCAGAGTGAAGAGAAGCCTGTGCCTGCTGCTCCTGTGCCCAGCCCAGTGGCCCCGGCCCCTGCGCCGTCCAGGAGAAACCCCCCTGGCGGCAAGTCCAGCCTGGTCTTGGGTTAATTAACTCTGACTGTCAGAACTCTGTCCTTTTGTTTGTTTGTTTTCTCTATGCTCGTGAACTGCACAAGGTGAGCCTGACTGTACATCTTTCTGATTTGTTTCATTAAAAAAGAAGCACTTTATGTATTGCTGTCCTTTTTTTTTCTCTTTATTTATTTATTTATTTTCTCCTTTCTCTTTCTTTTTGAAGCACAGGTTTCTGTTTCTCTGACTCCTGGGTCTGTGGGCCGTGGCATGAGTGTTTTCTAGTAGTAGATTGGAATAGTAGATTGTTTTTAAGAACAAATAATCTAGTTCCCACTGTGTTAGAGGCTCTTTTGTATTGGGGGTTTTTGACACTGTACTTGGTTTACTGTGATGGGATGGACATCAGCAGGCACCGCCCGGCAGCCCCACCATACCAGGTTGTCTTTATGCAGAACCTCTCGTTGGTGTCGCCCCACTGTGTCAGTGCCCTTTGCCAAGCGCATCTTCCTGTGCCATATGGACCAATAAAGAGGCCTGCACCTCACCCCTCACTGCCTACAATGCCAGGGTGTTTATGAAGTGAGCCAGGTACTAACATGACTGGCCGGCTGGTGAGCAAAGGCCTGCTGTTGTGGAGCAGTTTAGAAAGGACGCCCAGTCATACTGCCTGGGATGACCGTCTCGCTCTCGGTGGGTCGGGTCTCCAGGAGGGGCTCCCCAGGGGCATTGTTCTTACCCAACTCGATGCTGTGTGCATGATGCTGGTGCTTGACCATGAGAGAAAGTCTCACCCTTACCATGTGTGCTGTACTTCTCAATCCTGGACTGCAGCTTAAAGTAAACAATCTCCACATTTTGAAACACTGTCCTGTGTCTTTTTTTCTTTGTGAGTGGGGAAGAGTATGAGATAGGGTCTCACTCTGTAGCAGGGCTGCTCTTGAACCACCTGATCTTTTCTGCTTCCATCTCCCACTGCTGGGGATTATTGGTGTGGGCTTGGTGCTGGGGTCCAAACCCAGAGCTTTGCACATGCTAGGGCAGATACTCTTAAAACTGAGCTACATTTCCAGCCCTTTTACAGCTTTTTTGTTATTTGTGTTTTTTCGATGTAGGGTCTCACTGTAGCCCAGGCTGATCTGGAATTCACTCTGTATTCTCAGGGTGGCCTCAAATTTATGGTGATCCTCCTACTTCTGCCCCTGAGAGCTGGGATTAAAAGCGTATGCCACCACACCCGGTTTTTTTTTTGTTTTTGTTTTTGTTTTTTCTACTATAAATCCTGTCCAAGGCAGGTGTGGTGCACACACCTTTAATTCCAGCACTTAGGAGGCAGAAGTAGAAAGATTTCCATAAGTTTGAGGCCAGTCTGAGACTACATACTGAATTCCAGGTCATCCTGTGCTAGAGAGAGACCCTACCTTGAAAAACCAAAAAAAAAAAAAAAAAAAAGCTGGGTTTGGTGGTGCACACCTTTAATCCCCGCACTCAGGAGGCAGAGGTAGGAGGATCACTGGGAGGTTGAGGCCACGCTGAGAATACATATTGAATTCCAACTCAGCCTGGGCTAAAGTGAGACCCTGGCTTAAAAAAAAATTTGCCATTTTATGCATCTGACTTTATGTGGCTATTGGGGAATTGATCCTGGTTTGTTAGTCATTGCAGGCAAATGTCTTAACAGCTGAACCATCTCTCCAGCCCCTTCAGCCTTTAAAAAAAAAATTATTTTTTATTTTTTTTGAGGTAGGGTCTCACTCTAGCTGAGGCTGACCTGGAATTCACTATGTAATCTCAGGGTGGCCTTGAACACACGGCAATCCTCCTACCTCTGCTTCCCAAGTGCTGGAACTAAAGGCATGCGCCACCACGCCCAGCTAAAATTTTTTTTAAAATATATTTTATTGTTTGCTTATTTGAGAGAGAGAGAGAAAATGTGAGTGGGCACTCTAGGGCCACCAGCCACTGCAAATGAACTGCAGATGCATGCACCCTCATGTGCGTCTGGCTTACATGGGTTCTGGAGAATTGAGCCAGTGTCCCTTTGGCTTTGCAGGCAAATGCCTTAAATGCTAAGCCATCTCTCCAGCCCAGCCTATTTTTTTTTTTTTAATTATTTGATAGAGACACAACTTGGGCCAGCCAGGATCTCCTGTCACTGCAAATGAACTCCAAATACATATGCCACTTTGTGTATTTGGCTTCACTTGGGTACTGGAGCATTTAACACAGGCCTTTAGGCTTTGCAAGCAAGTGCCTTAACCATGGAGCCATCTCCCCAGCCCCCTGTAATCCAGGCTGATCTGGAACTCACTCTGTAGCCCCAGGCTGGCCTCAGACTCTGGCAATCCTCCTTTGTTTTGAGAGAAAGAAAGAATGGGCTTGGGGCTGGAGAGATGGCTTAGCGGTTAAGCGCTTGCCTGTGAAGCCTAAGGACCCCGATTCAAGGCTTGATTCCCCAGGACCCACGTAAGCCAGATGCACAAGGGGGCACACGCATCTGGAGTTCATTTGCAGTGGCTGGAGGCCCTGGCGTGCCCATTCTCTCCTTTCTCTGTCTCTCTCTCTCTGCCTCTTTCTCTGTCTGTCACTCTCAAATAAATAAATAAATAAACAAAAATAAATTAAAAAAAAAAAAAGAAAGAATGGGCTTGCCAGGGCCTTCAGCGAACTGCAAACAAACTCCAGATGCCTGTGTTGTCTTGTGCATCTGGCTTACTTGGGTCCTGGGGTATCGAACCTGGGTCCTTTGGCTTTGCAGGCGAGCACCTTAACCACTAAGCGCTCTCTCCAGCCCCGTTTTCTATTTTTTTGAGGTCCTTGGTCACTTGTCGTATTCCACCCAATCATGTGAAGGCCCCTCATCAATGCTGGAGTCCAAATCCAGGACCTTGGACTTGGTATCAAGCTAAATCTGTAGCCTGAGGTACTTCTTAATGGCCAGTGGTCAAAGGGAGAGTCCACTTGATTAGAAGAGGATAAAGGATTCAGTCCCTTCAAGTGACATGGGTGAAAGAAGGTAGAAGAGATTTCTGGGTTGTACCATGGAAGTTTCAGATGGACATGTCATGTGCAGTGACTAAATCAAGCACTATTAAGAACTAGCTTTGAGTGGGGGGAGGGGCTGGAAGAATGGCTTAGCAGTTAAGGCATTTGCCTGCAAAGCCAAAAGACTCAGTTTTAATTCCCCAGGACCCACGTAAGCCAGATGCACAAGGTGGTATACGCATCTGGAGTTCGTTTACATCAGTTGACGTCCTGGCACACCCATTCCCTTTCTCTCTCTACCTCTTTGTCAAATAAATAAGTAAATAAATAAATAAATAAATAAACTTCAGAACTGGCTTGGGGGTTGGAGGGATGGCTTAGTGGTTAAGGCACTTGCCTCTGAAGCCTAAGGACCCGTTTGACTCTCCAGATCCCACGTAAGGCAGACGCACAAAGGTGAGGCAAGTGCAAGGTTGCAGATGCCCACTAGGTGGTGCAAGCGTCTGGACTTTGATTCTAATGTCTGAGGTCCTCTATCTCTAAAATGAAAACAAACAAACAAAAAAAAACGAAGCCGGGAATGGTTGCGCACATCTTTAATCGCAGCGCTTGGGAGGCAGAGGTAGGAGGATTGCCATGAGTTCGAGGCCACCCTGAGACTACATAGTTAATTCGAGGTCAGCTTGGGCCAGAGTGAGACCCTACATGAACAAACCAATTCCAGTAGGTCTCGCTGTACCCCAGGTTGACCTGGAATTCACTATGTAGTCTCAGGCTGCCCTTGAACCCACAGTGATCCTTCTACCTTGGCCTCCTGAGTGCTAGGGTTATTTATGGGTGTGTGCCACCATGCCAAGTTGTTTTAGTTTTTCAGTTTCTGGGGTAAGGTCACTCTAGGCCAGGCTGACCTGGAATTCACTATGTAGTCTCAGGGTGCCTCAAACTCACAGCAATCCTCCTACCTCTGCCTACTGAGTGCTGGGATTAAGGGTGTGAGCCAGCAAGCCTGCTTTTTTTTTTTGTTGTTGTTGTTGTTTTGAGCTTTATTTGACATATTTTTTACATGAATGGGGATTACTAGGTTGCTGGGTTTCAGACTTTTTCCTGTTTTAACAGTGGCTATTTTGTGTGCACGTGGGCATACGTGAGTTCAGGGGATCCTAACTCAGGTACTGACACCATGCACTGCAAGCACTTTCTGGACTGAGCCAGCTTTAGCATGTTTATAAAGCATTTAACAAAGTGAATCAACAGCTGTGACCCAGGATCCTCCCAGTGTTAACTGCAACACGGGTTTTACTGGCCTGAGTTTCTGTTTGGAACCTGTACCCTTCTCAGCCTGTGAGTAAGGGTGGAGTGTTTGGAAAGGAAATTCCCTGGTTTGTGTCATAACTTGATAGTTAGCTTTAGTTTTTTTTTTTTTTAAACCAAGAAAGTGCTTAGTCAAAAACTTATGTTTTACACTGGGTGTGGTGGTGCACTCCTTTAATCCAGGGATTTGGGAGGTAGACGTAGGATTGCAGTGAGTTGGAGGCCAGCCTAAGAAAGTTGTGTTTTAAAGGAATAACAGTTTAGCCAGTTTTGTTTGGTATTGTCAGAGCAAACTAGGAAATGATAGAAACATGTTAGCTGCGGGGTGTTCTATTTCTCGACTTAGAAAACAGGATCTGGAAAGTGAAGTCGCATTATCTTAAAATGAAGACTTGGGAAAAAAAGTGGGGGGCAGAGGATATGGCTCAGTGATTAGAGGTGCTTGGATATAAAGCCTGTCCGCCTGGGTTCAGTTTCCCAGTACCCACGTAAAGCCAGATGCACAAAGACTAGAGCGAGAGTGGTGAGAGGCTCTAGGGTGGCCACTTTCTGTCTGTGAAAATATGTAAATAAAAATACCTTAAAAAAAAGTGTGGGGCCTAATGTCTGAAATCCAGCACTTGGGAGGAGGATTAGGAATTCAAGGCCAGCATCAACTACCTAATAACTACATAAAACCTTGTCTGTACTTCATTTGCAGTGGCTGGAGGCCCTGGCATGCCCATTCTCTCCCCCTCCCTCTTTCTCAAATAAATAATTTAAAAAACAACAACAAAAAAGTTACCCAGAGAGCAGCTGGAACATTCATTGGCAGTTGAACCTTCTAGTTCTGTGTGTCTTCAATGGCTTAGCGAAGCTCCCCATGTGCGGCTTCTGCCACAGCCACAGTGGTTTGGAAGTTGTCATGAGATGGCGAACAAACAGCAAGACGAGTCACTTACTGAAAAATGCGTTTATAATTTGGCGAATAGACGTGTGTCATTATGAAGTATTTTCGTGTGAAATCTATAAATAGGGAGATGTCAGTAAAATTAAGGTTACCCTTTCTGGAAGTGAGAAGCCTCTGATTCTACTAAAGACGTCAGTTTTCTAACTGAAAGGACAGTTGATGGCAGTCTTCCCCGGGTGGAAGGGGAGGTTTGAAGTCATTCCTTCCCTGCTTCAAACCAACTCCAGCATATGATTTGGTTTCTTGGGAGACTGGCTCACATCCCCCACAGTTGCCTTTAGCTGGTCAACATGCTCACTGCACATTACCTGGGCCTCTCCCCCGTGACTTACCTTCAAGGAGCTGGAGCTCTTGAACACCGCAATTAAGGTGTGTGTGGTCCTGCGCCTCCATCCTCCACTGGGGAGGATGTGCACCGCCCCACATGTTCAAAGGGCCCCGGTTCCCCGCCCGAAGGCTCGGTCCTTAGGAACGCGGGCTGTAAGTTCCAGGCAGCTGGTGGGATACCGGCAGGGTCCCGGGACCGTGCCGCGCAGCACCCGGTAGCCGGGCATCCCCGGGCGCCGCTCTATGCAAATCAGCTCGGTCGGGCCCCGCCTCCCGGAAGCGGCGGATCGCGGCGTTGCTGTCGCCGCCGGCCGCGTCCCCACGGCCCTGGGCAGGAGGCGGGAGACCCTCTGCTCGGTCCCGGGCGGGCGTCCCGGCGGCCATGGCGCGGCGCGCGCGCCCCGTGCGCGTCCTGGTGGACATGGACGGCGTGCTGGCCGACTTCGAGTCCGGCCTCCTGCAGGGCTTCCGCCGCCGCTTCCCCGGCGACCCGCACGTGCCGCTGGAGCAGCGCCGCGGCTTCCTGGCCCGAGAGCAGTACCGAGCCCTGCGGCCCGACCTGGCGGTAGGACCTGGGCTCGGACCCCTGGGGCAGGACCATCTAGGCTCCATCCCATAGACTCTCTTTTCTTTTGTTTAATCCCCTTTAAAAAAAATATTTATTTATTTGACACAGAGAGAAGAGAGAATGGACGCTTGCGCCCCGTTGGGCAGCTGGCTAACGTGGGTCCTGGGGAATCGAACCTGGATCCTTTGGCTTTGCAGGCAAACGCCTCAATCGCGAAGCCATCCCTCCAGCCCTATTGTTTGATTCTTGGAAGCGGGATCTCACTTTAGCCCAGGCTGACCTGGGATTCACTCTGTAGTCTCAGGCTGGCCTCGAACTCACAGCGATCCTCCTACCTCTGCCTCTCGAGTGCTGGGATTGAAGTTTGAGCCGCTTCTGAATCCACAGTTCACCCCTACCCCCACCCCTCCCCGGGGACCAGAAAGTCTAAGATCACACATCACCTCCCAGTCCTTTTTTCCTAAGCTCCGACCTGGGCCGTTTATTGTTGAGTCTTCTGTGGCTCCATCTGCTGGAGGCGGAAGCCAGGACCCAGATCTCTGTGCCTTTCTTGCAGGATAAAGTGGCCAGTGTGTACGAAGCTCCAGGCTTTTTCCTAGACTTGGAGCCCATCCCCGGGGCCTTGGAAGCTTTGCGGGAAATGAACGCCATGGACGAGTAAGGAGGGTGGAGCCGGAGGGGCGCGGGCGGCTGCAGGGCGGCCAGCTCCCCCGGGTCTGACTGTCCTCTTTCTAAACCGCAGCACTGAGGTCTTCATCTGCACCAGCCCTCTGCTCAAGTACGACCACTGCGTGAGCGAGAAGGTGCGGCGGGCGCCTGAGCCAACTTCGCTTTCCAAATCCGATAACTACACACGTATATTATGTATATGTATAATCACACAGGTAGAAACACAGAAAGTGGGGGCTGGAGGAACAGTGAACAAGCTGGGTTCAGGGCCTGGTTCTCACACCCACGTCTTACAGACACCATGAATTCTGGGTCTATCAGGCATCACTGACACAACTGCCTGTGTCCTAACAGTACCGCTGGGTGGAGCGGAACCTGGGGCCTCAGTTTGTGGAGCGCATTATCCTGACAAGGGACAAGACAGTGGTCTCTGGGGACCTGCTCATTGATGACAAGGACACCATTCAAGGTAGGATCTGTTATCCTTGGCAACTGCCAGGCATCTGGACTGCTGGGATTGGAAGCTTGGTGTGGTGGTGAACGCCTTTAATCCCAGCACTTGGAAGGCAGAGGTAGGAGGATGGCTGTGAGTTCAAGACCACTCTGAGACTACATAGTGAATTCCAGGTCAGTTTGGGCTAGAGCAAGAACCAACCTTGAAAAACAAGGCAAAACAAACAAACAAAACCCGATTAGTACTGGGGAGATAGCTTAGTAGTTTAGGTGCTTGCTAGCAAAGTCTAAGGATCTGGGTTTGATTCCGCAGTACCCATGTAAAGCCACAGGGTGGTGCATGCATCTGGAGTTCATTTGCCCACTGTCTACCTGTCTCTCTGCATGTAAAAAGATAAAACATTAAAAAAATCGGGGGGGGGGGGGCTGAAGAGATGGCTTAGCGGTTAAGAGCTTGCTTGTGAAGCCTAAGGACCCTGGTTCGAGGCTCGCTTAGCGGTTAAGAGCTTGCTTGTGAAGCCTAAGGACCCTGGTTCGAGGCTCGATTCTCCAGGACCCATGTTAGCTAGATGCACATGGGGGCGCACGCATCTGAAGTTCGTTTGCAGTCCTGGAGGCCCTGGTGCACCCGTTCTCTCTCTCTCTCTCTCTCTCTATCTGCCTCCTCCTCTGTCACTTTCAAATAAGTAAATAAAAATAAACAAAAAAAAAAAAATTGGGGGGTGGTGTGGCACAACTTCTGCCATTATGGAACTTCCCCTGGACCTGGAAGCTTCAAAAAATATTCCTTTCTGCATTTAAAAAAAAAGAAAAAGCCAGGAATGGTGGTACAGGTCTTTAATCCTAGTATTTGGGAGGTGGAGGTAGGAAGATTACTGTGAGTTCAAGACCACCCTGAGGCTACATAGTGAATTCCAGGTCAGCCTGGCCTAGAGAGAGATACTACCTTGACAAACAAAACAAACTAAAAAAATAAAAAGAAAGAAAAACCAGATTACATGCTCGCTGCCTTTCTGTGGTGGTTTGATTCAGGTGTCCCCCATAAACTTAGATGTTCTGAATGCTAGGCTCATCACCTGATGGCAATTGGAAATTAACGCCTCCTGGAGGCAGTGTATTGTAGGGCGTGGGCTTATGGGTGTTATAGCCAGTTTCCCCACGCCAGTGTTTGGCACACTCCTGTTGCTGTTGTCCACCTTATGTGGTCAGGGGTAATGTCCACCCTCTGGTCATGCCATCGTTTTCCCTGCCATCATGGAGCTTCCTCCTTGAGCCTGTGAGCCAAAATAGACCTCTTTTTTCCCCACAAGCTGCTCTTGGTTGGACGATTTCTACCAGCAATGTGAACCTGACTGCAACACTTTCTTGTCCTAGGCCTAGAGGAGACCCCAACCTGGGAACACATCTTGTTCACCTGCTGCCACAATCAGCATCTGGCCCTGCCCCCCACAAGGAGACGGCTGCTCTCCTGGAGTGACGACTGGAGGGAGATCATAGACAGCAAGCGAAAAACTGCGCAGCAGGAGTGACCAGAACCTGTGGTGGACAGTGCTGAAGGAAGGGAGGGTGGCCAACAGGGGACCTGCAGGACCAGGTGATTCCTGTCCTCGTATGGAGCGTGGAGCTACCGTAACTGCCACTTGTACAGGCCCATCCACCTGGCGCCTCCGCGATGGCTGTGCCCAGAGAGCATGGCTGGCATAGAAATATAGAAGGAAAATCAGTCCAGAGGCTTTTAAGTAAAACAAAACAAAACTTTGGCTCATTGTATTGTTTTTTTTTTTTTTTTTTTTTTTTTTTTCTTCGAGGTAGAGGCTGACCTGGAGTTCACTATATAGTCTCAGTGGGTCCTGGAACTCATAGTAATCCTACCTCTGCCTCCCAAGTGCTGGGATTAAAGGCGTGCGCCACCACACCTGACCGGACTGTCTCTTTCAGGGTCTCACTCTAGCCCAGGCTATTTGGAACTTACTCTGTAGCCCCAGTTGGCCCTGAGCTGAGTGATACTCCTACCTCAGCCTTTAGTGCTGGGATTAAAGGCATACACTGTTCCCAGCTCCTTGAAGACCCTATATTTAGGAAAGGAAAGGGACAGAGGCCTGGTGCAGAAGCTGGAAAAGTGTGACAGAGGCCTTCCCTCTCTTACTTTTTTTTTTTTTTTGGGTTTTCGAAGTAGGGTTTCACTGTAGCCCAGGCTGACCTGGAATTCACTCTAGTCTCAGGGTGGCCTCAAACTCATGGCAATCATCCTATGTCTGCCTCCTGAGTGCTGGGATTAGAGGAGTGTGCCACCATGCCCGGCTTGATTATACTTTTTATCCTCATTAGGCAGAGAAAAGAAGAAATCACTGGTTTAACAATCCTGCTGACTTTCAGGCAGAATTGTGATCCATTTTTTAAAAATATCATTTTTATAAACTTAAAAATTTTTCTTACATTTTATTTATTTATTTGACAGAGAAAAAAGGAGAGAGAGAGAATGCATGGGCGCGCCAGGGCCTCCAGCCACTGCAAACGAACTCCAGACGTGTGCTGCCCCCTTGTGCATCTGGTTAACGTGGGTCCTGATTACTCGAACCTGGGTCCTTTGGCTTTGCAGGCAAACGCCTTAACCATTAAGCCATCTCTCCAGCCCTTTTTTAAAATTTATCTATTTTGAGACATAAAGACAGAATGGGTACACCAGGGCATCCAGCCACTGCAAACAAAGTCCAGACAATGCACCCCCTTGTGCATCTGGTTTACGCGGGTACTAGGAAATTGAACCTAGGGCCTTAAGCTTCATAGGCAATTACCTTAATCGCTAAGCCATCTCTCCAGACCTTATTTTTTAAAAAATATTTTATTTGAGAGAGAGGGAGAGAATGGGCACACCAGGGTCTCCAGCCACTGCAAACGAACTGCAGATGCCTGCGCCCTCTTGTCCTTCTGGCTTACATGGGTCATGGGGAATTGAGCCTTGAACTGGGGTCCTTAGGCTTCACAAGCAAGCACTTAACTGCTGAGCCATCTCTCGGCACTGATTTTTTAATAATAAGGTTGTACCTGGACTGGAGAGATAGCTAAGTGGTTAAGGCACTTGCTTGCAAAGCCTAATGTCCTGGGTATGAGATTACCTAGTACCCATGTAAAATGGTGCATGCATCTAGAGTTTGTTTGCAGTACCTGGAGGCCCTGGCTTACCTATTTTTTCTGTTTGTCTCTCTCTCTCTCTCTACTTGCAAGTAAAAAAATAAAAATATTAAAAAAAAAACATGTACACTCTTAGAACCCCTCTCCCTTCCCCCAATTCTGCTGACAGTCATTTTCTGTGGGGTTGTTGTTATTCATTGTGGGGACCAAGAGGCCTCAGTCAGTGTGTGTGTGTGTGTTTTCATTTTGGAACAAGGTTTCATTCCATAGCCTAACCCAACCTGGCCTCATTTTCAGGGGCACCCTCTTGTCTCTGCATCCTAAATATTGGGATTGTAGGTGTGAGCCACCGTATCTGGCTGACATTCAATTTTTTCTTTTCTTTCTTTCTTTTTTGAGGTGGGGTTTCACTATAGCCCAGGTTGACCTGCAATTTACTATGTAGTCTCAAGTATAGCCTCGAATTTATGGCAATCCTTCTTCCTCTGCCTCCCTAGTGCTGAGATTAAAGGCATGCGCCTCCACACCCAGTCTGGCATCCAGTATTTTAATGTCTTCACTGAAGATTTGGATTAAGTCCTAGAGTCCTAAGAGACTAACCGCTGCTACTGGAGGCTGGGATTGCTGGGAGGTGAAGGGGCCCACATCAACTCTAAATTTTTTTTTTTTGTTCATTTTTATTTATTTGAGAGTGACAGAGAGAGAGAAAGAGTGAGAGAGAGAGAGAATGGGAGCGCCAGGGCTTCCAGCCACTGCAAACGAACTCCACACGCGTGCGCCCCCTTGTGCATCTGGCTAACATGGGTCCTGGGGAATCAAGCCTCGAACTGGGGTCCTTAGGCTTCACAGGCAAGTGCTTAACCGCTAAGCCATCTCTCTGGCCCTAAATTTTTTTTAAAAAAATATTTATTTGAGAAAGAGACAGATAATGGGTTGCGCCAGGGCCTCTAGCCATTGCAAATGAAATTCCAGATGCATGTGTCACCCTGTGCATCTGGATTTATGAGAGTACTGGGGAACTGAACCTGGGTCCTTTGGCTTTGCTGGCAAGTGTCTTAACCACTAAGCCCACAGCAACTCTTTCAAGGAAACAGGAGCTGGCATCCAGGTCAATAGCCTTGTCACAGGAGATTTGAGAAGTCACTGTCTTTCCATTCACATCTCAGGGTCCTGTGTAGGACCTCTCCAGAAAGGACCAGGTGTCCACCCCCACCTCTTCTGTCTTTCCTCTGGTCTGTCATCACCTGCAGCATATTGCTCTTGGCCAGTCACTGGGCTGTGTCACCCATAGCCAGGCATCACATCTTCGTCTCTGAATACATTACAAGGTACTCAGCAGATAATAGCATGGTGTGGACAGTTGCTCCTTGTCCATCATGTTCAAAAGCCTAGGTTGGAGGCTGAAGGAGGAACAGCCCTCTACAGCCCAGGAAGAGCAGGTTACCTTCCCAGCTAGTGAGGCGCCTTAAACCTCAAAGTTACTGCTGACACTTATGCTCTAGGCTAATCCCCCATTTCCTCACACACAGGCCATTCTCCTGAGCCTTGGCCCCAGCAGTTGCTCATGAGAACACGTGTGTGAAAGCTTCCTATTAGGCCGACTGGGCCTGGCAGAGGAGAAACCAAGGGTGGTGCTTCGCCTCCAGTCTGGTGAGATTGGCAGCCCATCAGAGCCGCACCAGCTTTTATTTCTGCCTCCATACATGTCAAAGTCTGGCTTCCTCACTCCTACTCTCCCTGTTGTGCTGAGACATGAGAAACCTCGCCTTTCAGATGGCTGAACAGGCACCACGGTGGCAGAATGGACTTAGAAATACTGAGTTTCTGATTCTTGTAGGCACACCAGGACTGTGGCCTCCTTAGGTCAGGACTGCTGTGGGGCTTCAGTCTTTGGCAGTGGGATACCCAGGGCAGAGTGGGCCTGCAGGCTCCGAGCTTCTGTCACCTGGCTTGGTGAACAGAAGTCCTCCAGGAAGATCTGGGCCAAGTTCCGGAGCCTGGTGTTGGAGGAGAGAGAGAAGCGCAGCATGCACTGGACCACAGGTGTGGAGTTCAGCTCAGGGTGGGAGTGCATGCCCGGTGAGCCCAGGTACATGAGCGTGGTGACGGCAGACAACACAGTCTCCTCGTTGGGGCTGGACAGGCAGTTGATGACGAGCGGGATGCCTCCTGCTTGCACGATGTGCTCCTTGTTGGCTCTGTCAGGGCACAGGTTGCAGAGGCCTCCTGTGGAAGGGCAAGGATGAGCTTGGATGCTCCGCCCCAGGCTGCCTCCCACCTCCTCTGCCCAGCGAGTATTAACAAGGCCCCGGGGAAAGCTGGGAAACTGGCCCGGGACAAGGAATGTCAAGTCCCCAAACCCCAGCGCTCTTCTCAAGACTATGCAAAAGCCAACCTGCCTGCTATTACCTAGCCTTCCAGAGGTGAAGTGTGCATGAACCCCCTGCTTTCTAGGGGAAAATATGTAAGGCCGCAGTTTGACCAGTGTTTCTGAATCAAAGAACCCATGTTTGCTCAGATACTGCGGCCTGGCCAGAGGTCCCTTTCCCCTTTTTCAGGTCAGGCACCTCAACTTAAGCGACCCATTGGTCTTGGGGCCAGATGCTATCTTTTCTTGGGGTCACTCGTAGCCCTGGCTCTGCAATGCTGGAATATAACTTCCTATGCACGCTGACTCAGCTGCCTGCCATCAGGATACCTCCACCCTTCAGTTCCTGTTCCGCGGAAGGAAATCACTTCTCAGTTAGATTGTATAATATGCCAGGAGTCTGGAGGCAAAGGTCGCAACTCCGCCCATTTCCTGTGCTTCTCTGCACTAGCCTAAAACCCAGCTAATGCACCTGGGAAAGGGGACAGGTGCCCAGGACGGGAACCCCCTCCTCCCGGGGCAGAGATACCAAGGTCCAGTTCTTTTTTTCTGTTTTTGGTTTTTCAAGGTAGGGTTTCACTCTAGCCCAGGCTGACCTGGAATTCACTATGTGTCTCAGGGTGCCCTCGAACTCATGGTGATCCTCCTACTTCTGCCTCCCAAGTGCTGGGATTAAAGGCGTGTGCCACCATGCCTGCCTTCAGGTTTTTTTTTTTTTTTGGTAATTTTTATTTATTTATGAGAGAGGGAGAGGTAATGGGTACACCAGGGCCTCTAGCCACTGCAAACAAACTCCAGATGCATGTGCCATTTTGTGCATCTGGCTTGCATAGGTTCTGGGGGAATTGAACCTGGGCCCTTAGGCTTCCAAGGCAAGTGCCTTAACTGCTAAGCCATCTTTCCAGCAAGGTCCAGTTTTGTTTTAGGGAAATATATTGTAACAAGTTTCATCCACTTGCCCTTGGGACTTCCCACTGTGTGGTGAATAAAATCTACATTCAGGGGCTGGAAATATGGCTCAGCAGTTAACTTTCCTGCAAAACCTAAGTACCCAGGTTCATTTCCCCAGTACCCACGTAAAGCTAGATGCACAAGGTGGCACATGCACCTGGAGTTCATTTGCACTGGCTAAAGGCCCTGGCACACCCATTCTCTCTCAAATAAATACAATAAATCTACTTTCCTTTCTTTTTTAAAAATTTATTTGAGAGAGAAACAGAGAGAGAGAGAATGGGTGTGCTAGAACCTTCAGGCACTGCAAACAAACTCCAGACACATGCGCCACCTTGTGCATCTGGCTTACATGGGTCCTGGGGAATCAAACCGAGGTCCTCTGGCTTTGCAGGCAAGCGCCTTAACTGCTAAGCCATCTCTCCAGCCCCTACTTTTCTTTCTTGAGACACGCTGCACAGCGCAGGTGGGAGGCAGCCTAAGGCCAGAGCATCCAAGCTCCATCCCAGGTTTTCCACAGGAGGCCTCGGCAACCTGTGGCCTGACAGCGTCAACAGGAAACACCAGCACTGACTGATCATGCCCTTCCTCCTCTCCTGGCACTCACTACAATGGTCAAACTCAATCTGCCCTTAGACCTTTGCATCCCAAATCTTTTTTAATTTTATTTATTTGAGACAGAGAGAATGAGAATGGGCACACCAGGGCCTCTAGCCACTGCAAACAAACTCCAGATGTGCATGCCACCATGTGCATCTGGCTTATGCGGACCTGGACAATCGAACCTGGGTCCTTAGGCTTCGCAGGTATGCACCTTAGCCTTTAAGCCATCTTTCAAGCCCGCATCCCAAAGCTTCTTTAAAAATACTTTATTTTTATTTGAGAGAGAGAGAGAATAGGCAAGACAGGGCCTTGAGCCTCTACAAGTGAATGCCAGACATATGCACCACCTTGTGCATATGTGCATACCTCTGCCTCCCGAGTGCTGGGATTAAATGCTTGTGCCACCAAGCCCGGCTTCAAGGCCTGTGTTTTCTCTTTTGGTTTTTCGAGGTAGGGTCTCACTCTAGCCCAGGCTGACCTGGAATTCACTATGGAGTCTCAGGGTGGCCTCGAACTCACGGTGATCCTCCTACCTCTGCCTCCCGAGTGCTGGGATTAAAGGCATGCGCCACCATGCCTGGCTAAGCCCTGTGTTTTTTTTTTTTTTTTTTTTTTTTTTAATTTGAGAGTGACACAGAGAGAGAAGAGGCAGATAGAAAGAGGGAGAGAGAATGGGCACGCCAGGGCCTCCAGCCACTGCAAACAAACTCCAGACACGTGCGCCCCCTTATGCATCTGGCTAACGTGGGTCCTGGGGAGTAGAGCCTCGAGCCGGGGTCCTTAGGCTTCACAGGCAAGCGCTTAATGGCTAAGCCATCTCTCCAGCCCAGCCCTGTGTTTTTTGTCTGTTCCCTGCACCAGGTGCCACAATGCAGGCCCTACTGTGCCCTGGGAATGGAGGGCACCCATCCTTATGCATGCTGGACACAGGATTGAGCCCTACAGTGTAGCAAGTGTTAGTTACCAGCAACCCTGCTTTAATGAGAGAAGCTAAGACTGGGAAAGGTTGAGGAACTTGCCTGAAGTCCCAAAGAAAAGGAACCCCGTGCCACTGGCCAGCTGGGTCCTTAGGCTTTGCAGGCAAACGTTTTAACTGCTAAGCCATCTCTTTAGGTTGAGAATAAAATTTTAAATGACAGTAGGACACTAGTTTTCCAGCACACTCGGACAGTGCTTAGTGTTAGCAAGGAAGAGCATGTAGAGTGTACGTGGTGACTGCGCCGGAAGACCCGCTGAACGCTTCTTCTAAAGTGAAGCAAACATTTATCCTATGGCTCAGCAGCTCCCAGTCCTCGGTATCTACAGGAGAGGAATTAGTCTGTATGTCTACCAGAGTTGAAGGAGCAAAGCACCCTTCACACACACTCCAATTCAGAAACCACTGGCACTGGCAGGTCAATGGATAAACAATTTGGGGCATATCCACTCAAGGCACGATACCCTTTAACAGTCCAGACGAATCTCAAAAACCTGTTGGGTTAAAGAAACCAGACACAGGGCTGGAGAGATGGCTTAGTGGTTAAGCGCTCGCCTGTGAAGCCTAAGGACCCCGGTTTGAGGCTCGATTCTCCAGGACCCACGTTAGCCAGATGCACAACGGGGCGCATGCATCTGGAGTTTGTTTGCAGTGGCTGGAGGCCCTGGGGCGCCCCTTCTCTCTCTCTCTCTATCTGCCTCTTCCTCTGTCTGTCACTGTCAAATAAATAAATGAAAAAAAAAAAAAAACCAGACACAGATTATATCGTGCATGATTCCATCTGTATGAAGTTCAAGAGCAGGCGAAACCAATCCATGGGATTGAGGAGAGAATGCGTTTCCATGGAGGTGCACGGAGAAACAGACCACATCTCCGGGTAGTTGTTCCATGGAAGGACACACACTTTAATGCATTTAAAAGCTAACTTCAAAAAAAAAAAAAAAAAAAAAAAGAAGCCGGGCATGGTGGTACATGCCTTTAATCCCAGCACTCGGATTGTTGTGAGTTTGTGCCCACTCTGAGACTCCATAGTGAATTCCAGGTCAACCTGGGCTACAGTGAGATCCTACCTTGAAAAACCAAGAAGAAAAAAAAATAAATAAGGAAATAGGTTCTGGAAGGTAAAGAACAGGGCATAGGGACAGAAACAAGGGGGACTGCTGAGAATACCTTGTGACACCTTTTTTTTTTTTTGTGTGTGTGTGCTAGGAATTGACTCTAGGATCTTGGGGTTATATACACTCCAACTACCCTACATCACCAGGCCTTCGGTTTTTTAAATTTTAAAAATTGTTTTATTTATTTATTAGATACAGAGGGGGAGAGAAAGAATGAGCACATCAGGGCTTCTAACCACTGCAAATTCTTAGATGCACGTGCCACAGTGTGCATCTGTCTAATGTGGGACCTGGAGAATCGAACCTGGGTCCTTAGGCTTCATAGGCAAGAGCCTTAACCACTGAGCTATCTCTCCAGCCCTTTCTTTCTTTCTTTTTTTTTTTTGTGACAAGGTGTCACTATGTAGTTCTAGGCTAGCTTTGAATTCATGACCTTCCTGCCTGTCAATGGAGTGCTAGGATTAGTTGCACATCACTATGTCTAATGCACACTGCTTTTTTGAAGTTTTTTTTTTTTTTTTTTTTTTTTTCTGGAGACTTAGTCTGTGTTGCTCAGGCAGGAAAGATAAGCGGCTTATGATTTGTTGTATGCCAAGGATAGGTGCCAAGATAGTTTATCAGCCTTTGCAGGTTAAGCACTACTACCACCCGGTGTCAGGAATAAAGACTGCAGCGAACAGAAAGCCCATTTAACCTGAATTCTGGGTAACCACTGGCATGAACCCTGTTTTAGTAACAAAACTGCCAAGGATCTTGTAAACTTCTAGGATTCAATTTGTGTTCAGAGGTGCAAAGGATTCTCTTCTGTCTCCAGGTAGCACCTAGGATGGTAAAAGCATGCAGGACACCTGAGAGCCAGTCACCTACAGAATACCTGAGAGCCAGCCCATGGTGCTTCCAGCAAATGTTCCCAAATTGATTGTTAGTGTTTTTTTTTTTTTTTTTTTTTTTTTTTTTTTTTTTGAGGTAGGGTCTCACTCTAGACCACTGACCTGGAATTCACAATGTAGTCCTAGACTAGCCTCTTAACTCTCTACCATCCTCCTACCTCTGCCTCCCTAGTGCTGGGATTAAATCATGCAACAGGACGCCAGACTACTTAGCATTTTTAAGTGTAATTCTTTATAAGTTTTTTTTAAAATTTATTCATTTTATTTATCGAGAAAGAGGCAGATAGAGAATGGGCACGCCAGGGTGTTCAGCCACTGTAAACGAACTCCACATGCACCACCTTGTGCATCTGGCTTATGTGGTCCTGGGGAATTGTACCTGGGTCCTTTGGCTTTGCAGACAAATGTCTCAACCACTAAGCCATCTCTTCAGCCCTTAAATTTTTTTTCAAGAATTTTTAAAAACTCTTAATTTTAGCGGGCGTGGTGGCGCATGCCTTTATTCCCAGCACTCGGGAGGCAGAGGTGGGAGGATCGCCGTGAGTTCGAGGCCACCCTGAGGCTACATAGTGAATTCCAGGTCAGCCTGGGCTAGAGTGAGACCCTACCTCGGAAAACAAAAACAAAAAAACAAAAAAACAAAACAAACTAACAAAAAACCCTTTTTATTTGAGAGAGAACTGGCGTGTCAGGGCCTCAGCCACTGAAATCAAACCGCAGACACTTGTGCTACCTAGTGGGCATGTGTGACCTTGCACTTGCCTCACCTTTGTTCATCTGGTTAATGTGGGATCTGGAGAGTTGAAAATGGGTCCTTAGGCTTTGCAGGCAAGTGCCTTAACTGCTAAGTCATCTCCCCAGCCCTTAATTCTTAAACTGCTTAATCTTTGGACCTGGTTGTAAATGACACCCTTTGAGCAATGTAACTTCGAAAGCCACAAACACTTAACATAGCCAATGTCGGGCCACTTGGGAGCTGCTCTTCCCCCACAGGCACCCACATCTCGGTTGAGTACTGTTGTTCTCTTCTTCACAGAAGAGCATCTACCTCTTCTGCGAACTCTCACACTTAAATCTAAATCCTGTGCAGTCTCTCTCTCTCTTTTTTTCCCCCCACAGGCAGGGTCTTGCACTATCCCAGGCTGACCTGGAATTCACTGTGTCATCTAAGGGTGGCCTTGAACTCATGGCGATCCTCCTACCTCTGTCTTGTGAGTGCTGGGATTAAAGGTGTGTGCCACCACGCCCAGCTTTTCACTCTTATTTGTGTGTGTGGAGGGTGCAAAGTATGTGCCATTTTGTATCCAGCTCAATGTGAGTGCTGGAGAATTGAACCCAGGTCAACAGGCTCTGAAAGCAAGTGCCTTTAACCATCTTTCCAGCCCCTCTTCACCCGTTCTGACTGATCCCAGGGACTGTCCATCCATGTTCTGGAGGTTGTCAATAAAAAATTTAAGCCTGGGCTGGAGAGATGGCTCAGCGGTTAAGCACTTGCCTGTGAAGCCTAAGGACCCCGGTTCAAGGCTCAATTCCCCAGGAATTCCCCCACGTAAGCCAGATGCACAAGGAGGCACTCGCGTCTGGTGTGTGTTTGCAGTGGCTGGAGGCTCTGGTGCGCCCATTCTCTCTAACTTCCTCTTTCTCTCTCTGTCTGTGGCTCTCAAATAAATAAAAATAAACAAAAAAAAAGTAAAACTGGCCATGAAGATATTGGCTTGTTTTAGGCACAGTTTCACTCTAGTGCACACTGACTAGAAATTTACTCCGTAAGTCAGGCTGGCCTAAAACTCACTGCAACCCGCCTATCTCAACCTCTTGAGTTGCTGGGATTATAGGTTTTGTGTGAGCTACCATGCTTGTTTTTTTTTTTTTTTTTTTTTTTAAATCCCCCCAAGGTAGTCTCTCGCTCTAGCCTAGGCTGACCTGGAATTCACTATGTAGTCTCAGGCTAGCTTTGAACTCACAGCAATCCTCCTACCTTTGCCTCCTAAACGCTGCGATTAAAAGTGTGTGCCACCATGCCCAACAAAAATTTCTTTTTTTTTTTTCTTTCTTTTTTTTCTTTTGCTGGGCATGGTGGTGTATACCTTTAGTCCCAGCATTTGGGAGGCAAAGGTAGGAGGATTGCCATTAGTCAAGCCCTGAGACTACATAGTGAATTCCAGGTCAGCTTGGGCTACAGTGAGATACTACCTTGAAAAATAAAAATAAATCAGCCATGAGTGGTGGCTCACACCTTTAATCCCAGTACTTGGGAGGCTGAGGTAGGGGGTTCATCATGAGTTCAAGGCCACCCTGAAACTACATAGTGAGTTCCAGGTCAGCGTGGGCTAGAGTGAAACCCTACCTCAAAAAAACAAAAAAATTCAAATAATAATTCTTCCCCTTCTCTCTGCCTCTCTCTCAAATAAATAAATACTTAAAAATTATTTATTTATTTATGAGAAAGAGAGAGGGAGAATGAGAAACGGGCACCAAGGCTCTAAACAAAAAGTTTAGAGCCAGCTGGGCGTGGCGGTGCACGCCTTATAATCCCAGCACTCAGGAGGCAGAGGTAGGAGGATCACCATGAATTCAAGGCTTCCCTGAGACTACATAGTGAATTCTAGGTCAGCCTGGGCTAGAGCAAGACACTACCTCAAAAAAAGAAAAAAAAAAAAAAAGTTTAGAGCCAAGTGTGGCAGCTCATGCCTTTAATCACACCCAGCATGCAGGAGGCTGAGGTAGGAGGATCGTGGGAAGTTTGAGACCAGCCTGGTCTAGAGTAAGACCCTATGTCAAAACAAGCAAACAAGTAAAAAAAATAAAAAAATCACCCCCAACTTCTTTTTCTCAAAAATAAATATAATAAAAATAAGCCAGGTATAGTGGTGCATGTGTTTAATCCCAGCACTTGGGAGGCTGCAGTAGGAGGATTGTTGTGAGTTTGAGGCTAGCCTGTTGTTACAGAGTTCCAAGTCAGCCTGGGCTAGTGAGTGAGACCCTACCTCAAAAAAAAAAAAAAAAAAAAAAAAAACCTTTATATATGTGTGTGCATGAAGAATATTTATTTGAGAAAAAGAGAGAACATAGATGTACCAGGGTGTCTTGCTGCTGCAAATGAACTCCAGACACATGTGCCACACAGACACATGCCCCACTTTGTGGGTCTAACTTTATGTGGGTACTGAGGAACTGAACTCAGGCTGGCAGCTTTGTAAGCAAGTGCCTTTATCCGTTAAGCCACCTTTCCAGTGCCTTGTTTATTTCCTTCAGGAGCCATCTTGTTTGTTCGCTCACCATTGAAGCTCCCCTTCTACTAGAATCTAAGCTCCCTTGGGGCAAAAACTTTCCCCCAACTTGTTCACTGTCTTGTCTCTCTAGCATGTGGAAGAGCACCTTGCTTATACAGCATTCCCCCAGTAACTATCCGTCAGGGAACAGGTCATGCAGCTACAGGAACCCTAAACTACTCTGCAGAGTCCAAGTCACCTTGGCTTCGCTTCCTATCAAATCTCCAGACTTCCCTCAGAGTAGCTTCAACCCAGTCCCTTGCTTACTCCTCATCTCTAAATTGGGGGTGCAGGACAAGGTATGCAGAGCTAGCAGGGAACAGAGGAGGTGGCAAGGACAGCAGGGAGGGCTGCCCTGACCGCTAAGGGACTGCCTGAGCTTTCTTTCTCAAGGACTCTTGTTTTGTTTGCTTTTTTTTTTTTTCCAGAGTGGGTCTCACTCTAGTCCAGGCTGACCTGGAACCCACTGTGTAGTCCCAGACTGGTCTCAAACTCTCTGCCATCCATCTTCCTACCTATGCCTTCTGAGTGCTGTGCGCCACCACGCCAGGCTTCAAGGACTATTGTTTTTGTTTTTCTCTCTCTGTCTCTGTTTTTTGAAGGTAGGATATCACTCCAGCCCAGGCTGATCTGGAACTCACTCTGTAGTCCCAGGTTGGCCTCTGCTGGGATTAAAGAAAGGCGTGCACCACAAACCCGGGACTCTTGTTTTCTTTTGAGACAGATTCTCACCCGGTAGCCCAAGATGCCCCAAATTCAGGGCAATCTTCCTGCCCCAGCCTTGCAAATATTGGGATTACCAGTGGGTGCCATCACGCTCTGCTTAAGGACTCACTTTCCTCATCTCGTCCCAGCCGATCAGGTTTATCTGGCCAGTCCTACCCCTTACCAATAGCAAACTCCACTAGGGTGTCATTCTCTTCTGATAGCGAATCGAGGAATAAATCTAGGACTTGCAGCTGCCGCAGATACTGGTAGTTGCCCGGGTCATAGGCGAAGTTGGCCAGGTTGGCGAGGACTTGCTCCTTGGCGTCTGCAACGGGAAAGCATGCCGGGAACCGGGTCCGTGCGGGCTGTCTCGGTCGGAGCCCTGCCGGGTCCCCCGGGGCCCACCCCACGCCTCTCACCTTGGCTCTGGGTCTCCTGGAATTCCGTGACCAGCGCCTGCAGGTACCCTAGCCGCCCGACGTGCGGGTCTACCCTGGACTTCTGGGCCATGGTTGGGGTGGCAAAGGGAGAAAACCTCTAGACCTCCACCTGCCCCGGCGAGGACGGTCGGGGAGCCGAATATATTATATTATATGTTATATTCCTTCCCGGGCTTCCGAGTCTACAGTAATGGGCCGTGGGCATAGGAGGAACCTCGGGATCCTGTCACACCTGGGTCTGAAAACTAAAACTCGGCAGGGAGACAGGGGAAGGGCCGAAGGGTCCTCTAGGGTTGAGTTCCGGGATCAGGGCGGAAGTCACTCTAGTCCCGCCCCCAAGGAGCGGAAGGAGTGGGAGATGACGGACAGGGGGCGGGACTAGAGCGCCTTCCCTCGCCACCCTTTCCTGTTTCACCCGCTGTAGAGCGTACAGGGGCCAGAGGCGGGGATGAATGGATGAGTGATGGGTGTGTGAGTGTGTGTGTGTGAAAGATGGGTGTAGGATGAATGGATGTAGTGATGGGTGAGTGTGTGTATGTGTGTGTGTGAAGGATAGGTGTAGGATGAATGGATGAGTGATGGGTGAGTGTGTGTATGTATGAGAAGGATGGGTGTATGAGCACTTCTGAGACTACACAAAGGAGTCGAAGGGCTCCTATGTGGGCAGCCTTTTAAGCAGCACCTCCTGACCCCCACAACTGGCCGGTGTGTTTGTGTGTGGGTATGTGTTTGTGTGTGTGACTCACCGTGTGCATCAGACCTTGTGCTGTGGAAACAGTGTTGACTCCTTGCTCCTCATTGGTCTTTTGCCCCCAGCGGACACCTCCTCCACCCTAGTCTAGAACTGGACCACTCTGGTATTCATGGGCACTGGGTCAGTCTTAAGGCTTAGAAAAAAAAAAACTTTTTAAAAATTCTTTTCTTTTTTTCTTCTTTCTTTGAGGTAGGGTCTCACTCCAGCCCAGGCTCACCTGGAACTCACTCTCTAGTCCCAGGCTGGCCTTGAATTCACAGCAATCCTCCTACTTCTGCCTACAGAATGCTGATATTAAATGTGTGCATCACCACTCACTTAATTTTTTTTGTTTGTTTGTTTTCGAGTTAGAGTTTCACTCTAGTCCAGGCTGACCTGGAATTCACTATGAAGTCTCAGGGTGGCCTTGAACTCATGGTAATCCTCCTACCTCTGCCTCCCGAGTGCTGGGATTAAAGGCGTGCGCCACCACGCCCAGCCGGCTTAAAATTTTTTTAAATTATTTATTTATTTATTTGAGAGTGACAGACAGAGCAAGAGGCAGATAGAGATAGCTACAGAATGGGCACACCAGGGCCTCCAGCCACTGAAAATGAACTCCAGACGCGTGCGCTCCCCTGTGCGTCTATCTGGCTAATGTGGGTCTTGGGGAGTCGAGCCTTGAACTGGGGTCCTTAGGCTTCACAGGCAAGTGCTTAACCACTAAGCCATCTCTCTAGCCCAGGCTTAAATTTTTTATTGACAACCTCCATTCATATATACCATTATCATAACCCACCCCCCTCCACCAGTCCTAATGCTCTTTATCAGATATGTGGACCAGCAATGGCTGGGACAGAATCAACATGCCTTGGCAAAAGCCTGGGTTCACTCAGATGGCCACAGTGCTAAGTGCTAGATGCTAAGTTGTTTGGCCTGATTCCTTCTCAGAGCTTTCCAATGTGAACCCAACTGCTCAGAAAAAAAAAAAAAAAAAAAAAAAGTCCATGTAGCCAGGCATGGGAGGCAAAGGTAGGAGTATTGTCGAGAGTTCGAGGCCACCCTGAGACTACACAATGAATTCCAGGTCAGCCTTGGCTACAGCAAGACCCTACCTCAAAAAAACAACAAAAAACTCCATGGAACATTTCAGGCTGAATACATGTTCCCAGGCTATATGGTCACTCATATTTGGCTCAGAATAAATATTCCCTTTGAGGGGAGAGCTGTGTTTTATGTCAACACCAGGAAAGTGTATGACAAAGATCTTGTGATAGGAAGTAGAATACCAGGCGGGAGGCCGACCTCTCATGTTGTCATCATGGGGTTGAAGAAGCTAGGCTATGAGCTTCCTGAGAGCAAGGACTGTGTGCTTTCAGCTCTGGGACTGACACTAGGGGTCTGGATCAACCACTTCAGCCTTGGCCTAGCCCCCACTTCTGAGGTTTCAGGTCCCTGTGAGGTCAGCCCCTGCCCAGTGCCCACTTACAGCAGGAGTTTTTTTAAATTATATATATATATATATATATATATATATATATATATATATATATATATATATATATCTGACAGAGAAAGAGGGAGAGAGAGAGAATGGGCAATGCCAGGGCCTCCAGCCACTGTAAATGAACTCCAGACGCATGCACCCCCTTGTGCATCTGGCTTACGTGGGTCCTAGGGAATCAAACCTGGGTCCTTTGGCTTTCCAGGCAAATACCTTAACCACTAGGCAGCCTACAGCAGGAGTTTTGATCTTAGTCTGGGTGCTTGGGCACCCTGGCTGCTCAATGAAGATTCCAGGCCCTTTGGTTTCCATGGGAAGCCTGGGTATCCCAGGGAAGTGCATTTCAGCTCAAGGTGGCTACAGAAGTCTTCTCTGCCTCTTTCTAGACAGAGCAGCAAAGCCTGGGGGATCAGGAGCCTAGGTCTTGGGGATATCATGGAATTGAACTAGACCCTTTTCCAGCCCGGAGCTTCTCCTGTGCTCTCTCTAGAGAATTCTCTGGTGATCAGCTAAGCTCAGGAGTTAGATGGGCCACCTGACTTTCACTTGTGTGAAAGCCTTCCCTACTTGGGAAGGAATAGGCTTAGGCTCCCGCCCTCCTCCCAAGGTAGGGTCTCACTCTAGCCCAGACTGACCTGGAATTCACTTTCACTACACAGTCTTAGGGTGGCCTCCGACTCATGATGATCTTCCTATCTCTGCCTCCTGAGTGCTGGGATAAAAGGCATGCGCCACCACGCCCTGCTTAGGCTTTGGTTTTGTTCTAAGGGCAGAGTAACAAGTCTTATCACTCTCTGCCCAGTCCCTAGCATACAAAAGGTACTCAATAAATATTTGTTAGAGGGGCTTCAGAGATATCTCAGAAGTTAAGGTGCTTGCATACAAAGCCTGATCACCTGGCTGGATTCCCCATATAAAGCCAGATGCATAAAGTGGTGCATGCATGTGGAGTTCATTTGCAGCAGCTAGAGGCCCTGTTGTGTCCATCCTCCTGCTCTCTCTCTCTCAAATAAGTAAATAAAGATATTTAAAAATATTAGAGGAATTCTGATATTTTTTTCTTTGTCTTTCCTTTTTGCCCACAGATTATTGCCACTAAAACCTAGCAGCAGATGAAGCTAAATTTCCCTATGCTAGCCGGGCGTGGTGGCACACGCCTTTAATCCCAACACTCAGAGGCAGAGGTAGGAGGATCGCCATGAGTTCAAGGCCACCCTGTGACTACGTAGTGAATTCCAGGTTAGCCTGGGCCAGAATGAGACCCTACCTCAAAAAAAAAAATTCCCTATGCTAAGCCAGTTATAGTGGTGAACACCTTGGCTGAGGTAGGAAGAATGCATTGTGTTTGAGGCCAGCCTAGGGCTATGAAGTGAGTTCCAGGTCAGCTTGGGCTAGAGTGAAGCCCTACCTTGAAAAAACCAAAATTTCCCTATGCTAATGGTTCATAGTTATTATTTTTATTTATTTATTTGAGACTTACAGATAGATAGAGAGAAAGAGGCAGAGAGAGAGAGAATGGGTACGCCAGGGCCTCCAGCCACTGCAAACGAACTCCAGATGCATGCACCACCTTGTGCATCTGGCTTACGTGGGTTCTGGGGAATCAAGCCCAGGGTCCTTAGGCTTCACAGGCAAGCACTTCACTGCTAAGCCATCTCTCCAGCCCCATCATCATCTTTTTAAAATTTATTTTATTTTTTTGTAAGTAGAGAGAAACACAAAGATAGACACACACACACACACACACACACACACACACAGAATGGGCGTGCCAGGGCCTCTAGCTATTGCAAACGAACTCCAGACGCATGCGCCACCTTGTGCATCTGGCTTATGTGGGTCCTGAGGATCCAGCATTGGTCGTTAGGCTTTGCAGCCAAGTCCCTTAATCGCTGAGCCATCTCTTCAGCCCCACACTTATCTTTTCCCCTTCAGTGTTTTCTGGAAGTGGGCCATTTAGAGGATACCCAACATCTCAAAGCCTGGTGGATACTAACTCCAACTTCCCCCTTTTCCATTCATTTGAGATGGAAAACTGTGTCCCCACATTTCCCCCTCAGACAACAAGCTCACGACTGAGGGGGGAGCAGTGAGGCTCTTCAGGACATACAGTCAGACTTCTCAAGTTAAGAGACTTTAATTCCTACAAGTGAACCTTCTTTTTCAAGGCACGCGGGCAGTGAACAATTTGCCTTAAGTCACATAGCAAATGAGGGCAGTCAAACAAGAACTTAGGTCTTTACACTGCACTACCTCGTTCGGCCATAAGGGGGCACTCGTGATAGCATCTTGGAGGAGACAGGGCAGCTCCAAAGATGCTTATTCATGCCAGGTGGACCTTTGGAGGGGGAAGCCTGGCATTAGGTCATGAAAATCAAACCATTTTTCCTGATAAGGTTTTCTTGCTGGAGCCTGGTCGAGCCTGACCCTGCACAGCCCTGCCAAGCTAGAAGAGGACAGGAAATTCATTCAGGCCTGTTTTTCAGCTTTATTAAAGGTTCAGAGTTTATGACCCTTTGCAGGGAATGTTTTTGTATATAATTCAAACAAACTGTTTTCCTCTTCCCTGGAGGACCCTGCTGGGTCAAGCCTAGACTGATGACAGCCAGCCCTGGGTGATGACCTCAGATGGAGGGCGCCAGCAAAGTCCATGTGTGTGGTATCGCTCCAGGCTCCAGGTCCAGGGAAACAAGGTTGAAAGTACAACTGGCCCAGCCAGCTATTGCCACAGGGTGGGCACGTCTAACACAGCGGGGAGAAGACAGGCTTCAGAAGGCCAAGAGGGGAACATAGGCTACTATTGCACCCATAGTCCTATGTTCACAATGGTCCTTGTAAAAATGGTGCTGCCTAACGGGTCTTCTCCCCTAGTCAGTCAGATGATTGCCTTACCCCCGACCACAGCATTAAACAACTCCTCCACTGCCAGGCATGGTGGCACATGCCTTTAATCCCAGCACTTTTGAGGCAGGGGTAGGAGTTCCAAGCCATCCTGAGACTACATAGTGGATACCAGGTCAGACTCAAGTCAGGAAGGCCAGCTTCTGGGGGTCAGAAAGCGCTCTTGCTCTCTGCACTGGTTCTCCACTGGACATTGAATTGGTCTCCATTTTGTATCAAGATCAAATGATCAGTCTGGCCCTCCATCTCCCTAGGGCTCCAGTCAGCATGAGGCCCAGTCCGTTGGAGCCATACCACCTAAGGGGTAAGGGCTCGTTATTTGGGAAGAGATGAACAGGAGGTCCCTGGAGGAAGGGTGAGTTCTTCAGATGTGCCTGGAGGTCAGGGAAGGACAAGCAGAGCTGACGTGGGAAGCACGCAGGTTGGATGAGAAGGTCCACAGCGCTGGGTTGTAGGAGCAGGAGCCAGGAGCCAGTGGAGCGGAGCTAGCCATGACCGCCTTGAGCAGGGCTTAGACCCACCTTCCTGGGCCCCAGAGAAGAAATTCAGCAAGACCTGTTTTTACCTTCTGCTAGCTGGAAGGAAGGTCACTCTCACTGACGCTAGGGCTTAGACACTGGTCACATGTGACCCCTGGAGCTCAGACAGTGGTCACATATATGTTCTCAGGGCACAACTGCTTCTGGCCACTGTCCTTGCTTTCCAGGGTAAGACCCTGCATCGGGGTAGTCTCTGAGATGACATCTTCCACCTTGGCACGCTTGCTTTTCTGCTCCTTCTTCTGCAGTGCATAGAAGCTTCCACTCATGAAGAGGGCAGCTGAGATGAGAAAGAAGCTGGACATGTAGAAGACATAGCTGAAGCTGTTGGTGGTGTCCAGCAGGAACCCTGGGGGGTAGAGGACAAGTCAGCCTACTGTGGGAGTTGCCGGGCCTCACCCCCACCCCCAAGTAACTTGTGCGTTCTGAGAGAGCAGGGATTATACTTTTATCTCTTTTGGACAAAAAAAATAAAAATAGTGGCGGCATTGGTAGGCACTCAGTAGATATGTGTTGATTTTTAAAATTTTTATTTATTAGCTTATGAGAGAGAGAAAGAGACAAATAGGGAGTCAATGGGCACGCCAGGGCCTCTAGCCACTGCAAAAGAACTCCAGATGCATGCACCATTTTGTGTATCTGGGTTTACACGGGTACTGGGGAATCGAACCTGGATCCTGAAACTTTGCAGGTAAGTGCCTTAACCATTAAGCCAACTCTCCAGCCCTGATTTTTTTTTTTCAGGGTAGGGTCTCACTGTAGCCCAGGCTGACCTGGAATTCACTATGTATTCTCAGGCCAGCCTCAGACTCACAACAATTGTCCTACCTCTGCCTCCCAAATGTTTGATTTTTATTTTATTTATTTATTTATTTTTTGGTTTTTTGAGGTAGGGTATCACTCTAGGTCAGCCTGACCTGGAATTCACTCTGTAGTCTCAAGATGGCCTTGAACTCTCAGCGATCCTCCTACCTCTGCCTCCTGAATGCTGGGATTAAAGGCATGCGCCACCATGCCCGGCTTCTCCCAATGTTTGGATTGAAGGTGTGTGCCGCCGCCACCATGCCCAGTAAATAATTGTTGAATGAAAAGAGGGCAAGGGAACTTCTGATTTCCCATGTAAGTCCTGGGCCAGAAGATAACTTACGGGCCTGATTCCTTCACCCTTGGAGGCTGAGAACAACGTGCTAAAGGCTAATACAATCCGAGACATTTGCCCAGTTATTGCCCAGGTCCCACCCTTTCTTCTTCCTGGATGGTTCCCCACACTTATTTGCTTGGAAAACTTTATTAGAAACTGAGACTGAAAGCCGGGAATGGTGGTGCATGCCTTTAATCCTAGCACTTGGGAAGTAGAGGTAGGAGTATCAATGTGAGTTCGAGGCCACCCTGAGACTACAGTATGGGCTAGAGTGAGACCATACCTCGAAAAACCAAAAAAAAAAAAAAAAAAAAAAAAAACAAATAATAAAAAAAAAAACCTCTGGACAGAGAATGCTACTTAAAGGATTCTTTGCTCAAAAATAAATAAATAAATAAATAGGGGGGCTGGAGGAATGGCTTGGTGGTTAAGGCACTTGCCTGCAAAACCAAAGGGCCCAGGTCCAATCCCCCAGGACTCACATAAGCCAGATGCACAAGGTGGCTCATGTATCTGGAGTTTGTTTACAGTGGCTGGGGGTCCTGGCATGCCCATTCTCTCTCTTTCTCATAAATAAATAAATAAAATATAAAAATATTTAAAAATAATAGGGGCTGGAGAGATGGCTTAATGGTCAAGGTGCTTGTCTGAAAAGCCAAAGGACCCAGGTTCGATTCCCTAGGACCCACATAAGCCAGATGCACATGATGGTACATGCATCTGGAGTTCGTTTGCAGTGGTTGAAGGCCCTGGTACTTCCATTCTCTCCTTCTCTATCTGCCTCTTTCTCTCTCAAAATAAATAAATAAGAATATTTTAAAAATAAAATATTTAACAAAAGAAATTGAGACTTTTTTTTCCCTTTGGTTTTTTTGAGGTAGGGTCTCACTCTAAGCCAGGCTGACTTGGAATTCACTAGTTCACTAGGTAGTCTTAGGGTGGCCTCAAACTCACAGCAATCCTCCTACCTTTGCCTCCCAAGTGCTAGGATTAAAGGCATGCACTACCATGCCCTGTTGAAATTGAGACTTCTAACTTCTTTTAAATATTTTATTTATTTATTTGAGAGAAAGAGGGAGAGAGAGAGAGACAGAGAGAGACAGAGAGACAGAGAGAGAGAAAATGGGCACACCAGGGCCTCTAGCCACTGCAAACGAACTCCAGATGCGTGTGTCCCCTTGTGCATCTGACTATCATGGGTCCTGGGGAATCAAACCTGGGTCCTTTGGCTTTGCAGGCAAATGCCTTAATCACTAAGCCATCTGTCCAGCCCGAGACTTCTAACTTTTATTTAGAGGAACTTTTATTTAGCCCAGGCTGACCTGGAATTAAATATGCAGTCTCAGAGTGGCCCTGAACTCACAGCAATCCTCCTACCTCTGCCTGGGATTAAAAGCGAGAGCCACCACACCCAACTTTTAAGCATTTCTTTCTGTTTGAACATTATTTATTATTATTTAAAGTCAGGGTGGCATCAAACTCACAGTAATCCTCCTACCTCTGCCTCTGGAGTGTTGGGATTAAAGGCGTGTGCCACCACACCTGGCTGAACTCCTTTTTTTTTTAGGCAAGCCCAACAGACTGGCCTTTTTAATCTTTCTGAGCAAGGGAGAGGAGAGTGGGGGGGGGGGGAGGGATTGGTGTGCCAGGGCCTCCAGCTGCTGCAGTCAAACTCCCGAGGCAGCTGGGCGAAAAACCAAATAAATAAAATAAACTCCAGAGGCATGTACCACCTTGTGCGCATGTGCAACCTTGCGCACTTGCCTCACTTTGTGTTGGGCTTATGTGGGACCTGGACAGTCGCACATGGGTCCTCAGGCTTTGCAAGCAAGCACCTTAACCACTAAGCCATCTCTCCAGCCCAAGCTTGAACTCTTGATTCTCCTGCCACCGGCACACCCCGCAAAGCTCATCATTGCACCTGTTCATACCCTGAGTGCTGGGTGGGTCACAGACGACAGCATATTCCCTGGGTTGCCTGGAAAACTCACAGTCCCTGGGGACGATGCTGGACTCCACCCACACCTGCTCCCCTCTGCTCCCCTCCCATCCCCTGCCTATGCTGCCCCACCTGCGCACACCTGGCCGCCCTCCCTCCCTCCCAGGTTCTCACCAGCCAGTGGAGGGGAGATGAGGGAGGCAATGCCACAGAGGACAGTGGAGAGGCCCAGGGCGCTGGGGAACCGATCCATGGGGACAATGTCCATGAGGACCTGGAAGAGGAGGATGCCGCTGCCGCACATGGACACGCTGTACACCAGGCAGTAGCCGATGAGCACCCGGAAGTCCGCCGACACGGTGCACACCAGGTTGGTGAGCCCGTTGAGCAGGATGGCCGCGCTGAATATGTACTTGCGGTAGGCTGCTAAGCTCGGCCGGCCCACCCACAGCCCTGCCACGGGTCTCAAGAAGATGTTGCAGAAGCCAATGACTGAAATGAGCAGGGCCGCCCGATACTCGTCCACCCCATTCCTAATGGCGTATGGCACCAGGAAGATATGCGGCAGTGGGAAACCCAGGATCATCCACGTCACGCCCACCGTGTACACGCAGTAGCCCATGTTGTGTCTCAGGATGTCCACGGCCAGGTGATGCTGCACGGTCGAGATGCACGTTGCCCAGCAGCTGCGAGCAGGTGTCTTGGAAGGTGGAAGGGGCACTCCTTTGGTCTCGGGAGTCGCGGGGGTGGCCAAGGGTCTCAAGATGGCCCCGCAGACACAGCAGTGGAGAAAGACCCCGCCAAAGACGAGGAACGCACCCCTCCAGCCCAGTTCCTCCAGGAGGTAGCGGGCCAGCGGTGGCCAGAGGGTGACACCCAGGGAGATGCCTATGGAGGCCAGGGCGTTAGCCAGTGGCCGCCGTCGGACAAAGTACAAGCCCAGCACCGTGATGCTTGTCTGGAAGCTGAAACACATGCCCAGGCCTGTGGTGTGAGAAGGGACACCAGCTCAGGAACATTCTGGAACTTTCCACCTCCACCCCATAGAGGGAGCCCTGGTTCATGTCCCATGTCCTTTGGTTCTAGGCCAGACCCACTTCCAAATTCCTGTGAAGACCGCAATCTGGGCTAGGGAGATGGTGCAGAGATTAGAAGGTGCTTGCTTCTAAAGCTTGCCTGCTTGGGGCTCCACTTCTCAGTACCCACATAAAACCGGATGTACAAAGTGGCGCGTGCAACTAGAGTTAATTTGCAGCTGCAAGAGGCCTTGGTGCGTTCTCTCTGTCTCTACTTGTAAATAAGTAAATAAAAATATTAAAATGACCTGGGTATGGTGTTGTACACCTTTAATCCCAGCACTAGGGAGGCAGAGGTAGGAGGATTGCTGTGAGTTCAAGGCCAGCCTGACACTACATAGTGAATTTCAGGTCAGCCTGGGCTACAGCGAGATCCTACCTCAAAAAAAATAAAATAAAATAAAAAATAAAAAATTGTCGGGCCTGGTGAGTCATACCTTTAATCCCAGCACTGGAGAGGCAGAGGTAGGAGGATTGCTATGAGCTTGAGGCCACCCTGAGACTATAGAGTGAGTTCCAGGTCAGCCTGGGTTGAATGAGACCCCACCTTGAAAAAACAAAACAAAAATAAAAATAAATAAATAAAATAAAATAATAAAATAATTTCAAAAATAAAAATATTCAAAGTATTTACTATGTCCTGAAAGGCTCTGGGAGGTTTGGCTCTGGCCCACTGTTTTAGGCCGCTCCCTGTCAACTAGCAGGATCAAGCTCCCTCAACTTCTTTCTCTGTCCCTGCATAGCAAGCTGTCTTTGCCTTGCAACCTTTGCTGTGGTCATCTCTGTGCCTGGAGGATGCTCCACTCAGTTCAGACACCACCTCCCCAGGGGGGCTGCCCAGCCCCCGCTTCCCTGAAACTGCACCCATCACTTGCAGCCAAAGCTCAGGGCGATGAATGTGTCACAGCTCCCTTTGATGTCACTCTAACCTTCTTTGTCACTCACTTACCTGTTCTTCTTGGTGGCCATTTGGACCTCTTCTTTCTCTGCACATCCCAGCACCTCCTTCCCAGCCTCACACTCAGCTGTTCATCTGGGGCAACGGCCTACTTACATTCTCAGAGGCAAACTTTCTACTCTGCCCTTCAGCCTGTCTCCTTAGACATTCTGCCAGCAAATTAACTCTCCTACATCCTCCTCCCTGGCCTCCTCTGATAGATCATTGTCCTTTATTATCATTTTTTCGTTTTTTTATTTTATTTTTTGTTTATTGTTTTATTTATTTATTTGAGAGCTACAGGCAGAGAGAAGGAGGGAGGGAGAGAGAGAGAGAGAAAGAATGGGCACGCCAGGGCTTCCAGCCACTGCAAATGAACTCCACTCCCTTGTGCATCTGGCTAACGTGGGTCCTGGGGAATCGAGCCTCGAGCCAGGGTCCTCAGGCTTCACAGGCAAGCGCTTAACCGCTAAGCCATCTCTCCAGTCCGTCGTTTTTTTTTTAAAGAGAGGCTGGAGGGATGGCTTAGCAGTTAAGGTGCTTGCCTGCAAAGCCAAAGGACTCAGGTTTGATTTCCCAGTACTCAAGTAAGCCAGATGCACAAGGTGGCGCATGCTTCTGGAGTTTGGTGGCTGGAGGCCCTGGTGCATGACCATTTTTTTTTTCTCTCTCTCTCAAATAAATAAATAAATAAAAATAAAATTAAAAGCTGGGCGTGGTGGCGCACGCCTTTAATCCCAGCACTTGGGAGGCAGAGGTAGGAGGATCGCCATGAGTTCGAGGCCACCCTGAGATTACATAGTGATTCCAGGTCAGCCTGGACTAGAGTGAAACCCTACCTCAAAAAACCCCCCAAATAATAATAATAAATAAGTAAAAATTTAAAAAGACCATTGTTGCTAGGCGTGGTGGCACATGCATTGGGGAGGCTGAGGTAGTAGAATGGCCATGAGTTTGAGACCAGCATCAGGCTACAGAGGGAGTTCCAGGTTAGTCTGAGTTAGAGTGAGACCCTGATTCAAAAAATCCAGTACTCTGGATTTTTTAAATATTTTGTAGTCGGGTGTGGTGGCCTATGCCTTTAATCCCAGAACTTGGGAGGTAGAGGTAGAAGGATCACTGTGAGTTCAAGGCTACCCTGAGACTACATAGTGAATTCCATGTCAGCCTGGATTAGAATGAAACCCTACCTTGAAAAAACAAAAAACGAAACAAAACAACAACAACAACAAAATGTAGCCGGGCATGGTGGCACATGCCTTTAATCCCAGCATTCAGGAGACAGAGGTAGGAGGATCACCGTGAATTTGAGGCCACCCTGAAACTACATCGTGAATTCCAGGTCAGCCTGGGCTAGAGTGAGACCCTACATTGAACCCCCCCAAATTATTTATTGGGGGGGGCGTGGGTATGCCAGGGCCTCCAGCCACCTCAAATGAACTCCAGTTGTGTGTGCCCCTTTGTGCATCTGGCTTACATGGGTCCTGGAGAATCGAACCTGGGTACTTTGGCTTTGCAGGCAAGTTAAGGCAAATGCCTTAACTGCTAAGCCATCTCTCTAGGCTTTAAAAAAATTTTTTTAAGGATCATTGTTGATGTAGCGTGAAGGAAGTTCATTATTCTGTTATCTCTACTCTGCATATATTTAGAAATGGTGGGGCTGGAGAGATGACTTAGCAGTAAGGCATTTGCCTGCAAAGCCAAAGGACCCAGGTTCGATTCCCCAGGACCCACGTAAGCCAGATGCGCAAGGGGGTGCACGTGTCTGGAGTTTGTTTGCAGTGGCTAGAGGCCCTGGCGTGCCCATTCTCTCTCTCCCTCTCTCTCAAATAAGTAAATAAAAATAAAGATTTAAAAAATGCTTATAATAAAACTACATATATGTAGCTGGGGGCTGGGGAGATGGCTCAGTGGTTAAAAGCACTTGCTTTCAGGGCCTGGTAGCCTGGATTTGACTCCCCAACGCCCACACGGAGCCAGCTGCAAAAAGTGTTGCAAGCATCTGGTGTTTTCTCATGGTCACAAGAGACCCTGGCATGCACACACGCACACACGTGCGCACACACACACGCACACAGACACGCACACACACACACACACACACAAATAGGGGGAAAGCAGCTGGCAGTGGTGGTACACACCTGCAGTCAGTGATCCCAGCACTTGGGAGGCTGAGGCAGGGGATTATTGCCCCTGAGTTTGAGGCCAGTCTGGGCTACATAGTGAGTACCAATCTAGCCAGAACTACATAGAACCTCAAAACAAACAAAACCCACAAAGCAAAAACAAATCAAAAAACTCTCAATATTATAACTTCTGAATAACAGCCCATTTCTTTTTTGTCTTTACGCAGAAATGCCGTGGAAGAGGCTGAGGCTGAGGTGGAATGTATGTATAGCTTGTGTAAGGTCCTGGCTCCAGTTCCTACTGCCAGAAGAAGACAGAAGAGGAGCCGGGTGTGGTGGCGCACGCCTTTAATCCCAGCACTTGGGAGGCAGAGGTAGGAGGATCGCCGTGAGTTCAAGGCCACCCTGAGACTCCATAGTGAATTCCAGGTCAGCCTGGGCTAGAGTGAGACCCTACCTCAAAAAAAACCAAAAAAAAAAAAAAAAAAAAAAAAAAAAAGAAGACAGAAGAGGGAGGAAGGAAGGAGCAGGCATGGTGGTGCACATCTATAATCTCAATACTCATGAGGCTGAGGCAGGAGGATTGCCACAAGTTCAAAGCCAACCTTGTCTCAAATCTTTGCTTCCAAAAATAAAAAAATAAAAAATAAAAAAAATAAAAAGAAAGAAAGAAAACAGCCAGGCATGGTGGCACACGCCTTTAATCCCAGAACTTGGGAGGCAGAGGTAGGAGGATCAATGTGAGTTCGAGGACACCCTGAGACTACATAGTGAATTCCAGGTCAGTCTGACTTAGAGTGAGACTCTGCCAAAAAAAAAGAAAGAAAGAAAGAAAGAAAAGGAAAGGAAAAAGAAAGCCTGGAGAGATGCCTTGGTGGTTATGGAGCTTGCCGGCAAAGCCCAGGTTCGATTCCGCAGTACCCATGTAAAGCCAGATGCACAAAGTAGTTCATGTACCTGGAGTTCGTTTGCAGTGGCTAGAGGACCTAGCATGCCAATGCCCACTCCCCCGCTGCTTTAAAATAAATAGAGAACCAAATAAATATAACAAAAGAGAATAGAAGAAGAAGGAAGAGGGAGAGGAAAGGAAGAAACAGGGGAAAGCAGGGCGGAGAGAAGGAAGGAGATGTGTGTAGTCAGCCCTCTTCCCTCGTGCTTGCAGTACTGAGGGTGGAGGACAACAGGAAAGGCCTCCGCCACTGAATTGCACTCCAAGCCCCTACTGTCTCCTGCTGAACCTGTTCCTATCAGCCCTTGATGCTCACCTGCATGCCAGACTGTTCTTGTCAAGGCTCCCTTGCTGAAGGGAGAGTCTGGCTCTCCACTCATCTGACCCATTGGCACACTTCAGTACTCTCTGCTTCTGGGGTCCTTCTTCCTGTCCAGACCTCCCACCCTCATTCCTCCAGCAATACCAGGGGCATTCCTCATATTTATTTATTTGAGAGACTCAGAGAGAGAGAAAGAGACAGAGAGAATGGGCGTGCCAGGGCTTCCAGCCATCGTAAATGAACTCCAGATGCATGCACCCCCTTGTGCATCTGGCTTACGTGGGTCCTGGAGAATCGAACCGGTATCCTTTGGCTTTGCAGGCAAATGCCTTAATTGCTAAACCATCTCTCCAGCCCTTGTTTTTTTTTTTTAAATAACATTTTTATTTATTTATTTATGAGAGAGAGAAAGAGAGAGAGAGAATGGGTTCACCAGGGCCTTTAGCTACTGCAAACACACTCCAGATGCATGCACCACCATATGCATCTAGCTTATGTGGGTTCTGGGAAATCAAACCTGGGTCCTTAGGTTTTACAGGCAAGTGCCTTAACTAAGCCATCTCTCCAGCCATTTTTCTTTTCCCAAGGTAGGGTCTTTGTTTAGGTCAGGCTGACCTGGAATTCACTATGTAGTCTCAAGGTGGCCTTGAACTCATGATGATCCTCCTACCTCTGCCTCCTGAGTATTGGGATTAAATGTGTGCACCACCATGCCTGGCTTTGTTGTTAATTTTTAAAAATATTTTATTTATTTATTTGACAGAGAGAGAGAGAGAGAGAGAGAGAGAGAGATTGAGAGAGAATGGGTGCACCAGGGCCTCCAGCCACTGCAAATGAAGTGCAGAGATATGTGCCACCTTGTGCATCTGGTTAACATGGGTCCTGGGGAATCGAAACCTGGGTCTTTTGGCTTCGCAGGTGAACATCTTAACTGCTAAGTCACCCCTCCAGCCCTGTTGTTAATTTTTTAAATTATTTACTTATTTATTTGAGAGAGAGAATGGACACACCATGGTCTCTTGTTAGTGCACACAAACTCCAGACATATGTACCACCTTTTGTGTCTGGCTTTACATGGTACTGGGAAATTGAACTTAGGCCAGCAGACTTTGCAGACTTTGCAAGCAAGTGCCTTTAACTACTGAGCCATCTCCCCAACCCCTTGATTTTTCAAGGTAGGCTTTCACTCTAGCCCAGCCTGACCTGAAACTCGCCCTGTAGTCCCAGGCTGGCCTCAAAGTCCTACCTCTGCCTCCTGAGTGCTGGAATTAAAGGCATGGGCCACTACTCCCAGCCATTTTTTCTTTTTTTTTTTTTTCCACAAATTGATGATCTCAGGTATTCATTATAATAACAGAAAGCTGACTAACACACTGCTCAGATGTCTCCTGCTCTCCAAGGTTCTCCTTGATTAGTCTAATCCAGATAAGCCAGCTCTCTCTATTTCCTACCCTGGATGTCCTGGCTACTTTTCGTCCTGCCTCCTCCCATGCCTGTCCACCCCGTTCCAGGCCAGGGTGTTTTCATACCCCCTAACCCTCCCTTCCCATGTGCTGTCAACATCAGCACTATTTAAGCTTCGTATTTACCTCTCTGTTGCCTAACTCCCTCACTGGACTATGAGCAGTTCCTGACTTCCCTGTCCACTCCTGCTTGCCAGGCTAGACAGTCTGGCACTTACCAGTGATCACTCCTGCTGTGAGAAAGAGCTGGATGAGCGTGGTGGAGAAGGAGCTGGCCACCATGCCCAGGCTGGACAGCACACCCCCGAACATCATAGTCGCCCGGCAGCCAAAGCGTCCCACCAGGATACTGCAGAGGGGTCCTGTGGGTGAGATAGAAGGTACTGGGTGAGGAGGCCTGGAGTCAGGACTCCAGTGGGGTTACGGGAGAGGGTTTCCAGGAAGAACTAACCAAGTGGCTTAAGGGATGCCTACGGCCTGCCAGCCTTAATTCTGATCCCCACCCTGCCACCATCTGGCCACGTGGGCCCCCGGGAAGGCTCGATTCCTCTTTCTGCCTCAGTTTCCTTCCCTATAGAGTGAGGTGTCAGATTAGAGGATACGTAACCTTGATATGAACCTCCCAAGGGGCAGACCAAGACCTGACACTACACTGACCTGAGCCCAATTCCATCCAGATAAAACAGGGTTGGCTCAGGACCTGTGTGGATACTCTCGTTTGAGGTCTATCTCAGGAGGGGCAACAACCCAGAGCATCTAAATCCAACAACCAACAACCCCTGGGCTGGAGAGATGGCTGAATGGTTAAGGCGTTGCCTGCAAAGCCTAAGGACCCAGGTTCAACTCTCCAGATCCCATGTTAGCCAGACGCACAAAGGTGAGGCAAGTGCAAGGTTGCACATGCCCACTAGGTGGTGCAAATGTCTGGAGTTTGATTGCAGTGGCTAAAGCCTTGGTGCACCAATTCTCTCTCATAAAAAAATAAAATAAAAATTAGCTGGGCCTGGTAGTGCACACCTTTAATCCCAGCATTTGAGAGGAAGAGGTAGAAGGATTGCTGTGAGTTCAAGACCAGCCTGAGACTATATAGTGAATTCCAGGTCAACCTGGGCTAGAGGGAGACCTTACCTTGGAAAACCAAAACCAAAATAACAACAACAAAAAAAATTAAATCCAATCCCTGCCCGTTCTTCTCTACCCCCAACCTCCTGGAACACTGGTCATCACTATTCTCCCTCCATCTTCAACCTTAGACATTTGCCTGGGGCCTGAACCACCCTGAGCCTTGTTGGTCTGGCTCCTGGAAAAACAGCCACAGTACCTTCTCTCATTACTTCCAGCCACCACCAAAATCTATGCGTCTAAGGGCTGGGGGTGAGTTAGAAGCAGAGTGCATTCTTAGCATGGAGGTCTTCTGTTCTTTTCTCTTTTTGGTTTTTCGAGGTAGAGTCTCGCTCTAGGCCGGCTCCCATGCAGGTCTTGAGTTCTGTCTCCAGCAGCAGAAAGAGACAGAGAGAGGGAGGGAGGAGAGAGAGAGAGAGAGAGAGAGAGAGAGAGCAAGCCCACAAAACAACCCTATCCCAAGATCCTTGAATCTACACCCAAACATTTGGCTTCATGTTGTGGAGAAGTCGTGTCCCTCCTCCCCTCACCCCAGCTGTTTTCTTACACCCTGACAAGTGGAAACCAGCCAGACTGGCCAGCCACTCCTGGACGGGACACATTCACTGACTGCCCTGCCTCCCAGAAACACGTATACTAGGGCTTCTCCCGGTCATCCTCCCGGAGGGCAGGCAGAGTGTGTACACGTGTAGTGCGTGTGCCTGTGCATGCGTGTGTGAGCTCCTGGATGGAGAGAAGTTTGGTGTTGAGCAATGTGTTTGAGAGCAGCCTGTGCTCAGAGACAGTCAGGCGAAAGCTGCTGACCAGTTGCTCCTGCTGCTGCCCGGGTGGAGTAGGTGTGACTGCTGGTCTCCGAGATGTCACCTGACTTGGGAAAGGTGGCCTTGAGAAGAGCTGAGTCATAGTCAGGGAGTGGGGCTGGGGTGGGACCCTGGAGGCTGGTGTCCCCTCTGCCTGGCCGGGCATGACTCCTTCCTTGAACTTGAGGCCAGTGCTTTTGTGCTAGCTCTCCTCAACTTGGAAATGTATGTGTGTGGTAAGGGACTTGAAGGGATCAATGACACCTTCATGTTTAAAATCTCTAGAATAGTCCAGATGAGCTTGGGCTTAAGGTGTGTAGGGGAGAGAGAGGATGGACAGACAGGACTCCCACGCCAACAGAGATGCCTGTGTGGGGTGGTAAACCCAAAGTTGGTTAGGGAGTCGAGGTTCCCTAGGATGTCCAGTTTCAAGCTCCTGACCCAGGTCCCTACATGAGAAGAGCCCATCTGAGGTTCCCAAGCCCACCCCAGGTCCTGTAGGCCAGACTCCTCTTTCCCAGTGGGAGGGGAGAATGTGTAACAAGCAGCAGGCTGCTGGTGCAGGTGGAGAGAGAGGTAGAGAAGCAGCCAGAGTACTGAAGTAAGCAAATGGGGTGGGGGAGCCCCGTGAGTAGTTAGCAGGCCCTGGCTTCTCTTGACCAAGACCCTCTGAGGACACTGTATTAAGTTGCCCTAGAGAGTTCCCATGAACTGAGGGGAGGTCCCTGTATCCTGGCTCCTTTCCAGAACTTTACTGGGCAGCTCCTGCTCTGCCCCTATTGCTGGGGCAAGGGTGAAGCGGTCACATTCCTGGAGTTGCCAGTCAGGTAAGGGGGTGGGGGGCCTCCGAGGCCTGTAGTGGGAAAGCAAGGAGAAGGAGAAGGGGGAGGTGGGCTGTCTTCGCTGTAAGCTCCATTCTCTGAAGGAAGTTTCAGGGAAAGATGAGGTTCTCGTGTGGTCTCTTTTTAGCATCTCCTTTCTCATCCTGAAGTGCCAGTGAAGGTCTCTATTATGTTAATAATTCAGGGCTGGAGAGATTGTTTAGTGGTTAAGGCACTTGCCTGCAAAGCCAAAAGACCCAGGTTTGATTTCCCAGGACCCACATAAAGCCAGATGTACAAGGTGGTGCATGTGTCTGGAATTCATTTGCAGTGGCTGGAGGTTCTGGCTGGTGTGCCCATTCTCTTTTTCTTTCTCTCCATCTGCCTCTTTCTCTGTCTCTCTCTCTCTCAAAAATGAATAGCCGGCTGTGGTGGTGCACCCTTTAATCCCAGCACTTGGGAGGCAGAGGTAGGAGGATCTCTGTGAGTTTGAGACCAGCCTGAGACTACAGAGTAAATTCCAGGTCAGCCTGGGCTAGACCCTACCTTAGAAAACCAAAAATAGATGAATACAATATATTTTTTTTAATTAAAAAAATAACTCAGCCGGGCGTGGTGGCGCACGCCTTTAATCCCAGCACTCGGGAGGCAGAGGTAGGAGGATCACCGTGAGTTCGAGGCCACCCTGAGACTCCATAGTGAATTCCAGGTCAGCCTGGGCTAGAGTGAGACCCTACCTCAAAAAAAAAAAAACCCAAACAAACAAACAAACAAACAAGCAACAACAACAAAAAAAATAACTCATAGCCCCATGCACTTCCCAGCTCCTACCATCTCCAAGGTCCATAAAGTCTTTCCAGGTACTCCACGTGGGAGCTGGGCAGGCTGAGGGGTGTTCCCTCCACAGTGCAGAAGAAGGAGGGAGGTTCTGGGACATGGCCCAGCTGGACATCAGTAGAGCCTGGGTCAGCTGACCCGAGCACAGGCTTCTCTCAGCCTGGCACTGAATACTTCTGCTCTGGATGGAGACCCAGAGGACTCTGGGACCGTGGCCTAACTTTGCACCGCATGTGTCTCCCCACTCTCCGTGTCCCCAGTGCAGCCTAGTCTTCTGGGGACACCACTCAGTCCAGCTGGATTCCAGCCGAGGGCATCAGCCCTGCTGAAATCAGGTAGATTTCAGGAAGAACTGTGGGAGGTAAAGCCTTGGTGTCAGAGAGACTCCGGAGACAAGAAAGGTCATGATGTCTCCCTTCCCATCCACTCCCTTCTCCCACCCTTTCCCCGGGCCGCTCACCCCCGGCGTGGAGCATAGCTCCGAGGATGGAGGGGAACCAGGAGGTCTCACTGTTGCTGGCCTGGAAGTCACGCTGTAGATCAGTGAAGAAGACGCCAATGCATATTGGGAAGCTCAAGGTGAGGGCCTGGGTCACCAGGGAGGCCAGCAGTACCATCCAGGACCACCTGCCGTCGGCATGCTCCAGGGCCTGGGGCATCCTCTGCTACCAGTACGGCCACAGCCTTCCTGCCACTTTGTGACTACTGCCTGGAAGGGAAGAGAATGGAGCCTGGTGGTTGGCAGGCTGCCAGCCTTACCTCAGCCCACCTGCTACTCTCCCTGGATGGCTGAAACTGCCTCTTCCTTAAGCCCCAGCACCAAGTGTCACAGAGGGGCACCGCCCCTTGGGAGGTGTTGAGAGGCATTTGCATTGGCCCTGGCATTTCCTTTCACTCACTTCCCAGGGACAGCCTGGCAGCAGGTGGCAGGAAAGGCAGCAGGGGAGGGGCAGGCAGTGACCAATGGCACCAGGCAGGTAGGTGGAATTCTTCTGCAGGTGCCACCCCTGGACCACTTGATAACTGCTTATAGAATGGAGCAGATCTGCAGGGCAGTGAAGTCCTAGTGTCCCCACAAGTGGACCTGGGCTTCATTTCCAGACGTTCACGAGCGAGCTAGCTTTCTGCACACCAGCACAGCGTCTTGCAGTGCACGACGTCAGCGTAAGTCCACCGTCAGCGCTGAGCGGGGCTGGTGCGGAGCGCCTCGCCTGCAGCTTTCGAAGAAAGCCCTTGGAAACACAACACTCCTTTTACAAGGAGCTAAGAACCCAAGGTCAAGGTGTTTTTTTTTTTGTGTGTGTGTGTTGTTTGTTTGTTTGTTTGTTTTTGTTGTTGGTTTTTCCAGGTAGGGTCTCATTATAGCCCAAGCTGACCTGGAATTCACTATGTAGTCTCTGGGTGGCCTCAGACTCACTGCTATCTGATCCTCCTACCTGTGCCTCCTGAGTACTGGGATTAAAGGTGTGCGCCACCACGACCGGCCAAAAGTCACGTTTTACAATCATGCTGAATAAGGGAGCTGCCACCTGCAAGGGCTGCTCTGATGGCTCCCACCAGCCACGGCAGAAGCAGCACCACCACCACTTACCGACCCCCCCACGTGCACATGTGCAAGGATACATACGCAGTCACACAAACCCATATGAAGGTACCCTCCTTTTCCAGTCAGTCACTGGTCTAGTGTTTCCAAGATTCACAGGTGGTAATTTTTTTTTTTTAAATGGGAAACCAGCTCACATTTAATTGTGATATTTTAAAATTATACAAGTTTTTGACATCAGACCTCCCACCTTCTATTTAGTCTTTTAAAAATGACAGGGAAACATCACCAATCACAGGTTAATGGGTTTAATAAGTTTACCCCTTCAGTTCCTATTTGCAGTACCCAGTATTCCTTTGAAATACCAATCAGACCCAGCAGGGGCCAACAGTAAATTTTCATCTTCCAGAGTTGAAAAGCTCAGATTCTCCAAGCATTCTGTATTCAGTGGCACTTGTACAGAATTGGTATCTCCCCTAGCTGGGGAATTTAAAATGTAGGTGATAATTTTTTTTATTTTTATTTATTTATTTGGGAGCAACAGACAGGCAGAGAGAGAAAGAAAGAGCAGATAGAGACAGAATGGGCACACCAGGGCCTCCAGCCACTGCAAACGAACTCCAGATGCATGTGCCATCTTATGCATCTGGTTTACATGGATCCTGGGGAATTGAGCCTCGAACCGAGGTCCTTAGGCTTCACAGGCAAGCACTTAACCGCTAAGCCATCTCTGCAGCCCAATTTTTTTAATTAGCATGAATAAGTCACTTATGAATCTGTGGGAAAAGTCCAGAAACACACAAGCTCACACTGACCTCACTGACATTTACACACATAATACACAGTCACACACTATGCAGGCATACACACTCTCACATACAAGTAGATACAGAAACAATTACAGCTGGGCGTGGTGGCGCACACCTTTAATCCCAGCACTTGGGAGGCAGATGTAGGAAAATGGCTGTGAGTTCGAGGCCACCCTGAGACTACATAGTAAATTCCAGGTCAGCCTGAGCTAGAGTGAGATCCTACCTTAAAAAACAAAACAAACAAACAAACAAACAAACACCAATTACAGTCACACATTCACAGTTGCATACAAACACACATAGGTAAATACATGCTTACTGGAGATGTGCCTAGTCACGCCCTCACATGCAAACACACACGTATATAGATGCATACTTATCAGAGATGTGCCTAGTCACACACTCACAGTTACACACACACACACCCATAATCGTATACTTACATCTTTGGCTCCAAAAGGTAATGCCAAGTAAATTTCAGCACCACCACTCAGGCCACCACTCCTTGTCACAGAAACCTCAATGTCCCCCACCCCAAAGTCAGTCTTTCCTGATCCCTTCTAGCCGTAGATCATCTCCTGCTCCCAGGCCTCCCCCTTTCCTTCAGACCTTACCCACACTCAGGGCTCTGGAAGGCAACAGGCAGTGAGAAGAACTAGCCTTTGCCTTAGTTTAGTCAACAGAACCAATCAGTGGCTGTTCCTACAGCCTGCCTCCTTTCAAGGTTCTAGGAAGATCCCCGAGAGCTTTGGAAACTACCAGAAGTATAAAACCACTTAGTCCTGACAAAGCACCTCACCCCCTCACCCTAAGCCCTGAAGTTTTTCTTTCTTTATTCTTTTTTTTTTTTTTTTTTTTTTTTTTTTTGGTTTTTCGAGGTAGGGTTTCACTCTAGTCCAGGCTGACCTGGAATTCACTATGTAGTCTCAGGGTGGCCTCGAACTCACAGTGATCCCTCTACCTCTGCCTCCCAAGTGCTGGGATTAAAGGTGTGTGCCACCACGCCTGGCCTTTTCTTCTTGTTCTTGTTTTTTTTTTCTTTTTGGTTTTTCGAGGTAGGGTCTTGCTCTAGACCAGGCTGACCTGGAATTCACTACGTCGTCTCAGGGTGGCCTCAACCTCAGGGCAATCCTCCTACTTCTGCCTCCTGAGTGCTGTGATTAAAGATGTGTACCACCACACCTGGATATTTCTTCTTTTTTTAAACACTTTAATTTATTTATTTGAGAGGGAGAGACAGCTAGAGAGAGAGAGAGAGAGAGAGAGGGCATATCAGGATCTGTAGCCACTGCAAATGAACTCTAGATGCATGTGCCACCTTGTGCATCTGGCTGACGTGGGTCCTTAGCCTTTGCAGGTGAGCACCTTAAGTGCTGAGCCATCTCTCCAGCCCTTTCTATTTTATTTATTTGAAAGGGCCTACCATGCCCTCTAGCCACAGCAAACAAACTCCAGACACATGTACCTCCTTGTGCATCTGGCTTTATTTACATGGGTACTGGGGAATCAAACCCAGGTCCTTAGGTTTTGCAGGCAAGCACCTTAACCACTATGTCATCTCTCCAGCTCAAGTTTTTCTTCAAGGAAAAAAAAAATATTTATCTCGAAAAAAAACAAAAACATTATATATATGTATATATATATATATGTATATATATATATATATATATATATATATATATATATATATATATTTGCAAGGAGAGGGAAAGAGAGTGTGGGTGTGCCAAGGCCTCTTGCTACTGTAAACAAACTTCAGATGCATGCACCACTTTGTATATCTGGCTTTACATGGGTACTGGTAAATCAAATTTAGGCTGGTAGGCTTTATAAGCAATTGCCTTTAACTGCTGAGCCATCTGAATTTTCCCTCCCTCAATTTCTACCTCTTTCCTTTCCTCCTTTTCTCGCTCCCTCCTCTTCTTTCTTTCTTTCTTTTTTGGTTTTCCAAGATAGCATCTCGCTTTAGCTCAGGTTGACCTGGAATTCACTATGTAGTCTCAGGTGGCCTCAAACTCAGCCATTCTCCTACCTCTGCCTCCCGAGTGCTGGGATTAAAGGCATGAGCCACTGTGCCCAGCTCTTTTTTTTTTTTTAAATTTATTTGTGAGAGAAAGAGAGATTGAGCACACCAGGGCCTCCAGCCACTGCAAATGAACTCCAGACACATGCACTACCTTGTGCATCTGGCTTTATGTGGGTCCTGGGGAATCAAACTCATGTTGTTAGGTTTTGCAGGCGAGCACCTTACAGCTGAGCCACCTCTCCAGCCCCTCTTTCTTTCTTTTGTTTTGTTTGTCAAGATAGGGTCTCACTCTAGCCCAGGCTGACCTGGAACTTCACTACACCCAGCTTCCCTTATTTCTGTAAATGAACTCCAGATGCTTGAGTCACTTTGTTTTAAATTTATTTGTTTATTTATTTGCAAGCAGAGAGATAGAGAGAAGAGAGGCAGAGAGAATGGGCATACCAGGGCCTCTAGCTGCTGCAAATGAACTCCAGATGTGTGTGTCACTTTGTGCAGCTGACTTTACATGAGTACTGGGGAATCGAACCCAGGCCCTTAGGCTTTGCAGGCAAGTACCTTAACTGCTGAGCCATCTCTCCAGCCCCCATGTGAGCCACTTTGTAAGTGTGGGTACTTGGATACTGGGGAATTGAACCTGGACTGGCAGGTTTTGCAAGCCAGTGCCTTTAACCACTGAGCCATCTCCCCATCCCTTGGCTTCCCTTATTTCTTTAGGTGGGGTCTGACTATATTGCACACACTGGGTTAGAATTCATGCTCACATGTGATCCTTCCCCTTCAGACTCCTGAGTAGCTGGATCAGAGAGTCAAGCTGACCCCAGAATTTTAAAACAGAACTATATAAATATATTATTTATTTATTTGAGAGAGAGAAAGAGAGAGAGAGGGAGAGAATGGGCACGCCAGGGCCTTAAGCCACTGCAACCAAACTCCGGATGCATGCGCCACCTTGTACATTTGTCTTACATGGGTCCTGGGTAACCGAACGGAGGTCCTTTGGCTTTTCTGGCAAATGCCTTAACTGCTAAGCCATCTCTCCAACCCAAAACAGAACTGTACAGATGCTCTGCCCTGAGTTACTTACATTTTGCATAAAGCAGATATGGTAAGGACTTGGAATGTAGTTCAGTGGTATAACACTTGCTTAGCAGTATGAGGCTATTTCCCAGCACTGAAAAAACAAAACAAAAAAACCAGCTAAGGTAGCATGACTCAGCATTTTGTTCATAGTTGTTAAGAGCAGGCTGGACTCTGCTCTAAGTGACTCCCTATTGTGTAAAACAGTGGTTTTCAAACTGTGCCTTGCCCCAAGGGACTCCATTTTGCAAGCAGTTTTTTTTTTTTAATTTTGTATTATTTTTAAATTTTTTTATGAGACAGAGAGAATTGGTACACCAGGGCCTCTAGCCACTGTAATCGAACTCCAGACGCATGTACCACCATGTATGCATGTGTGACTTTGTGTCCATGAGTCACCTTGTGCATATGGTTTATGTGGGTTCTGGGGAGTCGAACCTGTGTCCTTAGGCTTTGCAGGCAAGTGCCTTAACTGCTAAGTCATTTCTCCAGCCCCTCCGAGCAGCTTTTGATTCTATTTTGAGGGTGGAGGATAACTGCACCCTGTGTTCAGCACCATCCACGTAACACACTGATTAATGATTTATTCCTAGGGGTGGAAAAGGTGCCACCCTATAAATTTATTGGGATGAGTTGGGACAACAGGGGTACATGGGTGTATTAAAATTTTACTAGGAAAACCATGCCCAAGAACTTACTGGACACACCAGACTGAGGAAAGGGCGTAACCCCCTGTGGTGGTTTGATTCATGTCTCTTCCATAAATTTAATGTGTTCTGAATGCTAGGTCCCCAGGTGGTGGCAATTTGGGAACTAGAGCCTTTTGGAGGAAGTACATTGTTGGGGGTGGGATTATGGGTGTTATTATAGCAAGCTTCCCCTTGTCAGTGTTTGGCACACTCTCCTGGTGCTATTGTCCACTTGATGTTGGCCAGGAGGTGATGTCCACCCTCTGCTCATGCCATCATTTTCCCCCGCCACCATGGAACTCCCCCTAAGGTCTGTAAGCCAAAATAAACCCTTTCCTCCCACAAGCTGCTCTTGGTTAGGTGTTTTCTGACAGCAATGTGAAGCTGACTGCAACACTCCCTTACCTAGGCTCTGTAAATAAGTAGATACCTAGCGCTATGCTGGTGACCGCTCCCACTGACTTGTTACGGACCACGTGGTATATGCTCCAAGGAACTCTTGACTGTTCCAGGGGCTTCAGCTTGGCTTGGTCCCCACTGTTGATGCAGCCTATTTAATTGCCATCTGGCCTAACTGAACCTGTCATCCATTCATCTGTTCATCTGGACCAGGTCCTGCCCTTCACTTGGCCTTGGTCCCCTCAGGAGCTCAGCTTTGACCCTGACCCTGACCCTGCAGCCTGACACTAAGGCTGTGGCAACAGCTCCTCCAGGTTATCTTATCAGTACAGAGACTTGCTCCCCCCACCCCACTCTCTCTTTCTTTTTTTCAAGGTAGTTTCTCACTCTAACCCAGGCTGACCTGGAATTCACTATGTAGTGTCAGGCTGGCCTTGAACTCATGGGAATCCCCTACCTCTGCCTCCCAAGTGCTAAGATTAAAGGCATACGCCACCATGCCCAGCTGAGACTTTTCTTTTTCTTTTTTAAAAATTATTTTATTTATTTATTAGAGAGAGGGGGTGGGGAAGAGGCAGAGAGAGAGAATGAGCACACCAGGGCCTCTGGCCACTATAAACAAACTCCAGATGCATGCACCCTCTTGTGCATCTGGCTTACGTGGGTTCCAGGGAATTGAACCAGGGTCCTTAGGCTTCGTAGGCAAATGCCTTAACTGCTAAGCCATTTCCCTAGCCCAGACTTTTCTTTTTTCTTTTCTTTTCTCTTCCCTTCTCCTTTCCTTTTCTTTTCCTTCCTTCCTCCCCCTTCCCTTCCTTTCTTTCTCTTTCTTCTTCTTTTTTTTCAAGGAAGGGTTTTGCTCTAGCCCAGGCTGACCTGGAATTCACTATGCAGTCTCAGGGTGGACTTGAATATTGAATACTTAAATCCTCCTATCTTGGTTTCCTGAGTGCTGGGGTTAAAGGCATACACCACCACGCCCCTGCTGAGACTTGCTTTTCTATCAGTTTCCTAGTGTTGTCCTCTTTAAAACTCTTGGCCTCTTTAATACTGTGTAATCATTCTGTAACTTACGTATATGCATATGGATATATTTACTGTATGATTTGAGAGTTAACACTAGTAATTGAGATTGAAATAAGAAGAGACCAGGGCCAGGGCCAGGGCCAGGGAGTGGTGACGCACACCTTTAATCCTAGCACTTAGGAGGCAGAGGTAGGGGGATTGCCTGAGTTTGAGGCCAGTGAGGATATATGAATTCCTGGTCAGGTTGGGCTACAGCCAGACCCTACCTTCAAAAATATAAATAAAAATAAAAGATTGAGAGAGAGACCAAGAAACTAGAAAGAGGCTATGAGGGAGGGAAGAGAGGGGAGGACATAAAGGGAGAGTATAGTAGATATGTAAGTACAAGGGCAGAAACGGAGGAGGGAAATGGTCCAAGGGGAAGGGTTGGAGAAGAGGAGGGTTAATTAAATTTTCTAAAATCCTGAGGCTGGAGAGATGGCTTAGCAGTTGAAGCACTTGCCTGTGAAGCCTAAGGACCCAGATTCGATTCCCCAGGACCATGTAAGCCAGATACACAAGGTGGCACATGCATCTGGAATTCGTTTATAGTGGCTGGAGGCCCTGGTGTGCCCATTCTCTCTCTCTCTCTCTCTCTCTTTGCCTCTTTCTCTAGTAAATAAATAAATAAACGCACAAAGATGGAATTAATAAAAAAGAAAGTTGAAGCTATTGAAGGAAAAAGTAGGGGAAAAAAGCTTAAAGCAAAAGAGCCTGAGATTATCTTGGCCAAGGATCAAGGAAAGCAGGAATATCTGGCAAATCTTGAAACTTTAGTACCTTGTGTATTTGTTATTCAATAAATTCTGTCATTGTGGAAAGATAGAAGCTTGCTTGTCTGTTTCTGACATATCACACTCACAACATTAGTCTTTTTTGTTTGTTTGTCTTGGTCCTTTCAAAAATGATGTATGAGCCGGGCATGATGTTTCAGGCCTTTAATCCCAGCATTTAGCAGGCAGAGGTAGGAGGATCGCCGTGAGTTTGAGGACAGCCTGTGAAGACATAGTGAATTCCAGGTCAGCCTGGGCTAGAGTGAGACCCTACCTGGAAATAAATGTATGAGTACAGTGAGACAATATGGGATTTAACTGAAAATGTCAATCGTGAGTCACACTGCCATTGTTAGATATTTGTTAATTGTATGGTAATATATGTTTGGTTGTTTTTCTAATTTGTCTTACTGTGTTGTCTGTGAACTGCTAGCAGTGTTAAACTTGATGTCAATAAATGATGCACATTAAAGGGACTGCTCTCTGCCTCTCTTCTTACAAGGTTTGCAAGTTTGGCTTTGTTTTAAATAAAAGTTGAATTATTATTATTATTATTTTTTGTTTGTTTGTTTTTCGAGGTAGGGTCTCAGTCTAGTCCAGGTTGACCTGGAATTCACTGTGTATTCTCAGGGTGGCCTCAAATTCACTGCGATCCACCTACCTCTGCCTCCCAAGTGCTGGGATTAAAGGCGTGTGCCACCAACCCTGGCTTCTAAACGTTGAAATATTTTATTGGCAAAAAAAAAAAAAAAAAAAAAAAAAGGGTCTGGAGACATGGCTTAGTGGTTAAGGTGTTTGCTGGCAAAGCCAAAGTACCAAGGTTCGATTCCCCAGGACCCACATGAAACCAGATGTACAAGGTGGCGCACGCCTCTGGAGATCATGTGCGGTGGCTGGAGCCCTGGTGCTCATGTTTTTTCTCTATATCTGCCTCTTTCTCTCTCTCTTTCAAATAAACAAATAAAAATATTAAAAAGATTAGAGCCAGCCAGACTAGAGTAAGACCTTACCTCGAAAAAAGCCTAAAGAAAAAATTTAAAAAAATATATTATGTATGTGGTTTAGAGACATGGCTTGGTGGTAAAGGTGCTTACCTGTGAGGCCTAACGACCAGGATTTGATTCCCCAGTATCCATGTAAAGCCAGATGCCCAAAATAGCACATCCGTCTGGAGTTTGTTTGCAGTGGCTAGAGGCCCTGGTGCACCCATTCTGTCTGTCTGTCTGTGCCTGTCTTCTATCTCTCTCTCTGATTGCCAAAAAAAAAAAAAAAAAAAAAAAAAAAGTCAGGCATGGTGGCACACACCTTTAATCCCAGCACTTGGGAGGCAGAGCCATGGGTTCAAGGCCAGCCTGAGACTACATAATGAATTCCAGGTCAGCATGGGCTAGAGCAAGACCCTACCTAAAGAAAAACAAAAATTTGGGCTGGAGAGATGGATTAGTGGTTAAGCACTTGCCTGTGAAGCCTAAGGACCCCAGTTCAAGGCTCAATTCCCCAGGACCCACATTAGCCAGATGCACAAAGGGGTGCACGCATCTGGAGTTCATTTACAGAGGCTGGAAGCTCCGGCATGCCCATTCTCTCTCTCTCTCTCTGCCTCCTTCTCTCTGTTGCTCTCAAATAAATAAACAAAAAAAATTAAAAAAAAAATTTGCTGGGCGTGGTGGCGCACGCCTTTAATCCCAGCACTCGGGAGGCAGAGGTAGGAGGATTGCCATGAGTTCGAGGCCACCGTGAGACTCCATAGTGAATTCCAGGTCAGCCTCGGCTAGAGTGAGACCCTACCTCGAAAACCAAAAAAAAAAAAAAAAAAAAAGAAAAAGAAAAACCAAAAATTAAAAAAAAATTAATAAAAATATTTTTAAAGTTAAGCATGTGTGTGTATGTATCTGATGTGTGTGTGTCTATGCACACATGTGCCATGGCACACAGATGGAGGTCTGAAGACAGCTGTGGGGTGTTTGTCCTCTCCTTCCACTTTGCTTGAGACAGGGTCTCTCTCTCTCTCTTTCTTTCTTTCTTTCTTTTTTTTTTTTTTTTGTGTGGTTTTTAAGGTAGGATCTCATTCTAGCCCACGCTGACCTGTATGTATTCTCAAACTCATGTGGCAATCCTCCTACCTCTGCCTCCTGAGCTCCTGAGTGCTGGGATTAAAGACATGTACCACCATGCCCAGTTTATTTTGGTCGTTAAAATATATATATGGTTTTTCAAGGTAGGGTTTTACTCTGGCCCAGACTGACCTGGAATTCACTATGTAGTCTCAAGCTAACCTTGAACTCATGGAGATCCTCTTACCTCTGCCTCCTGAGTGCTAGGGTTAAAGGTGTTTGCCACCACACCTGGCCATATATATACAAGCAGAGAGAGAGAGAGAAGAGAGATAAACAGACAGACAGAATGGCATGTCAGGGCCTCCAGCCACTGCAAATAACCTCCAGATGCATGGGCCACTTTGTGCATCTGGCTTTACGTGGGTACTGGGGAACTGAACCCAGGTCGCTAGGCTTTGTAGGCAAGTGCCCTAACCGCTGACCCTTCTCTCCAGCCCCATTTTGGTCTTTTTTGACACAGGGTCTTACTCTGTAGCCCAGGATAGCCTGGAACTCACTATGTAGCCTACACTGACCTAGAACTCACAGCAATCTCCTTGCACCAGCCTCCCAAGTACCGAGATTGCAAGCAGGCGCCATCACACCCAGCTTCAGCCTCTTGTCTATGCACATAAACCATCACCACCTATTCAGCGAAACCATAAGGCACAACTGAGTGATTCATTCATGCCAGTAAAAAAAATTACCACTGGTGAGAATCGGACACACCAGACCTACGAATGATGCAACCCCTCATCCAAGAGACACGAAAGGAGAGAGACAGCCTAGAGTGTGACACAGACACTGCCTTGTCACTTTATCACAGACCCTCCAATGGACACATCACATCTGCCCGGGAGATTGCCAGGCCGCCAGCTTCCAAGTGTCCCTGCCTCAGCTCAGCACATCATCCCTCCCACTGACACCTGTCACTTCCAGGCCCTAAAGTGTGTGCAGGGGGAGGCCCTTCACCTGGACATCTCCACGGTCAGTTGTTGGCACAGTATCTGATCTCACGCTCTAACCCTGCGTGTACGTTGCCTCTTTGCACTGGCTGTTTTCAGTGTCTCTTTTAGACCTTCTGGAACCTGTATGTAATTATGTAATGTATGCTCAATGAACTAAACTGATGGAGTGTGCTGGTCTACTGATATTCAATAATTTTTTTTTTTTTGATTTTTCGAGGTAGGGTCTCACTCTGGCCCAGGCTGACCTGGAATTCACTATGTAATCTCAGGGTGGCCTTGAACTCATGGTGATCCTCCTACCTCTGCCTCCCGAGTGCTGGGATTAAAGGCGTGCACCACCATGCCCAGCTTTCAATAAATTTTGACAGAGTGGAAAGACACAGACATGTTGGTCTGTGTTAATAAGCCCCTAAACTGGATCTAACCTAAGCTGTCTTCTTCTTTTTTTTTCTTTTTTTGGTTTTTTGAGGTAGGGTCTCACTCTGGTCCATGCTGACCTGGAATTAACTATGTAGTCTCAGGGTGGCCTCGAACTCACGGCGATCCTCCTACCTCTGCCTCCCGAGTGCTGGGATTAAAGGCGTGCGCCACCATGCCTGGCCTAAGCTGTCTTCTTGAAGGCTCCAAACCTCCTTTCTCCACCAAGAGCACAGGAGCCCTGCCAAGGCCTACGCCCCCACTCATCACAGTCTTAGCGTGTGTGAGTGTGTGAACTGTGTGCAGGGTGAAGGCACCTCCCACTCTTCCTGACCCAGCACGGGACACTTAGCTTTAGCAATGTCCCTATCCCATCCTCCTCCTGGCCTTCTCCAGGTCAGCAGAGATAGGGAAGCCTTAGAGGTAGCTCCTCCAGACAACTGGCTCTGACCTCTCTGGGGAGTTCTGTTCTCCCAGCCAATGGAAAAGCCACAGCTGTTGCTAGAGGCTCTCTATGCTGCCCCAGTATCAAGTCAATGCACCTTTCTCCAAGGCGCACCCCTCCTCTTCCTCTACCTGACCCTGTCCAGTCCCTCAGTCTTCATACCAGCTCTTCCCTAGGGCTCACAAGCCTCCCTTGCTTCTTCCTACCCCTCCCAGCTCCCTCTGGCCACTGACCTGCGCTGCTTCCTTCTTGCTCTTCGTTGTGCTGCCCTCTTGGTGGCAAAGTCTCTTTTAATATCCTTATCAGCAGCCACTTTGCTGGATGGCCTTCTTGGGTACTTTGCCCTGCCTTCTGTGACCTTTTACCTTGAATTACACCTGCCTTGAACCTGTCTGTGGTTGGGGATGGCTCTTCCCAAGAGGTCTTCGGGGGCTCCTGGTTTTAAGGAACAAACCAACAGCTTCCAGAACAGTCAGAACCAGGAGACCCTATGGACTTTTGTTCTTTTCTTCCTTCCTTCCTTCCTTCCTTCCTTCCTTCCTTCCTTCCTTCCTTCCTTCCTCTCTCTCTTTCTTTCTTTTTTTCGAGGTAGGGTCTTGCTTTAGCCCAGGCTGACCTGGAATTCACTATGCAGTTTCAGTGGCCTCGAACTCGGTGATCCTCCTCCCTCTGCCGCCCAAGTGCTGGGGCTAAAGGTGTGCACCACCACATCCGGCTTTGGACTTTTGTTCTGTGCACGCGATATACCCTGTGTTTGAGCTCTGAGGGCCCCATGGAGTCCTGCCAGCACTGCCACTCAGACTTCCTGCTCGTGGGAGAACCACCTCCTCATACACTCTCAGGTCACATACACACCATGTATGTAGAATTGGTTCTTCAGCCTCCTCCCTTTCCCAGTTGGTTCTTCCCTAGGACCTGCACTGCTGTAGCTCTGAAGTTCTTAGCCAGAGAGAAGTACAACTGTTTCTTTGGGATTTAACCCATGTGGCACCCCTAGGAGGCTATCCCAACCCCTGCGCCAGGCTGGGCTAGGCCTCCTTCCCATATATTCTCTGAAGAGTGGTTTTCGGCTAGGTGTGGTGGCACACACCTTTAATCCCAGCACTTAGGAGGCAGAGGTAGAAGGATCACTGTGAGTTCGAGGCCAGCCTGAGACTACATAGTGAATTCCTGTTTCTGCCCACTACTAGCTCCTAGCTGAGTACAATTATGCAAATTATATAAATAATGTGACATGCATGTGTTTCCCAGGGGACAAGAAAGCCCTGGACCTGGGAGTAAAGGCGTGCCCAACAACAGGGGCCATGTGATAACGTGTCCACTGACTCATCAGAATCCTTTCCCGACTCTTGGAACTTCCAGGCATAGTCACAGATGCTCTAAGGCAGGGGTTTGAAGACACCCCATATTTAGAGTGGAAGGGCAGCATCCTCTCCTTCTCTGTTCTCCCATGGTGTGAGAACCATAAAGCAGGCAATTTAAAGCCATCAACTCTAAAATTAGGGAAAAGACAGGCAGCCCAGATAAGTCCCAGAGAGCCCTTACCTCCCCAGATTCCATGCTGAGTCAGAGAGCCCTGGCTCCTTGGAGCTGAGGACACAGGCGGACAGCAGGAGGGCAGCAGTGGAACCTGGGCCTTCAGACCTCAAGTGCCTTTAGCCACTGAGCCATCTCTCCAGCACCCGCCCCCCTACAAATAAAAAATAAAATAAAATATTGGGCTGGAGCGATGGCTTAGCAGTTATCCAAGTTCAATTCCCCAGTACCCACTTAAACCAGATGCACAAAGTGGCACGTGCATCTGGAGTACCTTTGCAACAGCTGGAGGCCCTGGTGTGCCCATTCTCTTTTCTCTATCTGCCTCTCTTCCTCTCTCTCAAATAAATAATAAAATAAAATACTTAAAAAATGATTTGTTTGATTGCACTTACTTAGAGGGGAAACAATTCCTTTAATAAAGAAATTCACCAGTGTTTGCTCTTCAGATGGGAACTTCTGTTAATTACTATTTCCTAAAGGGCCTGTCATAAAATGATCTGTAGTAACATAGCTCTGACTTAGATGTCAATCATTAGCTCCACCCCACCCCCCCAGACAAGAATGAAAGACTAACAGTGATATAGCATGGAATCATTCACTGCCAAATTATTGCTGAGTGTACGTGTCATTTTGCTGTTCATTCAAATAGCATACTAATTTCCTGATTAAGTTGCAAGGTGATTATTTTTGTGTATGTGACCACTTCCTGTCTTCTTGCAAGCTGTTATCACCATGCAGCTGTACAGGACTTTGTACGTAGTCTGAAGATGCTAAGCGAGCATGGGCCTGGTCTAGCAGAGTGCTCTCTCTTTTGTGTTTCTTACTGTAATCACAGAAAACAAAAGATTCAAGTGCTCTGTAGATGTTTTTGGATAAAGTCATTTTATGCATGCATTTAAACTTGAAATGTATGAACAGAATGAGACAATCAGTTAAATTCAGAAATGAGAAGTGTTATAATTTAATGGCCTTGTGCTGTAGCAATAAAGTGTTCCACATGCAATGACTTAATAGAATCATCTTTCAGGGCTGGAGAGATTGCTTAGCGGTTAAGTGCTTGCCTGTGAAGCCTAAATACCCTGGTTCAAGGCTCGATTCCCCAGGACCCACGTTAGCCAGATGCACAAGGGGGCACACGCATCTGGAGTTCGTTTGCAGTGGCTGGAAGCCCTGGCATGCCCATTCTCTCTCTCTCTCTCTATCTGCCTCTCTCTCTCTCTGTCACTCTCAAATAAATAAATAAAAATGAACAAAAAAAAATTTTTTTAAATCATCTTTCAAAAAAATTATTTGTGTGGGGAGGGAGGGAATTACCATGGGGTTTTGTTTACAATCACGGAAGTTGTTAATTATAAAAAAATAAAAAACTTAAGCTGGGTGTGGTGGCTCACGCCTTTAATCCCAACACTCAGAAGGCAGAGGTAGGAGGATCACCATGAGTTCGAGGCCAGCCTGAGACTACATAGTGAATTCCAGGACAGCCTGGGCTAGAGCGAGACACTACCTTGAAAAAAAAAACAAAAAAATGTACATATATATATATATATATATATGTTTTGTTGAAGGCAAAGACTAAAGACCCAGGTTCGATTTTCCAGGCTCCATGTAAGCCAGATGCACATGGTGGTGCATGTGTCTGGAGTTTGTTTGTAGTGGCTAGAGGCCCTGATGTGCCCATTCTCTCTCTCTTTCTCAAATAAAAATAAATAAAGATATATTTAAAATTATTAATTTGTGTGCAGAGAGTGAGAGAGAGAATGAGAATGGGTGCGCCAGGGCCTCTTGTTGCTGGGAATGAACTCCAGACACACGAGCCACTTTGGGCAGCTGGCTTTACATGAGTACTGGGGAATCAAACCCAGGTCATCAGGCTTTGCAAACAAGTGCCTTTAACCACTGAGCTATCTCTCCAACCCAATCTCCACAGCTCTCAATCCTCTTTTTTTTTTTTTTTTTTTTTTTTTCAAGGTAAGGTCTCACTATAGCCCAGGCTGACCTGGAATTCACTATGTAGTCTCAGGGTGGCCTTGAACTCATGGTGACCCTCTACCTTTGCCTCCTGAGTGCTGATATTAAAGGTGGACACCACTACACCCTGCTCTCTTGTTCTTTCTCTCTTGTTTTCCTTTCCTTCCTTCCTTTTTTTTTTTTTTTTTTTTTGTTGTTGTTTTGTTTTTGTTTTTCGAGGTAGGGTCTCACTCTAGCTCAGGCTGACCTGGAATTCACTATGTAGTCTCAGGGTGGCCTTGAATTCATGATGATCCTCCTATCTCTGCTTCCCAAGTTCTGGGATTAAAGGCCACCACACCCTGATGTTTTAATTTTTAATATTTTTATTTACTTATTGGAGACAGAGAAAAAAGAGAGAGAAAGAGAGAGAGAGAGAGAGAGAGAATGGGCATGACAGGGTCTCCAGCCATTGTAAATAAACTCCAGATGCATGCACCACCTTGTGGGTCTGGCTTACATGGGTCCTGGGTAATCAAACCTCGGTCCTTTGGCTTTGCAGGCAAGTGCCTTAACCACTAAGCCATATCTCCAGCCCTCTTATTTTATTGACAACTTATATGATTGTAAACAATATCCCATGGTAATTCCCTCTGTCCCCCCACTTTCCCCTTTGAAACTCCACTCTCCATTATATCCCCTCCCCCTCTCAATCAGTCTCTCTTTTATTTTGATGTCATCATCTTTCCTCCTATTATGATGGTCTTGAGTAGGTAGTGTCAGGCACTGTGAGGTCACGTATATCCAGGCCATTTTGTGTCTGGAAGAGCACGTTGTAAGGAGTCCTACCCTTCCTTTGGCTCTTACATTCTTTCTGCCACCTCTTCCATAATGGACCCTGAGCCTTGCAAGGTGTAATAGAGATATTGCAGTGCTGAGCACTCCTTTGTCGCTTCGTCTCAGTACCATGGTGCCTTCTGAGTCATCCCAAGGTCAATGCCATCTGAAAAGAGAAGGTTGTCTAACCAAAAGTGAGAGGGTTAATATATGGGTATGAACATTAAGAGAAGTGCTTACCGGGCAGTTTGGTGAGCATAGTATATAATTTAGCCAGATAGCAGCAGAAGTTACACCCCTAGGGTTCATCCTATCTTATTTTTTTTTAAATACTTTTTTGTTTGAAAGAGAGAGAGAGAATGGGTGTGCTAGGGCCTCCTGCCACTGCAAATTTACTCCAGATGAATACTCTACTTCATGCATCTAGTTTTACGTGGGTCTTAGGGAATCAAACCTAAGCTATGAGGCATTGAAAGCAAGCCCCTTTAACCACTGAGCAATCTCTCCAGCCCCCTACCATATTTTTTGAGACAGGCTCTCTCACTGAACATAGAGCTCATTCATTTGGCTACACTAGCCAGCAAGTCCTGGGATCCTCCCATTTCTGCCACTGCAGATCTAAGGTGACAGGTGCGACCTTCCACAAATGGCCTTTTTTTTTTTTTTTTTTTTTTTTGCTTTTTTGAGGTAGGGTCTCACTCTAGCTCAGACTGACCTGGGAATCACTCTGTAGTCTCAGGGTGGCCTCGAACTCCTGGCAATCCTCCTACCTCTGCTTCCTAAGTGCTGGAATTAAATGCGTGCGCCACCATGCCCGGCTTTTTTTTTTTTTTTTTTTCTGACGTGGGTACTGGAAATTGAAATCAGGTCCTCATGCTTGCAAAACAAGCACTTTAGTAACGGAGCTGTATCCCCAGCCTTGCGTGTGGTGTTAGCATGCTCGTAACTTTATAAGTGGTGCCTTCCTATTTATAGGAATGTTATTTAACAGACTGTGTGTCACTGTTCAGTCTACACAGGTAGTGGTGTCTACATGCTCAGTAAAAGGGGCAAAGCCATCATGCCCCCCGCATTTGTACTCCAAATGGAGCCCAATGTTGCTGTGTAAAGTAGAGTCACCCAGGGCAAGACACCGCTCAAAAGCCATGGCTTCACACAGTATGGCGTGAGTCAGAGGAGAACACCGTGCAGTGACCTCCACACAAGTTAACTCTGGTGAGTTTCTACTCCACTTTCCCATTCTCGCCCTGGCAGATCTCTGAAAGGGGCACTGGGATGCTCAGAAAGCGCAGCCTTGAGATTTATCCCCAGAGGTCACACTGCAGAGTCCCCTTCTCGGGTGCCACAGTCCCCAGCCACCACACGCATTGAAGCCAGCTTGAGAGAGGAGGACTTAACTAGCTCCTTGCCTCCACAGGCAGAAAGGGATCCTGGAACCACACTAGCAGAGACCTGGGTGAGAGGGACTCTTGGAGGCTGGATGCCTCTGGGAAGCCCATCTAACTGCTTGTCCGCCCTTAGGAGCATAGAGGTAGCGCCATTCCCCAGTGGCCCGTGGTCCCTCCTGCCGATGGTGAGAAGAGCAGATCCCTTGGAGGGTGGGGCAGGGACTGGCAGAGATCTGACGCCCTGGAAGGACAGGCTGCAGGACAGAAATGGGACGCACACCCCTTCCAACCACCCCGAGGAGTTTGGATGGGGTTAGGGAAGGAGGTTAGACCTCGTGGGCGTCTTGATCGCACCTGGCCAGGGACCTGGGTGGCTCTGACTCTCGTGTCAGGACTCGGGCTTGGTGAGCAGCATTGTATATGGTTCGGTTGCAATGTGCATAGTCCAGAGGCACACTCTCTGGCCTCCTCGTTTCTCTCTTCAGGCTCTATAGCCACAGCAGTAGGAGGAGAAAGTCCTTAAGAGATGGATCCTCCCAGAGGAAGAGGGGTGTGGCAGGACAGTTGCCAAGGTCCAGGATCTCTTCTTTGTTAATTTAGCTTCCTTGGAGTTCTTCCAGGGACAGCATACAGCTCAGGGGGCCCGCCCACTGGAACCCTGGGCGGCAGCTGTGGGGGAGCATGGCCGACTGTCATTCCTGGGTACAGCCTGTCACCTCTGCCCCACCCCTCTGAACTCCAGGACTTTCTGCACTCAGTTACTACAAAATTATAGTGATCATGAATGATGGTGTGGTCCTGGTACGAGGCTAAAGGGCAGAGCAACGGACTTTAACTGACACTAACCCTTCACACGCATGAGCAGTCTCCACTGGGGTGGAGACCATTCCATGTGGTAGTCTTCGCAGCACATCCACAATCCACGCAAAAGGGTGAGGCCAGACCCCTTCCCCAGACTGACTGCAGAAAAGAACATGAACCACAGGCTATCATGCAAGGGCTAAAACACAAAAACTCCTAGAAGAAAACATGGGGACCAATCTTCATGAACAAAGCAGGCGTGGTGGCCCATGCCTGTAATTCCAGCACTCCAGAAGCTGAGGTAGGAGGATTTACTGTGAGTTCAAGGCCACAGTCTGGGGCTACAGAGTGTGTTCCAAGTCATCCTGGGTTAGAGTGATACCCTGCCTTGAAAAAAAACAACAAGGGCTGAAGAGGTGGTTTAGTGGTTAAGGCACTTGCCTGAAATTCCAAAGGACCCAGATTCAATTCCCCAGGACCCATGTAAGGCAGATGCACGAGGTGGCGCATGTCCCTGGAGTTTGTTTGCAGCAGCTGGTGTACCCATTTTCTCTCTCTCTCTCTACTTGCCTCTCTCTCTCTCAAATAAATACAATAAATAAAAATATTTATTTATTTACTTATTTATTTATTTTTATTTTTTGAAGTAGGGTTTTGCTCTAGTCCAGGCTGACCTGGAATTCACTATGTAGTCTCAGGGTGGCCTCAAACTCACAGCAGACCTCCTACCTCTGCTTCCCAAATGCTGGGATTAAAGGCATGCACCACTATGCCTTGCTAATATATAGGTTTTTTGAGGTAGGGTCTCACTCTGGTCCAGGCTGACCTGGAATTCACTATGTAGTCTTAGGGTGGTCTCGAACTCACAACGATCCTCCTACCTCTGCCTCCCGAGTGCTGGGATTAAAGGCGTGTGTCACCACTCCCGGCATAAATATTTTTTTTTAAAAAAAGAAAATGAATAGGGCTGGAGAGATGGCTCCATGGTTAAAGGCAGTTTGGCAGTTCCTTGTAAAGACTCTCTTTTATTGCTTGCAAATAAATCCAGATGCACATGGTGGCGCATGTGTCTGGAGTTCGTTTGCAGTGGCTAGAGGCCCTGGCATGCCCATTCTCTCCTCTCTCTCTCCCTAATAAATAAATAAAACCAAGTATATATATATTTGGTTTTTCGAGGTAGGGTTTCACTCTAGCCCAGGCTGACCTAGAACTCTCTATGTAGTGATTTAAAAATATCTCCCTCCATTCTGTGGGGGATATATATTTACTTTATTTTAAAAATATTTTAGCTGGGCATGGTGGCACATGCCTTTAATCCCAGTATTCAGGAGGCAGAGGTAGGAGGATCTCCATGAGTTCGAGGCCACCCTGAGACTGAACTCCAGGTCAGCCTGAGCTAGAGTGAAACCCTACCTCAAAAACAAAACAAAACAAACAAACAAAAGAATATACTAGGTTGGGCTGGAGAGACGGCTCAGTGATTAAAGTCATGTGCTTGCAAAGCCCACTGGTCTGGGTTCAGTGCTCTAGTACTCATGTAAAACCGGATGTAAAAAATAGAGCATAGGGTTGGAGAGATGCCTTAGTGGTTAAGGCGTTTGCCTGCAAAGCTAAAGGACCCAGGTTCAACTCCCCAGGACTGACATAAGCCAGATGCACAAGGGAGTGCATACGTCTGGAGTTCATTTGCAGTGGCTGGAGGCCCTGATGTGCACATTCTCTATTTGCCTCTTTCTCTCTCCTCTCTCTTTCAAATAAATAAATGAAAAAAAAAAATAGAGCAGCAGCAAGAGCAAGAGGCCATGGCACACTGATTTTTCTTTCTCTCTCTCTCCCAATAAATAAATAGATAAATCAATAAATAAATAATTTTTTTGTTTTGTTTTTTTCAAGGTAGGTTCTCACTCTAGTCCAGGCTTACCTGGAATTCAGTATGTCATCTCAGGCTGGCCTCAAACTCATGGCAATCCTCCTACCTCTGCCTCCTGAGTGCTCGGATTAAAGGGGTGTGCCATTACACCCTGTTTTTTTTTTTTCAAAAGAATATGCTGGGTTGGAGAGATGGCTCTGCACTTAAAGGCATTTGCTTGCAAAGCTTGACAGCCTGGGTTCAATTCCCCAGTGTCCATGTGAAGCCAGATGCACAAAGTGGTATATGCATCTGAGTTTGTGTGCAGTGGAGGAGGCTCTGGGGCACCCATACTCTCTCTGTCTGTCTGCCTCTCTCTCTCAAATAAATAAAAATAAAAATAATATACTAATTAGAGCCGGGCGTGGTGGCACATGCCTCAAATCCCAGAACAATCAGGCAAAACCCACTTCAGAGAGAGGCAGAGAGCCTTTATTCACGCGTGGACCTCTGCTGGCTATCTCCAAAACTGACAGAGGCCCTGAACTCAGATTGTGCTGTATTTATACTCCTTTTACAGTCCTTTGCCTCAATTCTCCCACTTGGAGAGGGGAGAGATTTGCATCCATGAGTGTAGTGTAGGGTTCTGTCAAATATAAGTACAGGCAGTTGTCTCCTGAGATAAGGTAGTTACACATTGTCCAAAGGGTCAGGTTCGAGTCACAGAATTCTTGTCAGCTATTATCAGAGGACTCTCCCCCGCTGCCGGTTCAGAGGAGGGAAGTGCAATGGCTATCAATTCACTGAAAGTCCCAGGAGCATATTTACGTTTCTTTCTTTCTTTTCTTTTCATCTTCTTTCTCTCTTCTTTTTTGTTTTTTCAAGGTAGGGTTTCACTCCAGCCCAGGCTGACCTAGAATTCACTATGTAGTCTCAGGGTGGCCTTGAACTCACAGCGATCCTCCTACCTCTGCCTCCCGAGTGCTGGGATTAAAGGCATGTGCCATCACACCCGGTGGTGCCCAGTGTCCATCTTTAATTGCCAAAGCTGAGTTACTCTCTCATGGGAAAGATTCAGCCCAGTCTGTGGTCCCTGGGATACATGGCAGAGAGGAACAGATGGGACTCCGTGATGTTTGCCTTACGGTCCTATACACATGGGTGGGGGTGAGGAGTCCTGCATAGGGGACCAGGGAGGTCATACTTGTACCAACACACCACTCTTGGTCCCAGGCTGACCCAGTTCCCAGGCCACACTGGGTACAGCCACCTCTCTTACCCTGGCAACTCTGTCAGGCCCCAGGGATTCATGCCAGGAAGGAGGCTCCTTCTCCCTGGAAAAAAGTCAAATAGCTTTCTCAGGATCCCTGTGTTCTCTGGGTAGCCACACCCTAAACTTTGACCTCTCTTTCACCAAGATGAACTCCGAGACCTTGAGGCTTCCCCTGGGTTAAGGCAGGGTCACTGGGGCTGCCAAGCCCAGAGCCAGGGTCCTCAGCACTCCTCAGGTCTCCTTTGCCACTCTGTCTCCTGAGTTCACCAGTCACGGAGGACTGGGTGACTGGGGACCCAGCACGACAAAGGTTGTCCTTTAGTGCACTCACAGCTAGAGGAAGGTGCTTGCTCAAAATCATAAATTGTCAAGAATTTAAAACTTTTTTATTTTATTTATTTGAGAGAAAGAGGCAAACAGAGAGAGAGAGAGAGAGAGAGAGAAAGAGAGAGAATGAGTATGGGCACACTAGGGCCTCCTGCCACTTCAAACGAACACCACACACATGCACCACTTTGTGCATGTGGCTTTATGCGGGTACTGGAGAATTGAACCCAGGCTATTAGGCTTTCCAAGCAAGCTCCTGTAACAGCTGAGCCAAGTCAGCAGCCCAGTCTTCAGGAAGCAAGAGTAAGTAGGTAGGGCTGGAGCGATGGTTTAGCAGTTAAGGCACTTGCCTTCAAAGCCTAAGGACCCAGGTTTGATTCTCCAGTACCCACATGAGCCACCTCACCTCTGGCTCATCCTTACCTCCTCCCCTTCTTTGCTCCAGCCCTGAGTTTGTCTCCCCTCCTGCTTTTACGTGGGAGCTACTCCCCTGCTATAGGTAACCCCCACTATCTGTGAAGATGAGGACCACAACAGATAATGAAAACGATGTAGGCAGACTATTGCCTACTCTCGGGACCCCTCCTGGGTGGCCTGTGATATCAGTTTCCCCCCAAGCAGACACATCCCTAGGGAATTGTGTTGGTTTCTTGGTGCTTGTGTAAGAGTCCCATGACCAAGAGACATCTTTTGTCTCCCGGTTCTGGAAGTCATAAACCAAAATCAGGGCCTGGCAGAATTGACTCTTGGAGGCTCTGACAGGGCCACCATCCAGGCCTGTCTCCTGCAGCAATCCTTGGCGTTCCTTGGCAGGTGGGCGCACCTATCCAGCCTGTCACCATCTCAACTCTACTTTCTCTGTCTTTTGGGGGTGGGGGTGGCATCAGGGTCACACTCTAGTCCAGGCTGACCTAGAATTCAATCTGTAGCCCCAGGCTGGCCTTGAACTCAACAGCCACCCTCCTCTTCTCCTCCTCCTGTACATTTTCCTCCTTTTTATTTATTTATTTTTATTCTTTTGTAATTTTTTTTTGGGGGGGGCTTGGGATTATGGTTTCACCCTAGCCCATGCTGACCTGGAATTCACTATGTCATCTCAGAGTGGCCTCGAACTCATGGCAATCCTCCTACCTCTGCTCCCAAGTGTTGGGATTATAGGCATCTGCCACCATGCCTGGCTCTCTTTTGTAATTTTTAAAAATTTATTTTTATTTTTATTTATTTATTTGAGAGTGAAAGATAGAGAGAGAAAGAGGCAGATAGAGAGAGAATGGGCACGCCAGGGTCTCCAGCCACTGCAAACGAACTCCAGATGCATGTGCCACCTTGTGCATCTAGCTTACGTGGGTCCTGGGGAATACGAGCCTCGAACCGGGGTCCTTAGGCTTCACAGGCAAGCACTTAACTGCTAAGCCATCTTTCCAGCTCTCTTGTGCAATTTTTTATGAGAGAGGGGGAGAGGGAGAGAATTGGTGTGCCAGGGCTTCCAGCCACTGTAATCAAATTCCAAATGCATGTGCTACCTTGTGTGCATGTGTGACCTTGTGCACGTGTCACCTTGTGCATCTGGCTTGTGTGGGATCTGGGGAGTCAAACATGGATTCTTAGGCTTTGCAGGCAAGTGCCTTAACCTCTAAGCCATCTCTCCAGCCCTCCTCCTTTTTTTAAATATTTATTTGAGAGAGACAGAGATACAGAGAGAGAAAAAAATAGGTGTGTTAGGGCCTTCAGCCTGCAAACGAACTCCAGACACATGTGCCACCTTGTGCATCTGGCTTGCGTGGGTCCTGGGGAATTGAACAAGGGTCCTTAGGCTTTGCTAAGCCATTTCTCCAGTTCTCTTTCTTTTCTTTTCCTTCCTTCCTTCCTTTCTGTCTTTCTTCTTATTTATGTAAATTAATATATTTGACAGAGAGAAAATGGGCATGCCAGGGCTTCTTGCTGCTGCAAACAAATACCAGCTACACATGCCTCTTTATGCATCTGACTTAATGTGGGAACTGGGGAGTCGAACCCAGGTTGTCAGGCTTTGCAATGAAACACCTCTAACCACTGAGCAATCTCCCCAGTCCGTTTGTGCCTTTTCAGTACTGGAGACCGCCTTGGTTTTCTTGGATTACCCTTATCATTTTAGACAGTAGCTGGAACCAGGCCTCTGTTTGGAGTCCATGTGCTTGACTCCCCACCCCCACGGTGGGGCATCCCCATGTCTCAGGTCAACTTCAGTCCTCCAAAGAAGCCCTCCCTGATACCCACAGTGTTCACCTCCCTTCCTGTCACTCCCTGCAGCTTAGCGTCATTACCACTGTGACCGATGTTTGGTCTAGCCCCCCTTCCCCCACCAAGTTGTACCAGGGTGAGGAATGGGTTTATTTTGCTCCCCACGCAGCTAAGCCTTAGGCCACCTAGGGGAAATGGAGCTAGGAGTCACCCAAGGGACACATGTGGACCACTGGAACAAGTTGGACAGAAATCCAAACATCACTGTCCCCTCCAGCTGTGTGGTTTGTTGTGGGGAACAAAAGCAACACAGGCCTTGTCCTCCAGGCAGGAAGTGTTACCCAGGTAAGAAAGACCCAACTTCCAGAAACACTTGGCAAAAAACCAGGAGCTATTTGAAAGTTGCTCTTGGGCTTCTGACGCATTACTATTTATTTTGGCAAAGGGGAGCAACCAGACAGGTGTTGCTTGGTATTTTACACGGAGCGTTGGCACACACACACATGACAACGAGCAGGCACTGCAGGGTATTCCGCATGCCTGGTGCTTTATCTGACTGTCCAGTCCCTGCACACTGTCCACCCCCCACCTGTGACACCTCCAAACAAGCAAGGTAACTGAGCTACTAGCCTGAGGCTCAAAACTTAAGGGACACCAAAAACCTCAACAATCAAGGTAAAAATTTAATGCAATTTAAAAATACACTTATTTTTAAACAATGTTTTAGTTATTTATTTTCAAGCTGAAAGGGACAGACACACACACACAGAGACAGAGAGAGAGAGAAAGAGAGAGAGAGAGAGAGAGGGAATGGGCATGCCAGGACCTCTAGCCACTGCAAATAAACTCCAAACATACAAGCCACCTTGTGCATTGGGCTTACATGGGTCCTGGGGAATTGAACCTGGGTCTTTTGGCTTTGCAGACAAGCACCTTAATGGCTTAGCCATCTCTCCAGTCTCACTTCACCATCCTTTTTAATATTTTTATTTATTTACAAGGAAAGAGAGAGAGAGAATGGGCATGCTTGGGCCTCTAGACACTGAAAATGACTTCCAGATGCATGCACCACCTTGTGCATCTGCCTTTATGTGGATACTGGGGAAGCAAACCTGGGTCATTAGGCTTTGCAGGCAAGCACCTTAACTGCTAAGCCATCTCTCCAGTCCAGGCCCATAGTCTTAAGGATCTTCTGGTTCACGGGAGGTATAAATGGAGACAAAGGAGAGACAGACAGGTTCTTTGCCCCCACCTAGGTGCAGTGAACATACAGCTTCAGGAGGAGGACAGGGTTGGCAGAGAAGAAAGTAGAGCCGGGTGTGGTGACGCACTCCTTTAATCCCAGCACTTGGGAGGCAGAGGTAGGAGAACTGCCGTGAGTTCGAGGCCAGCCTAAGACTACATAGTGAATTCCAGGTCAGCCTGGACCAGAGCGAGACCCTGCCTCGAAAAACCAAAAGAAAAAAGAAGGAAAGAAAGTAGGACAGTGCTGTGCTTGGGCGACCCGTATACCCAGCCTCCCCTGACCTGGGGAAGGGAGCTGAGTGGTCGCTGAGCTCTCCCTATGGGGACTCCTTCAGCCCTTGTATAAACTCCTACTAAACATCAGGCATGCGTTAAGCACTGGAGAGATAATGTAATCCCCAACTAAGCTTAAGTCTCCTGGTGAATTCGGACAAGAAACATGGTGCAGAGAGGATTCCGGAAGGGACATGCGCATGGGGTGCGAGAGGAGGAAGCCCCCGCTGGCTGAGGAAGAGCAGTGTTCAATCCTGGCTCCCTAGAACTCATTTTGGTTGGATGAGTAGGGGCGTGGGGGTGGCAGGATGCTCCAGGTAGAGGGCTGGCATGAGCAGAGGCCAGGGAGTGGGATGCGCTGGGGAAGGAGCGTGGGATGGAGTAGGGATGAGGGAGGATGGGGATGAAGCCCGTGAGAGCTGCTAAAGACTGCTGTCCAGGGAAATGTCACGGAAGTTAGGTTCAGAGCTAGTGGCATGACATCCCAAACATATTAGTGGCCACCCATCCTCAATAAGCTAATTAAAAGAGCCAAATTAGGGCTGGAAAGATTGCTTATTGGTTAAAGTGCTTCCCTGCAAAACCTAAGAACCCATGCTCGGCTCCAGATCCCACATAAGCCAGACACACAAAGGTGAGGCAAGTGCAAGGTCACACATACCCACTAGGTGGCCCAAGTGCCTGGAGTTTGGTTACAGTGGCTGAGGCCCTGGAACTCCAATTCTCTTTCTCTCATTCTCTTGCTCAAAAAAGGTTTTTAAAAGAGCCAAATTAAACCAAGCATGGTGGTGCATGCCCTTTAATCCCAGCACTTGGGAGGCAGAAATAGGAGGATTGTTGTGAGTTTGAGGCCAGTTTGAGACTATACAGTGAATCCAAGGTCAGCCTGGGCTAGAGTGAGACCCTACCTCAAAAGCAAAATTAAAAAATAAAGGGCTGGAGGGATGGCTTAGCGGTTAAGGCAATAGCCTGAAAAGCCAAAGGACCCAGGTTCGATTCCCCAGGCCCCACGTTAGCCAGATGCACAAGGGGGCACAAGTGTCTGGAATTCCTTTCCAGTGGCTGGAAGCCCTGGCATGCCCATTCTTTCTCTCACTCTCTTTCTCTGTCCAATAAATAAATAAATAAAATAAAAGGGCTAGAGAGATGGCTTAGTGGTTAAGGAGCATGCCTGCAAAGCCTAAGAACCTAGGTTTGATTCCCCAGTACCCACCTAAAAGCCAGGTGCACAAGGTGGCGCATGTGTCTGGAGTTCATTTGCAGTGGCTACTGCTGATGGCTGGGGGCCCCTGGCATTCTCTCTGCCTCTTTCTATTTCTCAAATAAATAAATATTTTAAAAAAGAAGAAGAAAACAAAGAAATCAGCTCTCCTCTGACTCCCCTGACCAACTTTTTTTTTGTGCTTGTGTGTGTGTGTGTGATGTGGTGTGTGGGTCTGGGTGTGTGCACATGTATGTGCCCATGTGGTGCCCACGTGCTCACAGGCAGTGTGCGCTTGCCTGTGGTGGCTGGAGGGGAACATTGGGTGTCCACTCCATTGCTCCATTGCTTTTCAGCCTGTTCTTATTTGAGCCAAGTCTCTTACTGATCCTGGAACTTGGCATTCCTTCCCACAAACTCCAGTGATTCTCCAGTCTCTGCTCCCTCATGGGACTGGGGTTGGAGCTCAGGCTTCCCAAATCCCTCATGCTTACACAGGAAGTGCACTTAGCCACTGAGCAATAACAACTTAAAAAAATTTTTTTTGTTTATTTTTATTTATTTGAAAGTGACAGACACAGAGAGAAAGAGGCAGAGAGAGAGAGAGAGAGAGAGAGAGAATGGGTACACCAGGGCCTCCAGCCACTGCAAACGAACTCCAGATGCATGCGCCACCTTGTGCATCTGACTAACGTGAGTGGGTCCTGGGGAATTGAGCCTCAAACCAGGGTCCTTAGGCTTCACAGGCAAACACTTAACCACTAAACCATCTCTCCAGCCCACAGTGACAACTTTTTTGTTGTTGTTTAGAGTCTCACTGTGTAGCCCAGGCTGGCCTTGCACTTGCAGTAATCCCAGCTTCCCCAGTGCTGAGCCACCACACCCTGCTGGCTCCTCCTTGGACCCAAAAAGAATGAAGGTTGGAAGTGGGGAGGCAAGATTTAAGCATTTGGGGTAAAAACGAAACGTTTTCTCAGTATGGGGAAGGACTGTTACACCCTTCCTTGTCACAGCAGCCTGTGAATAAGTCACTGCACCTGAAGCCTCCAGAGGAAAGGGACCCCAGTGGGTCACAGCCAACGCTTGCTCTGAACAGCCAGAGGAGCGCACCCTTCAGAGCGCCGCCTGCAGCTAGCTCCCCCTGCTCGGCCCACTCCAAAGGAGTGTCTCAAGGGGAAGACAGGGTCACCAATTTCTCCAGGAGCAGACAGGGGTTGGATTCTGGCTGCTAACCAAGGCTTTGCCGCAGGGGTTTTTCTCTCCTCTGACTTGAATCATTTCCTCTTCAGAGTGGATTATTAACTCTACTGGGGCCCTGCTTTGGACCCACAGCAACTGTGGCTGGTTGAGACTGGAAATTCAGAGGCCATTCCCTATGCGGCAGGAACGCTCAGCTTGAGAAACGGGGCTTGAGACCCCCGCTTCTCTCCAGGGTCCCTAGGAAGAGGTCCCGTCTGGATGCAAACTCTGTATAGACTTCCACACCTTGCTGGACACCTCAGATGGCAAATGCCTGGGTGCAGACAGAGCTCAGTGGAAGAGGCTGATGGCTGGGGGCAGGGAGCCAGTTTGCTCTCAGGAGCCATAAAAGAGGGTGGAGGGTGGTATATTTTACCCACCCTGAATGACACCCACAGCTCTCTAGGGTGCATAATAGCATTGGTGAGAGACAGTCTGCTCCTGGACAGTGGGGCCAGTAGCCACGGGCCCAGCTCCACAGCCCTTGGATCTGAGGCAGGCCTTAATCTGCCAGTCCCCAGTTGAACTAGAATCAGACCATCCCTACCTCATACCCATGCCACCTCATAGTAAAAAAAATAAATAAAAAAGACACTTGACCTAAAGCCTTGTTTAGGGCCTGTGGGTGGAGAAAAGAATGGGCCTAAGAACCAAGGAATGGGAACCTTTGCTGAGGTAGGGGAGCAGGTGAACTGAGCAGTGGGAGCAGGAGTCTCCCATTCCGAAGGCCACAGACTTGTCCTGGTCCCCGGAAGAACTCCAACCTTGTTCAAGAGCCCGCGTGGGACTGTGTTAAGGTCAAGCCTAATTGGAGTTCCCAGGACCACCACCACCAGGCAGGTGCCACAGGTGTTCAGACATTAGGGCTGCAGGTCACCCCACTTCTCCATCCTGGGTGTGTAGGGAGAGGGACCACCCTCCTTCACTTCCCACCCCATCTGTGGTGCTTTGATTCAGGTGTCCCCCATAAACTTAGGTATTCTGACTGCCAGGTTCCCAGCTGATGGAGATTTGGGAATTAACGCCTCCTGGAGGCAGTGTATTGCTGGGGGCGGGCTTATGGGTGTTATAGCCAGTGTCCCCTTGCCAGTGTTTGGCACAGTCTCCTGTTGCTATTGTCCATCTTATGTTGGCCAGGGGGTGATGTCCACCCTCTGCTCATGCCATCGTGGAGCCTGTAAGCCAAAATAAACTCCCCGCCCCCGCCGACCCCCGAGGTAGGGTCTCGCGCTAGCTCAGGGTGGTCTCCAACTCACGGCGATTCACCCAACTCTGCCTCCCGAGTGCTGGGATTAAAGGCCTGCGCCACCACGCCGGGTTTCCAACCAAAATAAACTTTTTTCTTTTTTCCCCCCAAAAAGCTGCTCTTGGTCGGGTGATTTACATCAGCCACGCGACCCTGACTGCAACACCACCCATGCCACTCCTATACCCCCAACCCAGCCGTCTGCTTAAGAGTCCTGCTTTATTGGCGGCGCCCCGGCGCGGGCGTGCTGCTTGAGCGTGAGCGAGGAGCCGCTGCCCACCATGACGGCGGGGTAGAGCGGCTCGAGGAAGGAGGCGACGAAGCGGTACAGCAGGCTCAGGCCGCCCGCCACGCCGTAGAAGGACAGGCAGCCGCTGGCCAGGTCGAGCGCCACCCCGAGCGTGCGGTGGTAGGCGCCGTGCAGCACGGTCTGCGTGTTGTTGTGCCACACCGAGAACTGGATCGAGTCCCACTCCAGGCACCACGAGTAGGGGTTGCGACCCAGCAGGTGCACGATGTTGCGGCGCGGGCGGCTGCCCAGCGGGGGGCTGCGGCGGTAGGTGACGCCCAGGCACATCCACGAGTTGGACACCTCGGCCTCCCAGTAGTGGCGACCCTGCGACAGGCCCGGGCTGCACAGCACCTGCGGCCACTGCTTGAAGCCCTGCGAAGGGTTGCTGGTCGGGGAGGGATCGAGGAGGATGCCCAGGTTCAGCACCGAGTGGGTCTCCTTGAACAAGAACAGCTCCTCGCTGGCGCTGGAGGCGTCGAAGCTCAGGTTGCAGTAATCTGGGGGGGAGGGGCACAGGGACAAGGGGTGTGGGGGGCAGGGTCATCATTCCCAAGGCGCAGGGCTGGGGCCTCTGCTGGAAGAGGGGTGCTAAGGTGCATAGCATTTGTATAAGAGTAGTAGTAGTAGTTGTTGTTATTATTTTGGGAGGTTTTTTAAAAAAACTTTTTTGTTTATTTTTACTTATTTGAGAGTGACACAGAGAGAGAGAGAAGGAGGCAGAGCAGGAGAGAAAGAGAGAGAGAGGAGAGAAAGAGAGAGATAGGATGGGGGCATCAGGGCCTCCAGTCACTGCAAACCAACTTCAGATGCATGCGCCACCTTGTGCATCTGGCCTACGTGGGTACTGGGGAATCAAGCCTCGAACCGCTTAACCACTAAGCCATCTCTCCAGCCCAAGGGGGTTGCTTTTGAGGTTAGAGTCTCACTGTAGCCCTGGCTGACCTGGAACTCTGTAGTTCCAGACTGGCCTCGAACTCACAATGATCCTCTTACCTCAGCCTCCCCAGTGCTGGGATTAAAGGGGAGTGGTTCCACACCCAGCTTTATTTTATTTTATTTTATTTTTGTTTTTTTCGAAGTAGGGTCTCACTTTAGCCCAGGCTGACCTGGAACTCACTCTGTAATTTCAGGCTAGCCTTGAACACACACATCCTCCTACCTCTGCCTCCCTGAGTGATGGGATTGTAGATGTGCAACAGCATGCCTAGCTAGTTTTTTGTTTGTTTTTTGTTCCTCTTCGAGGTAGGGTCTCACTGTAGCCCAGGCTGATCTGGAATTCACTATGGGTGAATTCTCAGGGTGGCCTTGAACTCACGGTCATCTACCTCTGCCTCCCAAGTGCTGGGATTAAAGGCGTGTGCCACCACGCCTGGCTTTATTTTATGTTTTTGAGGCTGAGGCTATCTGTGGTGGTTTGAATCTAAAATGTCCCCATAGACTCACACTTAAGTACTTAATTTCCAGTTGGTAGCGCTGTTTTGGGAAGGCTGTGGAACCTTTAAAAGGTGGATCACATTATGCTGGACTATGTAGTCTCAGGGTGGCTTCAAACTCATGATGATCCTCCTACCTCTCTGCCTTCCAAGTGCTGGGGCCTAGCCCACATTATGATTTTAATTTCAGTGCTCAGAGGCAGGGGTAGGAGGATCATTGAGCTAGAGGCCAGCGTGGAACAGAATGAGTTCCAGGTCAGCCTGGGCTACAGCGTGAAAGCCTACCTTGAAAAGCCAAAAATAGCTAGAGGGATGGCTTAGCGGTTAAGGCGTTTGCCTGCAAAGCTAAAGGGTTTTGGTTCGATTCTCCAGGACCCACGTAAGCCAGATGCACAAGGGGGCGCGTGCATCTGGAGTTTGTTTGCAGTGGCTGGAGGCCCTGGTGTGCCCATTCTCTCTCTCTCTCACTCTCTGTCTCTTTCTCTCTTTCAAATAAATAAATTATATGCATATATATATATATATATATATATATATAAAATCAAAAATAAGTAAAAGGTGGGGCCTTGCTGGAGTAATCGTGTCACTGAGGGGCAGCCTTGAGATGTTAAAGCCCAGTCCCACTTGTTCTTTTCACTTCTTCCATGCAGATGGGAAGATGTGATACCTATCTACTCCTATCATGATACATTTCCCTCAAAACTGTAAGCTGAGGGGCTGTAGAGATGGCTAAGCAGTTAAGGCACTTGTCTGAAAAGCCAAAGGACCCAGGTTCACTTCCCCAGGACCCACATAAAGCCAGATACACAGTTGACCCATGCATCTGGAGTTTATTTGCAATGACTGGAAGCCCTGGTGTGCCCATTCTCTCTCTCTCTCTCAAATAAATAAAATATTTTTTAAAAAGCCTGTAAACTGAAATAAACCCTTTAACCCTAAACTGCTTCTGGCTGGGTATTCTTTTTTTTTTTTTTTTTTTTTCTGGAGGTAGGGTCTCACTCTGACCCAGGCTGACCTGGAATTCACTCTGTAGTCTCAGGGTGGCCTTGAACTCACAGTGATCCTCCTACCTCTGCCTCCTGAGTGCTGGGATTAAAGGCGTGCACCACCACACCCAGCCTGGTTGGGTATTCTATCCCAGCAATGAAAAATACTGTAACCAATACAGGGTCTCACTCTGTAGCCCAGGCTAGCCTGAAACTCACTAGGTAGCCTAGGCTGGACTTGAACTTTAAGGCAATCTTTCTCCTAATTGCTGGGATTATAGGTATGAGCCACCACACCTGATTTACCTATTCCTGAAAGTCCTTCAACTGTGGCTGGGATAGCAGACAGTCTAAAGGAAGAATGAATTCTGGTCCCTGTCTAACATTCTACCTTGATGGAGAGGCTGGGACAAGGAGTCCCCCTCTCTCCCCATGGGCGCCTAACATAATCTTTCTCTGCATTGGTTCACAACAACGCTGAGAGGTACTGAGGGAGAGTGAGAGGTGTCTGGAGGTGATGATCCAGACAGCAACTGTGAAGACGATACAACCTTGCCCCTCACAATGTAAGAAGCCGCTGGGATTTGGCCCTAGAGCCCAGCCTGGGAGATGACCCATAGGGACCTCAAATGGATGGTGAGTGTGTGTCTGAGGAAGCGATAGACAGAGCCCACCCCAAACGACTTGGCTAAGCCTCAAGAAGTTGACAGGCACCTAGCTGAAGGTGGAAGTCATGACACACAAGGTTCAGAGAGCCACAGAGGAGTCAGCTCTAGGGTAGGATGGGACAGGATCTCTTCCCCTTCCTACCAGGACTTGAGGCCTGGGCTAAATCCTTTTGAGGTCCTCAGTCTGGAGTGAAAGGTCAGACAAGAGGCAGTAGGCATTGTCTTAGAGGCCCCAATGCGGACGGAGCGGGCGAAGTTGTGGCAGCAGGGCCTCCCCTTACCACAACCCAGGCTGGTCCCTTAGCTTGAGAACTCACCCTGGAGGAGTGTTTTCCTGTCCACAGCTGGAGGCAGCACCTCGTAGGAATTCATTTTGATGCCTGGGAGAGATGGAAGGTTTTTGCTGAGTATTCTCTCGCAGCCTAGCATCTTTGTGGAAAGAGGGGTGGGCATCCTGGAGACTACGTCACCCTGGGGGAGTGCACACAGGCAGACCAGGCTCCACAACCACTGCCCTGTGGGGGTCCCACCACCAAGCATGCAGACTCCAGAGACTGACCCTTCAGGACGAGCTGGTTGGTGAAGATGAGACCCATGTCCACCAGTCGGGTGCGAAGCTGGGCCAGGGTCTCTGGCAGCTGGAGGAAAGTTTGTGCCTCCTCACAGTTGGTGCCCATCAAAGGTTCCTTGGAGGATGGTAAGTGCTTTGATCTGGGGAACTCCTGCCATGGGGGCGGGGAGGAAAAGGGGAAAAGGGGAGATAGCACCGACATTAACCAGGACCAGGCAATTGTGGGGGCGGGGCTCCTACCTAGGCTGGGACCCAGTGACCCCCAAAACCATGGGCAAGTGGAGGACAAAACCATGGGCAAGTTCACATTTAGACGCCTCCCTTCCCTCCGCTAGGTGTTTGGACCTCTTAGGTTAGGGCTTTACCAAAGGCTCAGTTACTACAGAAAACAACTGGAGGATTTCAGTCACACCTTTAATTGCTTAGTAAAAATCATGCCAAGTTCTTCCTGTTGTGCGTGGGGGACAAAATAAGTAACAATCCTTGAAATATACCTAAGGTATGATGGCAACTTAAGAAAAGGGGTCTAGTGAGAAGGTTGGAGAGATGGCTCAGCAGATAAAGATGCTTCCTTGGAAAGCCTGAAGGCCTGGGTTCAGTTCCCCAGTACGCACAAAGTAGGACATGCGTCTGGAGTTCATTTGCAGTGGCATTAGGCCCTGGTGTGCCTATTCTTATTCTCTCTCTCCTTGCAAATAAATAATTAAATTAAAAAGAGAGAGAGAAGAGAAAGGGAGTTTCTGTTAGGAGGTCACCAGCACAGGTCTTGGTACCTGTATATACAGAAGGTTGCTGCCACCTTCTGGCCAGTTACCCAGCCTGGTACCTCCCCATCCTCACCCTCAACCCCCGTCTCCACCTCGCAGTAACCAGAACAGGGCTGGGGAGGAAGAGAAAGATGAGATGGGGCTGGTTTCACTGGTATGTCTGGCCCGAGGACACCTGGAGAAATGGACTGTGTCACATGCCCAGAATCTCAGGGTGTATTTCATCTTTTCCTGGGAATCGAAGGCAAGAAAGTGAGGGGCAATGAGACTCAGGAAGTGGAGGGTGTTCATGTGAATGCAAAATATTGACCTGGGTCTCCCCTGAGGCAGGGCATGGGTGATGCTTCCTCATGTCCAGGTCACTTTTCTTGAGGTCTGGGTGTATCTTGGTGCAGGAGTTGGTGGAGGGAATACGGAGTCTGGGACAGTTTGCTCTTGAGGTCTGGGTGTATCTCGGTGTAGGAGTTGGTGGCGGGAATACGGAGTCTGGGACAGTTTGCTCCTGAGGTCTGGGTGTATCTCGGTGTAGGAGTTGGTGGCGGGAATACGGAGTCTGGGACAGTTTGCTCCTGAGGTCTGGGTGTACCTCGGTGCAGGAGTTGGTGGAGGGAATACGGAGTTTGGGACAGTTTGCTCCTGAGGTCTGGGTGTATCTCGGTGCAGGAGTTGGTGGCGGGAATACGGAGTCTGGGACAGTCTGGTCTTGCCTGTAGGAATTGTTCGTCGCTGCGGTTGGTGAGCAGGCTGTGGAGCCAGATGCTGTCCCCCTCCAGCTTCAGGAGCCTGCTGTGGCTCTGCTGGATGGAATTTCTCAGCTTCCCCAGGGCAGCTGCCTCCTCTTTCTGCACAAAATCCAACACCTTCTTCTGCAGCTGTTTGACCTCGCGGATGATCTCTGAGAAGCAGGTGTTCACCTCCTCTCGCATTGTTTGGATCAGTTTCTGAGGTGGATATAGAAGGAGGTATCCCTGAGCCCCACACCCATAACCCACTATTCTGATCCACAGCCAGCCTAGGCTTCCTGTTCCCGTCTACCCGCCCTGTTCCTGCTTCCCGCCATCCCTCCCAGGTCCCAGGAGGTCCTCTCATCCCGATGGAAGGTGCCAGGGCAGTTTGTACCTGGGATGAGGGTAGCCCACCTTACCGAAAGAAAGGCCACTCGCCCCTGGTGCTTCTGGCTGTCGGAAGCAATGATCAACATCTGGTTCTCTATATTGGCCTGAATCTTCCGAACTTCCGCCTTGGAAGGTGGGGTGATGGGGACAGAGAGGGGGGCAAGTGGTGGATTCAGAGAGGGGTCTCAGAGAATCCATATCGCCAATAGCCTCCCTCCAATCCCAGAAGAGATTGCACACCCCCCCCCCATCTTCATCAGCCCAGCTTCATTGAGAATGGGAAAAATCAGCTGGAGGCTGGTTGGGCCATGATGCTCCCCCTCTGCTCTTGCTCTCTCACCCAGAGATCCTGCCTCCCCACTCATAGGAACCGAGTTCTTTGCTCCGCACAGTGATGACCACAGGGCTTCAGGCTCCGGGAAGGGGCTAGGAAGACCTCAGTGGCTTGAGATTAGGTAGGAGGTGGTGATGCCAGGTAGGGCACTGCATGGTATACAGCCAGCTGGGTACCCCAGGGCAATGCTGTCCAGCCAAGACATTCTCCACAGCCCCACAGGCATTTGCATTGTTATCATACATCACAGAACAGGACTTTTGCAAGTTCTCAACTGTTGCTGGTTACATGCACAAGTGCTTCCTTCTTGTGAGGAAGTCTTAAAATGAAAGCACATTGTCAAACTAAAGTGATGATTATCAATCTCTACCAATACAAGCGCCTTGTCTCGCCACAGGCCAATGACCAGTGGCTATGTTAGAATAGCCCTGTTATAGACTATTCCTGATGGATATCTAAAACAGAAGGCTTTCGCTATAAAAAGTGACACTAAAAGAGTGGTATTAAAATTTTAAAGTAGTAGGGCTGGAGAGATGGCTTAGCGGTTGCCTGTGAAGCCTAAGGACCCCGGTTCGAGGCTCAATTCCCCAGGACCCACGTTAGCCAGATGTACAAGGGGGCACACGCGTCTGGAGTTTGTTCGCAGTGGCTGGAGGCCCTGGCACACCCATTCTCTTTCTCTCTATCTATCTGCCTCTTTCTCTCTCTGTCACTCTCAAATGAATAAATAAAAATGAACAAAAAAAATTAAAGTGGAAGAGGGGAGGGAGTTAGCTAACAACTTGATGTGTTTGCAATTTTTAAGGTTTTTTTTTTTTAGAGGGGTGTTTCAAGGTAGGGGCTCGCTCTAGCACAGGCTGACCTGGAATTCATTATGTAGTCTCAGGGTGGCCTTGAACTCATGGTGATCCTCTTACCTCAGTCTCCCAAGGGCTGGGATTAAAGGTATGAGCCACCACTTCGGGCAAGTCTTTATTGAATCTGGAGCCTCAGTGATCAACGCCTGTCTGCTGCTTGCTTCTACCTGCCTCTCACTCTGCCTCACTTCTGTCCCACAAGCATCTCTTGTCCTTTCAGCTCTGTGAGCTGCGCAGCTGCACTCACCGCTCACTGTCTGTTCATCACCGCTCACTGTCTGTTCATCACCGCTCACTGTCTGTTCATCACCGCTCACTGTCTGTTCATCACCGTTCACTGTCTGTTCATCACCGCTCACTGTCTGTCTGTTCATCACCGCTCACTGTCTGTTCATCACCGTTCACTGTCTGTCTGTTCATCACCGCTCACTGTCTGTTCATCACCGCTCACTGTCTGTTCATCACCGTTCACTGTCTGTTCATCACCGCTCACTGTCTGTCTGTTCATCACCGCTCACTGTCTGTTCATCACCGTTCACTGTCTGTCTGTTCATCACCGCTCACTGTCTGTTCATCACCGCTCACTGTCTGTTCATCACCGTTCACTGTCTGTCTGTTCATCACCGCTCACTGTCTGTTCATCACCGTTCACTGTCTGTTCATCACCGCTCACTGTCTGTTGGTCAGTCAGCCATAACACTGGCTAAGAGCCTTTCAAATTCCGAGAACTGAGTGGGAGGAAGACCCAGCCCACCGCCTATAGATTTATCAGTTGGAGAAACAAGGTGTGAGGTCCCCTCAGGAACAGGGACAGACCAGGCGTGGTGGGGCACGCCTTTAATCCCAGCACTGGGAGGCAGAGGTAGGAGGATGGTTGTGAGTTCGAGGCCACCCTAAGACTACATAGTGAATTCCAGGTCAGCCTGAGCTAGAGAGAGACCCTACCTTGAAAAACCAAAAAAGAAAGGAAGAAAAAAAGGAGCTATTGGTAAGCAGACAGCTCTCCCAGTGCTCTGGGGCCTCTAGTGCAGTGAAGCACAGGTATCGTTTGGGATTTATTTGGAGGCAGTAGTTTCTGGAATGTATATTTTGCTTCTAGACCAAGTACTATTTTAAAACAGATAATGTTGATGCTTTCTTAAATTGTGTTTCAGACTTGGTTTATTCAGTTCCCAGCTCTGAAAATTCTGGGTTCTGTGACAATGTGACAAGCTCTTTAATGTACACCCAGATCATGTCCTGTTTTTCAGTGATGATGTCTTTAAGATACTGCAACTATGTGACCAATCAGTGCTACAGGAAAAGAGCAAGAAGGAGGGAGAACTTTTCATAACTGGTCTTGCTTTGTATTTTAACCTTTGCATAAAGTACCTGTTAGCTCCAAATACTCATTTAAACACTTAAACCAAGTCCTTTTTACCTGTAGTAATGATGAGGAAGTCTTACGTACTTATGTAAGATAATGCATTATGCACTTTATGCACGGTGTGGTGGTTTGATTCAGGTGTCCCCCACAAACTTAGGTGTTCTGAATGCTAGGTTCCCAGCTGATGGAGATTTGGGAATTAATGCCCCTTGGAGGGAGTGTATTGTTGGGGGCAGGCTTATGAGTTTTATAGCCAGTTTCCCCATGCCAGTGTTTGGCACACTCTCCTGTTGCTATTGTCCACCTTATGTTGGCCAGGGGGTGATGTCCACCCTCTGCTCATGCCATTGTTTTCCCCTGCCATCGTGGAGCTTCCCCTCGAGCCTGCAAGCCAAAATAAATCTCTGGAGAGATGGCTCAGTGGTTAATAAAGATGCTAGCTTGCAAAGCCTGGCTGCCCAGGTTTGATTCCCTAGTGCCCATATAAAACTAGATGCACAAAGTGGCTCATACATTTGGAATTTGTTTATAATAGTGTTGCAGTCAGGTTTGCATTGCTGGTAGAAATCACTCAACCAAGAGCAGCTTGTGGGAAAGGTTTATTTTGGCTTACAGGCTTGAGGGGGAAGCTCCATGATGGCAGAGGAAAATGATGGCATGAGCAGAGGATGGACATCACTCCCTGGCCAACATAAGGTGGACAATAGCAACAGGAGAGTGTGACAAACACTGGCAAGGGGAAACTGGCTGTAACACCCATAAGCCCACCCCCTACAATACACTGCCTCCAGGAGGCTTTAATTTCCAATTGCCACCAGCTGGGGAACTTAGCATTCAGAACACCTAAGTTTATGAGGGGCATCTGACTCAAACTACAAAGTGGCGCATACATTTGGAGTTCATTTGCAAGAGGACCTGGTGCACCCATACTCTCTCTGCTCACAAATAAATAACTAAAAAAAAGTTTTAAATATAAGTTGGAGTAGCCTTATATTTGGCCAGCCAGGCCAAATGAGCCAACGGGTGCAATAGTGGCACGTCTATCATGGTGGAAACCAACTGCCCTCTAATTGGACTGGAGGTCCACTCCACGTGAGGGAATACATCCCTGATACTGAAAACTTAAAACAAGGGTAGTCATGAGCCCTAGGGGTGTAACGTCTGCTGCTGTCTGGCTAAATGTATATATTATGCTTATCAAACTGCCCAGTAAGCACTTCTCTTAATGTTCATACGCTTATATTAATGCTACTCTCACTTTTGGTAGAGAATCTTCTCTTTTCAGATGGCAGTGACCTTGGGATGACTCAGAAGGTATCATGGTGCTGGAAAGAAGTGACAGGAGTGCTCAGTACTGTAATATCTCTATCACACCTTCCAAGGCTCAGGGTCTGATGCAGAAGAGGTGGCGGAAAGAATGTAAGAGCCAAAGGAAGGGTAGGACCCCTTACAACATGCTCCCCCCAGACACAAAATGGCCTGGATATCCATGACCTCACAGTGCCTGACACTACCTATACAAGACCATCATAATAGGAGGAAAAGATCATGACATCAAAATAAAAGAGAGACTGAATGAGATGGGGAGGGGATATGATGGAGAATGGAACTTCAAAGGGGAAAGTGGGGGACGGAGGGTATTACCATGGGATATTTTTTATAATCATGGAAGTTGTTAATAAAAATTTGAAAAAAAAAGAAAGAAAAACAAAAAACAAAAAACAAAATAAGTTGGAGCCAGGTGTGGTGGTGCACACCTTTAACTCCAACACTCGGGAGGCAGAGGTAGGCCAGGGGGTGATGTCCACCCTCTGCTCATGCCATCATTTCCCCTGCCATCATGGAGCTTCCCCTCGAGCCTGTAAGCCAAAATAAACCTCTTTTTCCCAGAAGCTGCTCTTGGTTGGGTGATTTCTACCAGCAATGCAAACCGGACTGCAACAGTAATGTGGTACCGAGGAGTGGGATTGCTGCTAGACACCTGACTGTGTGGCTTTGGCCTTTTGAAGCTGATTTTCAAGAGGAATATGGGAGGATTTGAAACCTTGGCCTAAGAGATGCCTTGCAGTGCTGTAAGTACTGCTTGATGGACTATTCTGGTCTGAGCTGCAAGACCTGAATGCAGTAAGAACTATGGGCTGTGAGGTTTGGCTCATGAGGGTGAGAAAGAGCTTTGCTTGGACTGGGCTAGCAGTTTGTGTGAGAAGCTTGCTCTTATGCCCGTGTCCTGAGAAGTTGTGCAGGGTTGCTTTGCATAGAAATGAACTGGTATGAGCAGAGGGATATGGCACCGAAAGAAAAATCTTTGGGTGATCTGTTGCCCGTTCAGCTACAACTGAGAGATTACAGCCTTTGAGACTGAGTTAGCTGACCTGCGCTGGGGCAACAGGAAGAATGTCAATTCTTTTGAAGGGGCCTGAGTGCTCAAGGTGTGTCCTGTTCTTCAAAGTCTGCTTTATCCCCCCCTGGATTAACAAACGGACACCCTACCTGGTATTGTGGAGTACAAGAAATGCAGGAAAGAGAGGGTCATTGAGTTTGTAACACGGTCTTGTGTTTTGGAACTGGCCATGGGCAGTGTGAAGCAGGTTTGCTGGATGCCTGCACGGAGACCCCATGGAGCCATGAGGATAAACCGTGGATTGCAGTGGAGACCCAGTGGAGATGCTGGGACCACGAGATGGCTGCTAAGGAGCTGCCAGCCCCGATGAAGTTTTCCAGACTGTGAGTAGCCTAGCTGGGGGGGGGGGGGGGATGGAATTGGAACTCCAGAGACTTGTTGCTGGTTAGAATTATCAGACTTGGAGATTTGTCACTGGCTAGAGTTGTTGGACTTGGAGCTACAGAGTTTGATGTTTGTCTGGTTGTTTAAAATCTTGTGTTTACTGAATACTCTTTGCTATGCCCTATGCCATCTTTTGCAGTGTGAATGTTTATTCTGTGTCATTATGGGTTTTTTGAGGTTATTTTTTGGTATTATGGCTCAGTTAAAAGATCTTGGACTATGGGGATGTTTGAACATCATTAGGATTGATTAAAAACTATGGGGACTTTTAAAGTCATACTGAATGCACTGTGTTTTATATGATGCATGGATATCAGTTTATGGGGGCCAGGGGTAGAGTGTGGTGGTTTGATTCAGGTGTCCCCCATAAACTTAGGTGTTCTGAATGCTAGGTTCCCAGCTGATGGATATTTGGGAATTAATGCCTCCTGGAGGGAGTGTATTGTTGGGGGCAGGCTTATGGGTGTTATAGCCAGTTTCCCCATGCCAGTGTTTGGCACACTCTTCTGTTGCTATTGTCCACCTTATGTTGGCCAGGGGGTGATGTCCACCCTCTGCTCATGCCATTGTTTTCCCCTGCCATCGTGGAGCTTCCCCTCGAGCCTGTAAGCCAAAATAAATCTCTTTTCCCAGAAGCTGCTCTTGGTTGGGTGATTTCTACCAGTAATGCAAACCGGACTGCAACACATAGCTTGCTTATACTATTTAAGAAAATAATATTATTTTATGGGCTGGAGAGATGGCTTAGCGGTTAAGCACTTGCCTGTGAAGCCTAAGGACCCCAGTTCGCGGCTCGACTCCCCAGGACCCACGTTAGCCAGATGCACAAAGGGGCATACGCATCTGGAGTTCGTTTGCAGTGGCTGGAGGCCCTGGCATGCCCATCCTCTATATATCTCTATCTGTCACTCTCAAATAAATAAATAAACAATTTTAAAAAAAGAAAGAAAAGAAAACTTCTTTTAAAAAAAGAAAAGAATATTATTTTAAACTAATAAACCAAAAGTATTTGCTAGGACTACTGTTTTTCTTTTCTTTCTTTCTTTTTCTCAAGGTAGGGTCTCACTCTAGCCCACACTGATGAATTCACTATGTAGTCTCAGGCTGGCCTTGAACTCACGGTGATTCTCTAACTCTGCCTCCCAAGTGCTGGAATTAAAGGCGTGTGCCACCACGTCCAGCTTTTTCTTCATTTCTTAGTCACTGATTTCTTTAAATGATGTCATCATGTTCATCAATGCATCTATATTGAATGCCTCTTCTTGAATAATACACTTTGCATCCAACACAGATAAAGAAAAAAACTACAAAAGGAATACGAAAAAAAAAAAAAAAAAAAGGATAGATAAAATTCCCCTGTTAGTACAATGCCACCAACCAAGCTGCCTGTTTCAAATTTTGATTCTTTACTTTCCTTAGAGTGAATAGTTGTTGTGATTGTTAGAGGTGTCAGTTAACTATTGTGGGCTGTGTTTACCAAGGATGTTGATGTCTGGGTCACATTTGGTGCAATACTTGTGGCTTTGGGTGTAGATTTGTTTTTTTTTTTTTCAAGGTAGGGTTTCACTATAGTCCGGGCTGACCTGGAAATTCACTCTGCCTCCTGAGTGCTGGGATTAAAGGCCTGCGCCACCATGCCCAGCTTTTGGGTGTTAGATTTCAAGACAGTAAAAGTCATGTTTGTTGAGACCCCAGGTGTCGTTGACATTTTAGAAAAGGTTGTAGGTTTCACAGAGACCGCTGTTAACGTTGCTTGACACAACTGAAACTGGTGTTGTTGGGGGCTTCACAGTGCTGCTGTTAGTCACGGGTGTGGTTGGAGCTCACATGCTGGGTGATTCTCCGGCGGGTCACCGCCCTGCCCAACCCCACCAGCACCTGCAGCGCCCCCAGGAGCAGTCGGGCAACTCCCATTGTACCAGGGCAGGACGCCAGGGCCACATGGGTCCCTCCCGCCCCGAGGGAGGCGACAGCACTGCGTCCCCTTCCAGGCGGCTGCGGGTCTCTACCGCCAATTCCCCTCCTCCCTTTTTGTGCAAGTGTTTTTACACACTGAGCAATCTCCCAGCGCCCCAGCTGCTCCACCGCCCCCCCCCCCCCCAAGATAGGGTCTTACTCTGACCCAGGCTGACTTGGAACTCTCTCTGTAGTTCCAGGCTGACCTCACAGTGACTCAAAGTGATCCTCCTATCTCTGCCTCCTGAGTGCTGGGGTTAAAGGCTAAAACACCATGACTGTCCGGCTGTGTGTCTTAAATTTAATTTAAATTGATTTGAGAGAGAGAGAACGGACATGGCAGGGCCTCCAGCCACTGCAAACAAACTCCAGATGCATGTGCCACCTCGTGCATCTGGCTTATGTGGGTCCTGGTAATTGAACGTGGGTCCTTTGGCTTTGCCAGCAAACAATTTAAGTGCTAAGCCATCTCTCCAGTCCTGTGTGTGTGTTTTAATATTTAATTTTATTTATTTATTTATTTGAGGGAGAGGGAGAGAGGGAGAGAGAGAACAGAGAATGGGCCTTTAACCTCTACAAACGAACTCCAGATTCGTGTGCCACCTTGTGCATCTGGTTTATGTGAGTACTAGGGAATTGAACCTAGGTCCTTAGGCTTCGCAGGCAAATTCCTTAACCACTTAAGCCATCTCTCCAGCCCTATCTGTATTATTATTATTTATTGTTTTTTTTGTTGTTGTTGTTTCGAGGTAGGGTCTCGCTCTAGCCCAGGCTGACCTGGAACTCATTATGTAGTCTCAGGGTGGCCTTGAACTCACGCGGTCCTCCTACCTCTGCCTCCCTAGTGCTGGGATTAAAGGTGTGCGCCACCACGCCCGGCTTCTATCTGTATATATATATATATATTTTTTTTTTTTTGGCAGTGTCCTGCAGTTTTGCCTGTATTGCCCGGTTGGAACTCTAGGTGTGTGCGATGAAGTCTGCCTTCAACCGCGTAGTTTTTCTCCAGGGACACGGGACAGCCTGCCCCCCTCACCTCCTTGCGGGCTCGCTCCTCCTCCACGGGGGTCGCGTCGTGGTCCTTGTGCTCCTCCAGCAGGCAGGTTCGGCACACGCAGCTGCCTTCCGTGTGGCAGTACAGCTGGCGGAGCTTGCGGTGCTTGCGGCACAGTCGCGCCTGCAGATCCCACACGGGCTCGAGCAGCTGGTGGCCCTGGAACAGCCGGTCGTCGAAGTGGCTGCACAGGTGCTTCTCGCACAAGGAGGCCACGCACTGCAGGCACGACTTGACGGAACGCAGTTTCTGTGGGCCGCAGAAGTCGCAGGGCACGTCCCTGGGCCCAGCCAGGTTCCACGAGGACCCTGTGGCCTGGCTCTTGGCCTGGGTGAAACAGGCCACCATCTCCCCCAGGATGACATTCTTGCAGAGGCGGGGCCTGGAGGGGAAGCTCTCTCTGCACTGGGGACAATAGTAGGTCTCGTCCACGGCAGCCTGGTGGTCCCAGAAACTCTCAAGGCAGTCCATGCAGAAGTTGTGGCCGCAAGCCGTGGTGACTGGGTTGCAGAACACCTCCAGACAAATGGGACAGAGGACTTGGTCTTCCAACATGTGGAAATTGCCATTACTACTCGTCTGAAGCTGGCCTTGGGAGGATCTGGAGGGCTGGGCAGAGAGCTGTGGGCTTGGGACTTGGTCCTGCGCTGGTCCTGAGAGACACGCGAAGCTGGGATGAAGCTAGGCTTTTGGGAAAGAGCTGCTGCTTACACTACCCTTCTCTCTCAAGGAGCTGTGTGCCCACAGGGCACAGGGGCCCTGGCATCAGCCAACCCCTATGGGGGAGGACACTGGGGTTTGTGTTTTCCTTGTCCTTGCCCCAGTCATGAGTGAGAGAATAAAGAGGCAGGACATGCACTTTAGAGATGGCTCAGTGGGTAAGGATGCTTCTTGTGCCAGCATTAGGGTCTGAGAGGGCCATGACTGAGTTCAGTCTTCAGCACAGCGGGGTGTGAACACACACGTCCGTAACCTCAGTCCTAAGTGGAGCAGAGACGACAACTGCTGGGCCTTGCAAAAAAAAAAAAAAAAAGAAAGAAAAGAAAAAGAAAAAGAAAAAGGCAAGCTCTGCACACCTTCAATTCCCAGCACTCAGGAGGCAGAGGTAGGATTGCTGTGAGTTTGAGGTCAGCCTGGGACTACAGTGTGACTTGTAGGTCAGCCTGGGGCTCTACCTCTAAAGATACAAAAAAAAAAAAAAAAAAAAAAAGGCAAACTCCAGAATCCATTAGAGACTCTGTCTCAAGGAACATATAGATGAGCAATGGAGGGGGGACATCCAATGTCCTCTTTTGGCCTCCACGTACATGCATCTACACACACACACATGCAGGCACCACACACACCATATCACATATACAACACACACAAAAAATAAATAAATAAAGAGGCAGAGCATCATGACTTTGGAAGAGCCACTTCCTTGGCACTTTGGGAGGAAAGGTCAGAAGCATGAGGACTTACGCGAGACTTTCTGCATATCAGCGAGAGCCAGGTACTTTGCTGCCCTGTGCCAAGAAGGAAAGGAACCTTGGACACTCAGGCACCGGGACCTCATCCCAGGCCCACTGACCAGGTGTCAGGAGCATCCCCCTCTGTTAGCAGGGCCCCGGCTGGGGGCTGATGACTCCCTTCTCACCTGTCCCTGTGGTTGCTGTTTTGTGGTCTGTCCAGGTGGCTCCCTCCTTGAGGACTACCCCAGCTTCGCATTCTGACATCACAATTCAAGTGCAACCAGTCCCTGCATCCTGCCAGTGACATCAGCAGGACACAGGCACATCACTGCAGTGGAGCTGATGCACTCTGCCCCTTCATGAATGATTTCTCTTTTGTTTTTCAGACTGCCCTGGAATTCACTCTGTAATCTCACGGGGATCCTCCTACCTCTGCCTCCTGAGTGCTGGGATTAAAGGCGTGCGCCACCATGCCTGGCTTTGTTAACAGCTTTTATATAGCCTCGAGGAGGGAGAAGATCCCATGAGTGTCATAATCCCTCCCCCCCTCCTTCCACAAAAGAATTTTACTGGGCTCAATTTTGTGAGGGTCTTTTGGGAGTGACCGTAGCATCTCTGATTCAAGATGGCAATGATCATGTCCAATTCAGAAGGAACAGTTGCATAACCCTTCGCCCCCCTCTCTGACTCTTACACTCTTTTCACCCCTCCTCTGTGACATGAATACGGCTGAGCATTGCACTGTTATGCCACAGCAACAGTCACTTATTTTCAGCCATTTAACTGGTTGAGTTTCTACAGAAACTGCCTCTCTTTGCAAAAACAGGCTTCCTGACTGTCCTAGTCAGGGTTCTCTAGAGGAACAGAACCAATAAAATGAATTGTACTAAAAGGGAATTTATGCTGGTTGTAGTGGCACACGCCTTTAATCCCAGCACTCGGGAGGCAGAGGTAGGAGGATCGCAGTGAGTTCAAGGCCACCCTGAGACTACATAGTAAATTCCAGGTCAGCCAGAGTGAGACCCTACCTTGAAAAAACAAAAATAAAAAAAAATAACTTTATTGGATTAATTTATGGCAGTCCAACAATAGCAGCTTGCAGGCCTGAGAGTCAAGGAGCCGGGTAGCTACCATGAGGCTGGACGCCTCAGCAGTCCCAATCCGGCACTGAAGGTCTGGAGGCTTCATGGAGAGCCGCTGCTCTTCAGTCCACGCTGGAAAGCAGCCAGGTGGGGAGGGGAGAGGATACTTTTCTTCCTAGAGCTTCCTTAGATAAAGCCCCCCTCCCCAGAGGGGCTACCCACTCTGGGGAAAGGGCTCACCCTGGGGGTAGGATTCCTCCGTTAGTTAATTCTTCCTGGCAGCAACCTCAGAGACCCACTTATGAGGAAAGTCTGTGGATTCCTAAACAGATCAAGTAGACACAAAACTTAACCATCACACTGACCAAGACAGAGCAGCCTTAGTCTATAGGTATAAACTCAAATGTTTAGAAGGTAATCATCTCATTAAAAAAAAAATAAGGTATAGGTGCATTTCTTTCTTTTCTTTCTTCTTTCTTTTTATTTATGAGAGAGGGAGAGAGAGAGAGAGTGAGTGAGTTGATGCTCCAGGGGCTTAGCCACTGAAAACAAAGACACATGCGCCACCTTGTGTGCATGTGCCACCTGTGCGCACGTGTCACCTTGTGCATCTGGTTTATGTGGCTTCTGGGGAGTTGAATCTGGGTCCTTAAGCTTTGCAGGCAAGCACCTTAAGCACCAAGCCATCTCTCTAGCCCAATTATCTCCATTTTACAAAACACCACAGTAGCTTCTCTACTGAGGCGAATGACTTGCCCAGCCACAGGTTTTTGTCTAGGCTAGCACACCAAACATTGATTCCGTCCTGTGGAGCAGACATTGAGTTCAATCGGGAAGTAGTTGGTTGTATCCTTAAGGGTCATGCCACTATTGCCTCAAGCACATATCTTGCCTGGCATGCTGATGGCATTTGCACGTTGAGGGTCTGTAGCTGGGCAGGATCGTTGGCAAAGACTGTCCCCTAACAGCTCGCATGGGGCTGTTCTGGCACTACGAATGCTGGCTGGTACAGAGGGAGCTTCCAGCTCGGTTTCAGTCTGCTTTTCTCTATGTTCTGCAACCAAGGTGTGTGAGGCCTTCAGCAAATGGGTCCTAACATCTAGTTCTGATAATCAATGGGATGGCGATAGCCTTCACTATGTGTGGAGCCTTAGGACCCTCCCTGGCCAACAACTGGTATTAGAAATTTCACTTAGTAACCTTATGTGTTCTTGATGTGTCTTTCTAAACTACCCAGGTCAGCCTGGGCTAGAATGAGATCCTACCTTGAAAAAACAGAAAACAAACAAACAAAAACACCCTGAGATCTTCATGATGTCAGTTATGTAATGAAACCTTTTTTTTTTGGAGGTAGGGTCTCACTCTAGTCCAGGCTGACCTGGAAATTCACTATGTAGTCCCAGGCTGGCCTTGAACTCATGGCAATCCTGTGAAACCTTTTTATAAATGGTGGGCAAGACCTCTGTAGGCCCATTTAAGCCCTTTTCAAGCAAGTGCATGTTGGTCTTAGGATTCAGTACCTAAGGAGATAGATACTAAACAAAACAAGTTAGCAAGGTTCAATGCAGTGTGACAATATCCCATTGCTTATATCTATTGTTTCCTCAGAAGAGCAATGTTGGGCTGGAGAGATGGTTCAGTAGTTAAAAGCGCTTGCTTGCAAAGCCTGATGGTCCAGGGTTTACTCCTCAGTACCCACATAAATCCAGATGCACAACGTGGCACATACGTCTGGAGTTCATTTGCAGTAAGTGGCAGGAGGCCCTGGTATACCCATACTCATTCTTTCTGTTTCTCTCAAATAAATAAATTCTTTTTTTTTTTATGAGAGAGAGAGAGAGATAAAACTGGCACACCAAAGCCTCCAGCCACTGCAACCGAACTCCGCACGTGTGCCATCTTGTGCACGTGTGTGACCTTGCCCGCTTGCGTCATCTTGTGTGTCTGGCTTACATGGGATCTGGAGAGTCAAACATGAGTCCTTAGGCTTTGCAGACAAGTGCCTTTAATTGCTAGGCAATTTCTCCAGCCTGCCCCCCTTTTTCTGTTTGTTTAAGGTGTGGTCTCACTCTTGCTCAGGCTGACCTAGAATTCATTCTGTAGTCTCAGGGTGATCCTCTTACCTCTGCCTCCCAAGTGTTGGTATTAAAGGTGTGTGCCACCACACTCAGCTAATAATTTTTTTTTGTTTGTTTGTTTTTTTCAAGGTAGGGTTTCACTCTAGCTCAGGCTGACCTGGAATTCACTATCTAGTCTCAGGGTGGCCTCGAACTCACGGCCATCCTCCTACCTCTGCCTCCCGAGTGCTGGGATTAAAGGCGTGCGCCACCACGCCTGGCTTATATATATATTTTTTAAAATATATTTTTATTTTTACTTATTTGAGAGTGACACACAGAGAGAGAAAGAGGCAGAGAGAGAGAGAAAAAAAATGGGCACATCAGGGCCTCCAGCCACTGCAAACAAACTCCAGACACATGCGCCACCTTGTGTATCTGGCTTACATGGGTCATGGGGAACCAAGCCTTGAACTGGGGTCCTTAGGCTTCACAGGCAAGTGCTTAACTGCTAAGCCATCTCTCCAGCTCCTAATAAATATTTTTAAAAAGAGTAATGTTGGGGCCTGGCATGAAAGTGCATGCCTTTAATCCCAGTGCTCGGGAGGCAGAGGTAGGAGGATTGATTGCCGTGAGTTCGAGGCCACCCTGAGACTGCATAGTGAATTCCAGCTCAGCCTGAGAGAGTAAGACCCTACCTCGAAAAAAAGCAAAAACAAAATAAAGAGCAGCAGTGTATGATGGGAAACATTTCCTTATCTATCTCTACAACCCACAGCTATTATCCATAAACTGTCCTGTCCCACCTCTCTCCACCCCCAACAGTGCTGGGATTGGCTTGCACTGCTCAGCCAGGTCTAGGGGCAAGGGGGCATGGAACCACACTACTGCTTGCTATGACTGCCAATTGAGCCTGGTCTCTGGGACCAACAGGCTCTGGGTTGGCTGGCAATGAAGCAGACACCTCTCCACCAGCCACACCTGGCTACAAAGGGCCCTGGGCTGAGCCAAATCTCCTTCCTTGGTAGAGGTGAGCAGCTCAATATACAGTAATTTGGCTTTCCCCTCCCTCTTTTCCCCTATTGAGGACATCTGCATAGTTAAACTCTCTCCAGAGCACTTCTACCAAAGCCAAGGCACTGCCTGGGAACCAGATGGCCCTTCCCTGCTGGGAGCCAGGCGTGCTCTCGGCAGAGGGTTCCCATGACTTTTAGATTCATCTTTTACCTCTCCCCTCACCAGCTCTACTTCTCAGTCCCCTTTACTGCTTTTTCCTTTTTTTTTTTTTTTTGTTTTTTGTTTTTTGTTTTGATGTTTTGTTTTTTTCCAGGTAGCATCTCACTCTAGCCCAGGCTGACCTGGAATTCACTATGTAGTCTCAGGGTGGCCTCGAGCTCATGGTGATCCTCCTACCTCTGCCTCCCAGAGTGCTGGGATTAAAGGCGTGCGCCACCATGCCTGGCTTTTTTCCTCCTTTAAATATATTTTTATATATTTTGGTTTTTTGAGATAGGGTCTCATTCTGGCCCAGGCTGACCTGGAATTAACTATGTAGTCTCAAGGTGGCCTCGAACTCACGGCAATCCTCCTACCGCTGCCTCCCAAATTCTGGGATTAAAGATGTGCGCCACCATGCCTGGCTTTTAAAAAAATATTTTTATTTTTAATTATTTATTTGAGAGAAAGAGGCAGAGAGAGAGAGAGAGAGAGAGAGAGAGAGAGAAAGAAAGCTGGTCATGGTGGCACACATCTTTAATCCCAGCACTTGGGAGGCAGTGGTAGGAGGATCACTGTAAATTCAAGGCCAGCCTGTAACTAGAGTGAATTCCAGGTCAGCCTGATGAGACCCTGCCTCAAAAATGAAACAAAACAGGGCTGGAGGGATGGCTTAGCGGTTAAGATGTTTGTCTGCAAGGCCAAAGGACCCACATTAGCCAGATGCACGAGGGGGCGCACCAGTCTGGAGTTCATTTGCAGTGGCTGAAGGCCCTGGCGCACCCATTCTCTCTCTCCTTCTTTCTCTGTCAAATAAATAAATAAATAAAATTTTTTAAAAATGCCAAAAAAAAAAAAGAGAGAGAGAGAGAGAGAGAGAGAGAAACATTAGCAATGGTTGAAATGGTTGAATCTAAGTAGATGGTCACAAGTGTTCAGTATTTTTTAGCTTTCCTCTGTGTAAAAATTTTTTTTGTTTTGTTTTCTGAGGTAGAGTCATCTCACTTCTAGCCCATGCTGACCTAGAATTCACTATGTTGTCTCAGGGTGACCTCAAACTCATAGTGATCCTCCCACCTCTGCCTCCCAAGTGCTGGGATTAAAGATGTGCACCACGCCTGGCTTTTTTTTTTTTTTTTTTTTGGTGGTGCTGTAGAATAGGCACATAGCTTTGTACATGCTAGGCAAGCACTTTATCCCTGGGCTATGGCCCCGGTCCTTGAAAATTTTTACAATATAGTATCTGAGTTTTGCTCCTTCAACCACTAAGTTCAGGAGGTAGTTGAAGACTGAGTTCTGACTCTTGGGTCTGTCGTGGGGCCAGCCAGTCCCCTTTGCCTTCAAGCCTGTTTCCCCAGCACACTTGCTATGATTTGTATACAGTGAATATATGCCCCAATGGTTCATGTGTTAGGAATTTGGTCCTTAGCATAGTGATGTGAGAGGTGTTGTACCTTTTAAAAGGTGTTTTCGGGCTGGAGAAATGGCTCAGCAGTTAAGGTGCTTGCCTGCTAAGCCTAAGTACCTGGGTTCCATTCCCCAGATGCACAAAGTGGCGCATGTGTCTGTAGTGGCTAGAAGCCCTGGCACGCCCAGTCTTTCTCTCTCTCTCTCTCAAATAAATAAATAATTTTTTGTTTGTTTTGAGGTAGGGTCTCTAGCTCAGGCTGACCTGGAATTCACTATGTCTTCTCAGGCTGGCCTCAAACTCATGGCGATCCTCCTACCTCTGCCTCCCGAGTGCTCGATTAAGGGCGTGCGCCACCATGCCAGGCAATATTTTTTTCAGAGGTGTTTTCTAGTCTTTCTGCTCCTGCCAATGCAAGCAGGAGCACTTTCCACGTGCATGGGATACCACAAGGGCACATCCACATGCGTATACCACACATACTGCACACTGACAAGTGGGGCCTAGGGGAAGACTGCTAGGTTGTTGGTCATTGGAACACGTCCTTGGAGGGGACTGAGAGTGCTCAAGGAATCCTGAGTCAGTTCTCGAGACAGTGAAGTGCTTTTCCAAGAGTGAGCCAGGCTTCTCCCTGAACTCAGGCCCTCTGCGTTGCGCATGATCTCTCCCTCACATGCCATGATGCCAACTGCTATGATGGGGTGCAGCCAAGGGCCTGTCTTGCCAGAGCTGGAGTTAGGCTGTTTGGACTATTAGTGTCCAAAACTATAAGCCAAATAAACCCTTTTTTTTGTTCTTGTTACCAAACCTCAAATATTTTGTTGTAATAATGGAAAATGAGGTATGATACAATGCAAAAAAAAAAAAAAAAAGTTTGGACTGAGGAAAATTATCGAACTTTTTTTTGAGGTAGGGTCTCACTCTGGTCCAGGCTGACCTGGAATTCACTATGTAGTCTCAGGGTGGCCTCAAACTCAAGGTGATCCTTCTACCTCTGCCTCCCGAGTGCTGGGATTAAAGGTGTGCGTCACCATACCCGGCTTGAAGACTTTTGGATCCTCGTCTCAAACATGGGAGTAAAACTAACTCATGAGCTTGCTGTGATGATTAAATGAACATCCTCAGTGCAGTGGCTCAGAGCTCAGACTTGATGGCCACAGCTTTCTTCTATCAGGGACGTTGCCATGGAGTTAAGGGAGCGTGTTGGAGAAATGTCCAATGAACCAAGCACTAGGTCCGTCGCTGCCCTTGGCTCTTCCACCTCGTCTAGAACTGAACTCATTTCACATCATGCCAACTCCCCTTCATTTTCCCAGCCCTCACCTGCCAATCACGCCAGGCTCCTCCCACCCCCTGACCTTGCTATAAATCCTACAGAGGGTGTCTTCCTCCTGGGGCTGCCCTACCTCCTGCAGCTCTGCCCAGATTCTGTGCTCCTCCTCCCTGGCTGTTATAGCAGCTTTCTGGCTGTCCCAGTCTCCAGCACCTCCCCTCCCACAGGCCTAGGGGACTCCTCGGGACTTCAGTGCCTGGAAGACCTGAGGTGTGCAGCTCTTGGCAGCAGTTTGCTGCCTGTGTGCTCTGTGCTGGTATCCAGGCGTCAGCCTCTCCCACCTACAGGATCTAGTTCAAGAACTCTGCTGTCTTCCACATCCGTGCTTGTGAGCTATTCATCCCAACTGAGCAAAGCAGGCTTGCTTTTATTTTTTTTGTGGTAGGGTCTCACGCTAGCCCAGGCTGACCTGGAACTCACTATGTAATCTCAGGCATGTGCCACCATGCCCGGCTTTTTGTTTTTAACATTTTTATATTTTATTTATCTGAGAGAAAGAGAGAGAATGGCATGCCAGGGCCTCTAGCCACTACAAAGGAACTCCACACACATGTGCCACCTTGTGCATCTGACTTACATGGGTACTAGGGAATCAAACCTGGGTCCTTAGGCTTCACAGACAAGTGCCTTAACCACTAAGCCATCTCTCCAGCCCCCTTTTTTTTGAGGTAGGTTCTTGCTCTAGCCCAGGCTGACCCGGAATTCACTATGTAGTCTCAGGGTGGCCTTGAATTCACGGCGATCCTCCTACCTCTGCCTCCCCAGTGCTGGGATCAAAGATGCCATCATGCTCTGCTTTGTTTTATTTGGAGGCAGGGTCTCACTCTCACCCAGGCTACCTTAGCACTCACTCTGAAACCCAGGCTGGCTTTGAACTCATGATGTTCCTCCTACCTCAGCCTCCTGAGTGCTGGGGTTAAAGACATGCACCACTCACTGTGCCCAAGAGAATATCTCTATTTTGAGGAGATGCTTGCTGAAGTATATAAGAGTGAAATGTCAGGCATATTTTGAGGACGTTTTGCTCTTTGATTTTTTTTTTCAAAAAAAAGAAAGCAATGTACTGGTGATTTTACTTCACTGTGGAAAGTTTTTACTCAAAGGTAAGAAACCATGTTGTAGAAAATAACCAAATAAACAAGTGAAAATAAATAGAAGTCACTTCAAAGGAAGTCACAGAGTTGGGGAAGGAGCCCCTTGTGGGTCAGAAGTAGATGTCTGTGGCCAGGATGTCCTAACGCCTCAGCACTGTGGAGAAGAGACAGGGTGATGATGGCCTTGGGAGGGCAACTGAGCCAGGAGCCCAGTGGCCCACACTATGTACCACCCCTGTCTCCAGTCCTCAGATGATATTGATGTTTGAGGCCCTAGAAATATCCTTCTCACTGGGCCTCAGTTTCCTCTGTCAAGTGGGTTACTCTATGGTCCTGCCCTCTGCCTTTGAGGTCCCCTGCAGCCCAGGCTACTGGGCATGCCACTGCAGTCCAGCCTGTCCAGAGCAGCTTGAGTCACGTCCTGTCTTGGGCTTGTTATAGGCTGGCGCTGCTCTCGGGCCATCTGCTCTGCGTGCAGCTCAGCCCTTGTCGTGTATCTCAGACTGTCGGGAAGCCTGGCTGGGGCTGTCGGTGGGTAGGAACGAGCTCCCCGGGGCAACAGGTACAAGAAAAGTATGGGCAGGAGTAGGGTGTGGTGGCGCACCCTTTTATCCCAGCACTCGGGAGGCAGAGGCAGGAGGATGGCTGTGAGTCCGAGGCCGGCCTGAGACTACATAGTGAATTCCAGGTCAGCCTGGGCTAGAGTGAGACCCTACCTCAAAAAACAAAACAAACAAACAAAAAAAGAAAACTGATTAAGGAATTGGGTTGGCTTAGCCAAGTAACCACTCACCCCACAGAGAACTTTCCTGATGAAGTCTCTCCATGTGGTATGAATGTTATTGAAAATTTAGCTCTGTCCTGAGGCTGGGACAGGCGCCAGTTGACCCCTCGCCCCAGAAGTCCAGTTTTGGAGCGAATGTAGGCCTGCTTTCGCAGACCGTTTCCCCTTTGAGAAACAGCTCCTGCCTCAATACTAGACTTGGGGATATGCAAAACTTAACCATGGACATCATTTCAAGTGACTGTGTGGCCTAGCTGCCATCCCCAGTTGTTGTCTGATCCACACCTGGCCAACTGAGCACTCCACACAGGCCAGAATAGGCAGTGACCACTTGGCAGACAGGGTGCAATGACTTGGCACTTTGCTTCATTTAGGAGAGGATGAGTCGTCTTTGGATAAAGGGTATTGTGTTTTGTTCGGTGGATGAAAGCACTCTTGGCCCTCGTGTGGAAGCTCAAGACTGTGTAGACACTGTGTGTGAGCCTAGTTGCAGGTGGGCAGAGCTGGTTAATTGTCTCTCAGCGCCCCCACCCCCGCCGCCCCCCATCCTTTGCTCTGAGCTGCTGGAGCGGCACACTGCAAAGCCCTTTTGTCCTTAACCAGCCAGCTCCCTGCAGCCCTAACAGGGAGACTGCAAGACAGGAGGAAGGACTTCTCCTCATCCCACCGCTCCCATCCAGGGAGGGCCAGCTGACCCACAGCTGTGGTGCCTCCATGGTCCCTCCCCTTCTCCACTCCTGGTTACCAGATGCCTCCCAGGTGATCCTGGCCGAGACACCTGACTACCTTCACCAGGAGAGACCGGCGAAGGCCTTTCAAGGCTCCCCTCCCCTAGGGCTGGTGCTCAGTGATCAACGCCTGTCTGCTGCTTGCTTCTACCTGCCTCTCACTCTGCCTCACAGGGAACTTCTGTCCCACAAGCATCTCTTGTCCTTTCAGCTCTGGTGAGCTGTGCAGCTGCGCTTACCGCTCACTGTCTGTTCATCACCGCTCACTGTCTGTTGGTCAGTCAGCCATAACACTGGCTAAGAGCCTTTCAAATTCCGAGAACTGAGTGGGAGGGAGAAGACCCAGCCCACCGCCTATAGATTTAGCAGTTGGAGAAACAAGGTGTGAGGTCCCCTCAGGAACAGGGACAGACCAGGCGTGGTGGCGCACGCCTTTAATCCCAGCACTTGGGAGGCAGAGGTAGGAGGATGGCTGTGAGTTCAAGGCTACCCTGAGACTACATAGTGGCCAAAGGTGCTTGCTTGCAAGGCCTGATAGTCTGTGTTTGATTCCCCAGTACTCATGTAAAGCCAGGATGTACAAAGCAGCAATACATCTGGAGTTTGTTTGTAGTGGCAAAAGGCCCTGGTGTGCACCTCTCTTTTGTTAAAGTTTTAAAAAAATTTATTTGTTTTGGGTTGGAGAGATGGATTAGCAGTTAGGGCACTTGCCTACAAAGCAAAAGGACCCAGGTTCGATTCCCCAGTACCCACATAAAGCAGGATGCACTGAGTGGCATATACATCTGGAGTTCACTTGCAGTGGCTAGAGGCCCTGGCATGTCCATTCTCTCTCTCAAATAAATAAGTAAAATATTTTTAAATGTATTTTTTTGAGAGAAAGAGGCAGATAGAGAGAAGGGGTGCACTACAAATGCATCTAGACATATGTATCATCTTGCGCATCTGGCTTCACGTGGCAATGAGGAATTGAACCTGGGTCATTAGGCTTTGCAGGCAAGTACCTTAACTGCCAAGCCATCTCGCCAGCCCTATATATTTTTTTGAGGTAGGGTCTCCCTGTAGCCCAGGCTAACCTGGAATTTACTATGCAGTGTCAGGGTGGCCTCGAACTCACTGCAATCCTCCTACCTCTGCCTCCCCAGTGCTGGGATTAAAGGCGTGTGCCACCACACCCAGATCCCAATTATTATTTTTTTTTAAAAAGCATGGGCCAGGCAGAGGTAGGAGGATCGCCTTGAATTTGAAGCCATCCTGAGACTACTGAGTGAATTCCAGGTCAGCCTGGGCTAGAGCAAGACCCTACCTTGAAAAACCAAACCAAAACAAACAAACAAAAACCCCAGCGTGGAAGGCAGCCTGTCTCCCAGGACCAGCCCAGCCTGAGAAAGGCGACGGGCCGTGGGGGTTGGGAGCTGCAAGTGTACACAAGGGTCAAGACCCTGATGTTTATCTTTATTGACAAAAGTCACAGTATTTCAGACTTCGCTCAGACACGTGAATGGTAAAAAAGGGCACCCAACAGTGACTGACAAGGTCCCGAAGGTGTGGTCGGAGGCCATGCTAGAGGGTGTGGGTGTCCCTTCAGCTCTCCTCCCCAGCACCGCTATCGTCCACACCTTGCTCGTTCCACTCAACAGTAGGTGACTGCGGAGATGAAGTCACTTAGAGGCAGCTGTGCCCACTCACCAAGGGAGGCAGAAGCAGCATTACACTGGCATTCAGGACACCACTGCACTCTGGGCCTGGCCAGCTCCTTACCCCCACCCCAGACCTGGGCAAAGACTACCACTTGGCAGCAGAGGGGGTAGGTCACATGACAGTTCTGAACTGACTACTGGGAGTTGTCCATCCGCAGCGATCAGTCACTCTCCAAAACACCTTTCGAGAACAGTGCGGTTCAAAGGGCTCCGGGAAGTACTCCAGGCACTGTGGCAATGAGTCACCCTCGGACCCTGGAGCTTGGGGTGATTAAATTGACACAGGGCTGCAGCACGAAGGGAAACCTCAACCTTTGCCCTCTGAGAGAGAAGCACCCCCATGTCTGTCTGGAAGTCTAAGCCTGAGTGAGGCTCAGTAGTGCTGTGTATGGGATCAGCTATGGAGTTCTGCAAAGTTCAATGAGGGGAACATGCATGAGGCACTTGCCTAATGTCTGTCCCTCATCCTCCCTGCTGAACTTGGGGGTCCAAGCTAGATTTAGGGCCAGAGATCCTGGGCCTGCCCAGAGCCCCGCGGGGAGAAGGGGAGGGTGCAAACCGTCTGGTGTGCTCCAGGAAAGCAGAGGGTTAGGGATGCGGGAGCAGGAACTACATGAGCTGCTGTTCTCCTAACTGATGTCACTTCTCTGTCTGGCCAGTGGTACCTTCTCCAGCCTAACTAACTAGGCAGAGCAGCTCTTCACTCTATCTTGTTTTCCTTGACGACCCTCCAGTCTTCTTCTTCTTTTTTTTTTTCTGAAAGATGATAGGATGGATGTCTGTGACCCTTTGGAGGGGTGACTGACTTTCCTCAAGGTCATTTAATGTGCTATAAAAATAGTGGCACAGCCAGACAGGCTTCGGAGGTGCCAGCATGTGCTTACACTGGTGTTGGTACGGAGGAGCCAGCGAGAGCCTGGGTGCACACACGTCTATGCTACTGTACAGACACAGAGAAGAACAAGGACAGCAAGACTCCTGGGCAAAAGCCAGCTGGGCATGGTCAGCCAAATGTTCAAAGAAACCCCACTTGGCACAGAGTAGTCCTTCCAGAAACCACTACCCTCGTCCCCTGTGAACCGCTGAGCTGGAGGCGCCCAGTGCTGCTGTGCCTGAGGTGGCTTCTGTGGTGGCAATTCCTGAGGCCGTCTTCCTGCCCTATACCAAAGGTGTCTAGGGAACACGGAGGGTTCTCCAGCCCTCTGCCTTCCATGGCTGCCCAGAGACACAAGCCTGAAGAAGGAAGCACTGATCCTTGCCAACTCCCCAGGAAAGTCACGTGGGTCACAGCCATCATGCGCACTGCTGGGGATGGGGCTGCGGGTTTGGCCAGTTTGCCACGGTCAGAAATCAGGGAGACACACAAGTACCACCATCAGTCAGCACATGTTCGAGAGACAGTCACAAAAACACCGCCTTTAGCTACGACAACACAGCAAATTTGGCCACTTCCACAGAAAGAGCCTTCCTCACCCCAAGCCACCAGAGGGTCCACAAAGTCCTTTCTCTTTGGTCCAGTTCAAGAAGCTGGGGAGGAAGACAGGGTCAATGGGATAAGAAAAGGCTGCAGAAGCAGTCATGCCAACTGCCTAGCACTCCTACCTGTCCAACATGGCTCAGGACGCCACCACCTCAAACTTCCTCCTGAAGGAGCCAGGCAAAGCCACTCCCGGGAGCAGAGGACCACCCTGAACCAGGAGCAGCCACCACCACCCTCCAGCTACAGCACAGGACACCTCATCCTCCTGCCTTAGAGGCTCTGTTCATAGGAATGTGTGTCCTTTGGCAACTCTATTCTCTACCCACAGCCTCGGTTCACCACACTGAAGCTAGAAGGCCTGCACTGCCTCCTGCCTCCGATGCCTCAGAAGGGGAAGAATGGTCAAACAGCCATCAATGTCCACCAGGGCACAGTGGCAGTCTTCTTTTAGTTCCACCTTCCTTGATGTCTAGACCTTCCTCCACCTTCCCCAGCTCCCTACAGGCTCCAGCTGCTGCTGTGAAGGTCTGTCGTAACACTGATTAAGAAAACAGAAGCAGGGTTCTGAAAAGGGGCTGTGCAGCCAGAGGTGCGTTATCTTCGGAGTCCGGAGGACGGGTGGGGTTCCTTTGGTTTTGACCAGAACACTTCTTCACCAGGGGCCGGGTGCAGCTTTGCTTTGCAGTAGCTCGGTTACTATACAGGTGCAAGACTTTACGTCACAGAGCTGCTCTGCAGGGTCGCTCTCTGGCCCTTAGGACTCTGGAACTGCAGATTCTCCGCTTACATCCGAGAGCCTCTCTCTTGAAGAATCTAAAAGTGGAAAATGGAGGAGAAGGCTGAGGCTTCTGAGCAGACTGCGGAAGGAAGGAAAGACCCAGGGGGTTTGGTGGTAGAGCACTGGGCTTAGCATGTGTAAGGCTTTGCCTTCTATCCCCAGCACTGGGGTAACAGATTACTTCATCAAGGGATTTAAACCACAATATATTATCTGACTACAATGGAATTAAGCTAGAAATCCATGACAAAAATGATTTTAAAATGATTTAATGAAAGAAAAGCAAAGCCCACAGGTGCTTCCTGGGCCCTGTGAGCGCCACACAACCCTTGGCAGCCCTGGGGCAGGGCAGCGTGAAGCCTCAGCCACAGTGAGTGCCCAAGTTGCAAAAGATCCTCTTGTTCAACACGGTTGGGCCAAAAGGTTCTGTGCTGTTGGACCAAAGTTTTCCATGCTAAAGGAAGTGGTTCAAGGTCAGATAAGACCTTTCCTCTTTAGGCTGCAGAAAGGGAGCAACAACTTCAGAGAACACAGGCAGAAGTGCAACAAAACTTTGCTTTGAAGTCAGGCATGGTGGCGCACACCTTTAATCCCAGCACTCAGGAGGCAGAGGTAGGAAGATTGCTGTGAGTTCAAGGCTACCCTGAGACTACATAGTGAATTTCAGGTCAGCCTGGGCTACAGCGAGACCCTACCTTGAAAAGCCAAAACCAAAACAAAACAAAAGAAAAAAAAACCACTTTGTCCCCAACACGACAAAGGCTGGAGAAGCCACCTTTCCAGGTGTGTAATTCCTACCTGGAAATCCCTGCCATTGCTCTACACATCCTGATCTAAGTCCAGCAACCAGAAGGACGATGAGGGGAGGCCCAGCTGGCCACTGGTGAAGAGGGCGGAGCTGAGCTGCAGCAGCAGGGGAGGCTGGGCACACGGGAACCAATGCGCAGGTGCGGAAGGTCTTACCTTTGCCTTTTCGCTTGGCTCTATGACAATGCCGTTGGTAGAATTATTTAGCTCTCTGGAGACAACACAGAGGAATTCGGCCTGGTCCTCATTTCCATAGTTATAGGAGGAGCCAATGCTGATTAGCTGGCAAAAGAGGAAGATGATGACCACAAAGTTGATACACAAAGTGCCACACAAATCAGAACCCCCTCCTCACTGGACTTTGTAGCTCCATATCTCAACGGATAGCGAGCTCTTGGGGACAACCACGGAACTAACAACTGCAAACAAATATGGCACGTGATTCAGCCCAGCTCATTCATGAGCGAGAGTCCTGACCAGGAAACGGACACACAGGACCTGGAAAGCACCACTGAACCACTCTGCAGCTACCAAAAGCTACATACTAGAACACTTTTTAAAAATTTTTTATTTATTTATTTATTTGAGAGAGTGAAAGAGGCAGACACACGACGGGGGGTTGGGGGGGAGGGAATGGGTGCGCCAGGGCTTCCAGCCACTGCAAATGAACTCCAGATGCATGCGGCACCTTGTGCATCTGGCTTACGTAGGTCCTGGAGAATCAAAGCTGGGTCCTTTGGCTTTGCAGCCAAATGCCTTAACTGCTAAGCCATCTCTCCAGCCCTTATAATACTTAAAAAAATTTTTTTATTTATTTATTTGAGAGCAACAGACACAGAGAGAGAGAGAGAGAGAGAGAGAATGGGTGTGCCAGGGTGTCCAACCACTGTAAACGAACTTCAGATGCATGTGCCACCTTGTGCATCTGGCTTATATGGGTCCTGGGGAATCGAGCCTGGAACCAGGGTCCTTAGGCTTCACAGGCAAGCACTTAACCACTAAGCCATCTCTCCAGCCCCTCTTATAACACTTTTTAAAAAAATATACTTTTATTTATTTATTTGTGAGGGGGAAGGAGAGAAGGAGTGTGCCAGGGCCTCTAGAACTGCAAAGGAACTCCAGATGCATGTGCTACTTTGTGTATCTGGCTTTACATGGGTACTGGGGAATCGAACTCAGGTCATTAGACCTTAACCACTGAACCATTTCCCCAGCACCCACCCCCCTTTTTCTGTTTTTGACATTTCCAGGTAGGGTCTCACTCTAGCCCAGGCTGACCTGGAATTCACTATATAGTCTCAGAGTGGCCTCAAACTCATGAAGATCCTCCTACCTCTGCCTCCCTACTGCTGGGATTGAAGCCATGTGCCACCACACCTGGCTAATACTTAAAATTTTTTTATTTCATTATTTATTTGTGAGGAGAGAGAAGGGGGGCACACCAGGGCTTCTTGCTGCTGCAAGCAAACTCTAAGTGCATGTACCATTTTGGGCATCTGGCTTTACATGAGTACTGGGGAACTGAACCCTGAGCCAACAGGCTTTGCAAGCAAGAGCCTTTAACCACTGAGCCACCACCCTAGCCCTACTGTAATATTTTTTATCTTTTTGGAGAACTGAATTTGGTATTTAACGCTAAATAGAAAATATGCATGTAGAGGGTGAAGCTGAGCCAGCGAGTAAGGTGAGCTTCACAAGCACTCAAGGACTCACCCTGGAACACCCCTGCTCAATGACTGGGCGCCTGTGCCCAGCTTCCTCATCCACACCAGATGCAATGCGAAAAGACTCCATCCTCCCTCAGAACATTAACAAGTTTAGAAAGCAGCATAAGAAGTCACCCTTTATGAGGGCCAGAGGTGTAGTTCAGTGGTAGAGTGCTTACCTAGAATGTGTGAGGCCCTGGGTTCAATCTCCAGCACCACAATCATGATGATATACTCAGAAATTAAAAAATATCCATTACTGGGTCTGGAGAGAAGGCTCAGCAGTTAAGACCCTTGCCTGTAAAGCCTAATGACCTAGGTTTGACTCCCCAGTACCCACGTAAAGCTAGATGCACAAAGTGGTGCATGCATCTGGAGTCCATTTGCAGCGGCTGGAGGCCCTGGCATGCCCTTTCTCTCTTTGCTTGCAAATTAAGAAAAATATTTAAAAATTATCCACTATTTTCACAAAGACTATCTGATGATGATTGTTGTTGTTTTTGGGTTTTTCGAGGTTGGACTCACTCTCGCTCAGTCTGACCTAGAATTCACTATGTGGTCTCAGGGTGGCCTTGGAGTCACAGTGATCCTCCTACCTCTGCCTCATGAGTGCTGAGACTAAAGATGTGTGCCACCAGGCCCAGCTGATTATTATTTTTTAGTATCTTTTGCTTAAGACTTTGTATCAGGGAAAATACTTCTGGGGGGAAGACTACAAACTCTGGGCAATATTTTGCCACTGACACTTGACCAAGAGTTGGCTGACATGGCAAGATTGATTCTAAGGGGAAGACAAGTGTGAGGAGTGAGTGCCCTGGCTTTGAAAAGACAATGCTACACCTGGGCTAGACCCTAGTACTTTAACAAACACTGTGGCTTTTGTTCTGGAAGGTGCGCTTTGGGTGACAGTTCAGCTGGTCTCTTTCTACATAAAAATAGGCATGCTGCACACAAAACCATATTCCTGTGTGCTAGAGGAAGAAGAACTGAACAATTCTGCCATCTAATGGATGCAAATAGTAAAACCCAGATCTCTGCAGCTTTGTTTTGTACCAAGCTAAAAGGGGAAGGAGGACAGAATATGGGGAACAACCCTCTCTCCCTGCCTGCGTCACTTCTCACAGTGTGTGCTTATTTTTGTTTTTTTTTTTTCCGAGGTAGGGTCTCGCTCTAGCCCAGGATGACCTGGAATTCACTATGGAGGCTCAGGGTGGCCTCGGAGTCACAGTGATCCTCCTACCTCTGCCTCCTGAGTGCTGGCTGTGGATGGTTTCTTTGGAGCACACCTGCTATGTATGCTCAGAGGGAGGGAGTTTGGGCCCTAGGAGAAGAAAGGCTTATTCCACTCTCCTCTAGGATTCATTCTAGAACTATGTCAACACAGCACTTTCGAAAGGAATCCATCTGAGGGAGGAAAACCACAGGGAGGTGCTTTCAAGCCTATACCAGCTCACTGGGTACTGTCATGTTCAAATTATGGGTATGAAGCTGGGAGATGTGGTCCTCCTCTCAGCTCTCCCCAGACTATCACACACTGTTGAGCAAATGCCGCACACCGAGGAGCTCTTCCGCCACGTTTTGGAATGGGATCACATCCACCTTCCCCGGGAAACTGACTGCAGAGTTGTGGTCCCTGGGGTGAGGTGCTGGGACTGCGCTCTTTGGGAAAGATACCTGCTCGAATTTCCAGCCGTCAGACATGGTGGAGACCATCTGAGTAAGCTCTTCTTCTTGACACTGCAGCACTCTGTACACGTGTTTCACAGGGCCCTGCAACAACCACGGAGAGTGAGACAGAGCCAGGACCCAACCGCTCACAAACCAGGCAGTGAGACAGAGCCAGGACCCGGCTACCTCAGGAGGTTCTGGAACTATTCCAAATAGCACCAAGAGTTCCTGGTGAAACTTATCAGAGGAAAGAGACAGGAAAAAAAGGCCCCATGATGTGAGTGAGTGAAATAATCCTGAACTCCAGAGGGATAAATTACATGAGCAATTATGCTGGCATGCTTACATTTCATCTTTTTCTCATCAATTTACACAAGGCATTTTTTTTTTCAAAAGTGGATTGTGGCTGATATAAACCCTAAAAATGTATACCAAGCTGGGTGTGGTGGCACATGCCTTTAATCCCAGAACGTGGGAGGAGGATTGCTATGAGCTTGAGGACAGCCTAGAACTAGTTTCAGGTCAGCCCAGGCTAGAGTGAGACCCTGCCTCGACAGAACAACAACAAAAACAACAAAAGTGCATACCATACATTGGTTCATGCAGACTAAGTGGTTACGGGAAGGTTTTGGAGGAGGGTGGGAGACAGGGACTCACTATGCAGTCCAGACTGTCTTAGAACTCACTTATCTATCAGGCTGATCTCAAACTCCTGATCCTCCTGCCTCAGCCTCCCAAGTGCTGGGATCATGGTGTGCCACCAAGTACAGAAATACTAAGCAAAAAACACATACAAATGATGGGGTTGTTTTTATCCTCTTGTGATGCTCCCCGGAAATGTTTCAGCATTAAAACAATAGCATTCTTGTTACAGAAGTGTGGTATTATAAAATATTTAGTTCTTGTCTGCGTTCTTGAAAGCACTCCCTAAGCCCTTGGGATTTCCTGAGGAGTAAGTTGTCTTGCTGGGCAAGTGGAACACTTCTACAGTTCCAGCTCCTGGGAGGCTAAAGGAGAAGAACTGAGAATTTGAGGCCAGCAGGGCTACATAAAAAAACTATCTCAAGCCGGGCGTGGTGGCGCACGCCTTTAATCCCAGCACTTGGGAGGCAGAGGTAGGAGGATCGCCGTGAGATTGCGGCCACCCTAAGACTACATAATGAATTCCAGGTCAGCGTGAGACCCTACCTTGAGGGCCCCCCCCCCCAAAAAAAGAGACTATCTCAAAAAACAGCAGAGAAAGAAAAAGTGCCGTTGGGCTTCTACTGTGGCTCAGTGATGGAGCATTTGTCTAGGCTTTGTGAGGACCTGAGTGCCATCTCCAGCATTGTTTAAAAAAAAAAAAAACACACAAAAACACTAATCCCGCCCCCCAAAAAACCCTCAAACTAAAAGAGTACTGTATAGCTACTATTAACCATAGTACTAAGACTAAAACAGTTCATTCCATGTAAAATATAGGAAAAATTTCCTGATGATTTGCTTTGGTTCTATCTTTATATTTTGGAAGCAATGTAGGTGTTTTTTCTAGGTAGGGTCTCACTCTAGCCCAGACCGACCTAGAACTCACTCGGAGGCTCCAGGTTGGCCTCAAGTTTACTATAATCCTCCTACCTCAGCTTCCTGAATGTAGCCTGACTCAACCACAGGTTTTATATTACAAAATTTAGAGCATCACAAAAGACCTGTGATGTTGGCCACAGTTGACAAAGTCCCAGGTATTTAGGATGCCATTATATTTCCTTTTTTTTTTTTCTCCTCTAAAGTCAACTACAGTGCTCTGAAAAGGGCCAGAAATTAATCAGCCCCACACAAAAAGTCATTATTAAAGACAGTAAAGTAGTTAGAAAGGGGTCAGCATCCCTGCATCTTGGGCTGGGCCTGAAGGCCTGGCACATATGATGATTGCACACAAGTTAAGGGAGGTCACATCTGGAAATCCACACACAGCCAGCTCTGTCTCAGAACTGTGTGTGAGGAGGGAAAAGAGTATCTTTGAACATCATCACATCCAACTCTATTTCACTAAATAGAAAGGACAGATGGAAAGATCAATTAACATCATAAAGGTCTTGACATTCCTGGAACAAAACAGCTTCCAACTGGGTATAGATCCACAAGCCTGCAGAATCTAGAGGACTAATTAAGTTAATTGCTGCCATCAAACAGAAATCTTATAATGCTCTCAAGGAATGAGCTGATGGCAAAGAATGCAGAATGTTTAAGTCCCATGATCTGAATGGTTTCAAATTATATGATTCATAGTACCATCAAAATCTCTACTAAGTAATCAAGTTTATTTTAGAATGTGGTAAATGGAAGACAAAGCTAATTTCCAAAATGCCCAAGCTATTTGTTAGATACTTCCAATAAAGAAAGGTGATATTGAGCCAGGTGTGGTAGCGCACACCTTTAATCCCAGCACTTGGGAGCCTGCCCACCAAGTGCACGTTCACCTGGGAGCAGCAACAAAATACCTTTTCAACCATTGGCTAGGGTAAGTCATCTCTCAGGCTTTGCAAGCAGCTGGACAGAGTGGATAAGAGACTTAATTTTGTATCACTGGCGTCAGTTTTTCATCCAGAAACTGCATTTACAGCCAGAAAATGTTGATATAAGAGGTCTAATACAGAAAGGGCAAAGCACTAGCTTGTACTTGTAAAGATACTCAGAGTGCATTCTTTTTTTTTTTTTTTTTAAAGAAAAAAGAGTATTTATTTTCAAGCAGAGAGAGATAGAGAGAAGACAGATAGAATGGGTATGCCAGGGCCACTAGCCACTGTAAGCAAACTCCAGATGTATGTGCTACCTTATATATCTGGCTTTATATGGCACTGAAGAATCAAACTCAGTCCTTAGGCTTTGCAGGCAAGCAGCTTAACCACTGAGCTATTTCTTCAACCCTGTGTTTTCTCTCTCTCTCTCTCTCTCTTTTTTTTTTTTTGTTTTTGTTTTTTTGTTTTTGTTTTTTCGAGGTAGGGTTACACTCTGGCTCAGGCTGACCTGGAATTAACTATGTAGTTTCAGGGTGGCCTCAAACTCACGGTGATCCTCCTACTTCTGCCTCCTGAGTGCTGGGATTAAAGACGTGCGCCACCATGCCCAGCCGTTCTCTTTAATAGCCATAAGGACCAGAGCTGTGACCAATTCAAGAAAGTATGCACTGCGTCTGGAGTTCGTTTACAGGAGCTGAAGGCCCTGGCATGCCCATTCTCTCTTTCTCTCTGTGCTTCTCTCTCTCTCTCAAATAAATAAAATTAAATTAAAATTTTTAAAAAAGATTAAAAAAAAGAAAGCATGCACTATCGGGATGTGGGGGGGGGGTAAGAGGCAACTGTGGTACAAGACAGATGGTTATGGTGAAGCAGAACTATGCTCTGCTACTGCTTTCTTACACACAGGAAAGCGGAGGTCTACTTCCTGCTAGACTCCCTGGATCTCCTCCTGTTACAGAATCCCAAGGGCCTAAAAGCCATGACAGTAGCAGTTCACCCCATGATGGAAGACGTGTACAACAGGCTAAATATGCCTCATTGCCTGCTTGTCCCCCAAAGCAGAGAGTCTGTTTCCACTGAATTAATGCAGAAATTGAGATAGTGGGGCTGGAGAGATGGCTTAATGGTTAAGGCAATTGCCTGTGAAGCCTAAGGACCCAGGTTTGATTCTCTAGGAGCCAGATGCACATGGCAGCACATGCATCTGGAGTTTGTTTGCACTGGCTAGAGGTCCTGGTGCACCCATTCTCTCTTTCTCCCCCTCTGTCTGCCTCTAATAAATAAATAATAAAATATTTTTTAAAAAGAAATTGAGATAGCATAATGAAGAGGCCTAATATTCTTTTTCCAGAAGCACTAGCGATGGCTGGTTTCAAGTGATGCGCAGGGGCTGGATGTGACATCGCCACAGGCGTGTTCTAGTAAAGGGCCACCAACAGGTGGAAGCAAGACTGCATTTAGGCCTTATAGTGAGGGAGACTGACCTTATATCAGCAGGAGCAAGTGGAGGGAACCTGAGGCAGGAAGATCCTTAAGTTCAAGGCCAAGCTTGCAAGCTATGGACTTAAAGTGGCTTAGGCGTCTCCCTTCTAAAGGGATCAAGGACTGTTGTGTCTTCTCTGCTAATTCTCCTTCCTTTGCTCATTTTTACCACTATGGTTGAGTATGGGCCATTCTCCTGGTAGAGGGACACTGTTCTACCCAGACCTCCAATCCAGGAGAAGGCGTCATTTTCAAATCACACGCACACTCAGAGAGCCACACAAGTACTTTCCCTTTAGAGTTTCAAACACCTTACCTGCGAAGTCCTGCTCTCATTGTCTCGTATCCTTTCCTTAACCAGCCGCACAAGTGATGCAATATTGTAAAACTCTGCTTCTTCAAGCACACCTGGAGCAAGAAGCACACCAGTCAGAGTGTGAATTCACCAGGGAACAGCAAGGTGAGGCTCGCTAAAAGCTGTGTTTTTCAAATAAAAATCTGATTTCTTTCAATCTAAAAAATTTAGGAAATATGACTCTGCTGTTTCGGGGAAAACCACAACCCTTTCCTCAACTAAAGTCAGTCAAACTCCAGGGACTACTCTGCTCACTATTTCACCCCATCCTCCTCACACCGACCATGTCACTTAGTTCCTAGAACACTGGACAACTCTTGACCTGGCAACTTTATCCTAAAAAACCCAAGAGTATTAGTGCATGCATATAAATGTATGTAGATCAAATTTAACAGAATATTTATTATTTGAAGCAAATTAAAAGACAATGTAGGGCTGGAGAGATGGTTTAGCGGTTAAGGAGCTTTCCTGCAAAGCCTCAGAACCCACGTTTGACTGCTCAGATCCCCTGTAAGCCAGATACACAAGGAGACACAAGTGCGCAAGGTCGCACATACAAACAAGGTGGCACCTGCATCTGGAGTTCGATTACAGTGGCTGGAGGCCCTGGTGTGCAAATTCTCTCCCTCTCTCTTGTATAAAAAAAAAAAGGGCCAGTGTGTTGGGCTTGCCTAAAAAAAAAAAAAAAGACAATGTAGATCAGTGGTAGGAATGCTTGACTAGCATGTCCAACTTGGGGGTCTGACCCCCAAGTGCAAAAAAAAAGGTAATCATAAATTCTCTTACTAACCAAAATCAAAAGTTGTAGGCAGGATAATTATGGGACATGTGATCCTGTGTTAGGAAGACATTTTGTTATAAGCGACATTATTAGGAAAATAGACAAAACTGGAATACAGATGCAGATAAAATTATCAATATTAAATTTCCCGAGTTGATAACAAGATTATGTAAAACCCTTGATTTTGAAAAATACACATAGAATTATTATTATTTTTGGCTTTTTGAGGTAGGGTCTCGCTCTAGCCCAGACTAACCTGGAGAAATTGTATGTAGTCTCAGGGTGGCCTTGAACTCAGTGATCCTCCTACCTCTGCCTTCTGAGTGCTGGGATTAAAGGCGTGCACCACCACACCCAGCTTTAGAATTATTATTTGTGTGTGTGTGTGTGTGTGTGTGTGGTGTGGTATGTGTGCATGTTGCATGTGCATGCAAGTGGAGGCCAGAAGTCTATGTCGAGTATCTTCCTCAATCATGCTCCACCTTTCTGTTGTGTGTGTGTATAATGTGTACATATATGTGCTCAGGAGTCCTCTGTCAATCTTCATATTGTTTCCGAGAGACAAAGTCTCTCATTGAACTGGAATGGTCATTTTGAGTCAGATTGGCTTACCAGCAAGCCTATCTCCACTGGGCCGCCCCCCAGAACTGGGGTTACAGGCATGTGTGGCCATGCCCAGCTTTTTATATAGGTACTGAGGACTGAACTCAGGCCTCATGCTTGCACAGCAAGCACTCTTACCCAATCCATCTCAGTTTTTTTTTTTCAATTTTTTTTTTTATTAACAACTTCCATAGAGAGACAGAGTCAGACAGGGCGAGAGAGAGAGAGCACATACGTGCCAGGGCATCTAGCCACTGCAAACGAACTCCAGACACATGCACCATCTTGTGCATCTGTCTTACGTGTGTCCGGGGGAATCGAACCAAGGTCCTTTGGCTTTGCAGGCAAGTGCCTTAACCACTAAGCCACCTCTCCAGCCCTAGTTTTTTTTTTTTTTTTTTTCTGAGAGAGAACTGGCGTGCCAGGGCCTCAGCCACTGAAATCGAACTCCAGTTGCTTGCACCCTCTAGTGGGCATGTGCGACCTTGCACTGGCCTCATCTTTGTGCATCTGGCTAACGTGGGATCTGGAGAGTAGAACATGGGTCCTTATTCTTTGCAGGCAAGTGCCTTAACTGCTAAGCTGTCTCTCCAGCTCCCATCTTAGGTTTTCTTTACTTTTTTCTCTTTTTTTTTAGTTTTTCAAGGTAGGGTCTCACTCTAGCTCAGGCTGACTTGGAATTCACTATGTAGTCTCAAATTCACGGTGATCCTCCTACCTCTGCCTCCCAAGTGCTAGAATTAAAGGCGTGTGCCACCACGCCCAGCTATTTTTTCTTCTTTTTATTGAAAACTTCCAGCTGGAGAGATGGCTTAGCAGTTAAGGCGTTTGCCTGCAAAGCCAAAGGACCCAGGTTCGATTCCCCAAGATCCATGTAAGCCAGATGCACAAGGTGGCATATGCGTCTGGAGTTCGTTTACAGTGGCTGGAGGCCCTCCTGGTGCACCCATTCTCTCTCTCTGTCTGCCTCTTTCCCTCTCTCACTCTCTCAAATAAATAAAAAATTTAAAAAGGTGTGTGCCATCATGCCCAGCAGGAAGACTAGTCTTAATAAAAAAAACTTCCATACATATACACAATATGACATGATCATAATACCCTCCCATGATTCCTTCTCCCCGCCAAGTACCTCCTGCACTTAATTCCTTCTTTATTCCAATTAGTCTCTCTTCTATTTTTTCCCTTTTATGTGGGCTCTTTTGTGTGAAATGATTTTTTTTTTTTTTTTTTTGAGGTAGGGTCTCACTCTAGCTCAGGCTGACCTGGAATTTACTATGTAGTCTCAGGGTGGCCTTGAACTCACGGTGATCCTCTGCCTCTGCCTCCCAAGTGCTTGGCGAAATGATTGTTTTTAAAAGGACATATTAAAAGCCAGGTGCTGTAGCTCATGCCTATAATCTCAGCACTCAGGAGGTTGAGGAAGAACTGCTGTTAGTCTGAAACCATTCCAGACTACAGAGTGAGTCTAGGTCAGCCTGGACTAGAATGAGACCTAGCCTCAAAAACAACACAAAAAGAGGACTTTTTTTTTTTTTTTTTTAAGTGTTTATAAAATGTTCCCTTACAGAGAGGGAGCAAGAATGAGTGATACCTCTTTCCAGCAGCTGAAATGGAGCTGTTTTGCAGCCATTTTGTTAACAAGGACAGCCATTACAAGGTTTGTTTTGTTTTTTTTTAATCAGAGTTAAAGATCCCAGATCAAGGTGACCAGGATTTATGGGAGGACCCCAAATTTCAACTGAATTCCACCAAGGCAGGTGAAACTAAGCCCAGCCTTTTCCAAAGAGGACTAAACCCACTTACAGCCAAAAAGCTCCACAAAGCACAAAGTGAGGCAGCCAATGATATACCTGACAAGGGACTGGAGATGAATTAGGTCAGTGGCAACAACTTGCAGGGAAGCATGAGACCAGAATCTTAAAAAGAAATGAGGCCAAGCCTTTATTATAGTTTTCCCGGCTGCACATTCAAAGTAAAATTGAAAATATAAATAACTGAATGTCAGAGATGCTCTGCTTCAGTCTATGGATACTCACTGCCAGCAAATACTTACTTATCTATAAATGTAATAGGGGATTGTGACAATTCTGCAGGCTCAGAAAGCACTCCCAAAGCAATCTGCAAAGCTGAGCTACCTATCTTGCGTCTCACTACGACAGCTGACCACAGTCCAGTGGGGATGCTCCCTGCATAAACCTCATTTGCATTTGCACATGCGCCCAGTGAAAATCTCAAAGGAACCTTAGGTGTTTTCAGCTTTAACTCAAGTTTGGAAATGCCAAGTGCAAGCTGCTCTTACCTTCCTCTGCTAACTCCTTCGTAATGATGAGTTTCCCATGGCGGAGGTAGTTCAGGATAGGACCAAAGTAGGTGGGGTCTCTGTCAATCAGATAGGCTCCCGTCTCATCCTGCCAACCAAGCACAATCAAGCGCTGTGAACCTTTCCGGAGCATTTTAAAACTGAGCTCTCCCCCTTCCGTGTCAGTCCCCTAGGACAATGATTCATTCCATCAGCTACAAACAAACAAACAAACAAGCAAGGGCAAGTTTTGCTAAGCATTTCCTTATTTCAAACTTTTGGCCAGGAGGCCAGCTTTATGTACCTTGTGCTTGACTATCATTTTGGGTGGGGTGTTACAGATGCAAAGTCATACCCACCCACTAGGCCACTTACTGCCTTGACCTTCTACAATCTCTGGACAATTTTACCAACATTATTCAGTAGGATACAGACTATAAGAGAAGAAAATGGCATAGCTGTGAGATTTAAATCTTTGCTGAGAATGGGCATTCTCCATTGCCTCTGAACCACATTCCTAATTCTAAGAAAACCTCCACGCTGCTGGCAACCCTCCTGAGCCCAAGGCCAAAATCAGTGGGAGTCTGCATTGCCAGCTGTGATCTCACACACCCTAGAGCTCTGTGCCCAGGGGAAGCGTGGTACTGCCAGGACTTGGCTCACAGAAGCCTTAATCCTACTCATCTTTACAGTAAAAGAAACAAGAGGAAAAAAAAAAAAAAAAAACTGGCTTGAATGGCCAGAAGGAAGATTCATGGTATATAAAAATAATTCTTCATAAACACGGTTCCTGGAATCTCTTTAAAGTTAGGGTAGCATAAGTTCCTATCAATTTGGTATTTATCAAAGAGGAATATTTGAAACTGACAAAGGTTACTGCAACTCCAATTGTTTCAAAGTAACCAGCAGCGTGCCATATGGGATGGTAGATGGGTTAAACTATGGTCAGTGCCTTTAAGTTGGGAAGAACCCTTAAAAGTTAAAAATCCTGGTAGGACTGCTTTCAATGCAGTCTTACAGACACAAAATGGCCTGGATATACATGACCTCGCAATGCCTGGTACTACCTACACAGGACCCTAATCATAGGAGGAAAAGATGACATCAAAATAAAAGAGAAAAATAATAATAAAAAAAAAAAAAGAAAAAGAAGCAGGGCGTGGTGGTGCACGCCTTTAATCCCAGCACTCGGGAGGCAGAGGTAGGAGGATCGCCGAGAGTTCGAGGCTACCTACTACAGAGTGAATTCCAGGTCAGCCTGAGCTAGAGACCCTACCTCGGAAAAAAAAAAAAAAAAAAAAGAGAAGCCGGGTGTGGTGGCACACGCCTTTAATCCCAGCCAGCACTCAGGAGGTAGCGGTGGGAGGACCGGCGGTGAGTCCGAGGCCACCCTGAGACTACATAAAATCCAGGTCAGCCTGGGCTAGAGTGAGACCCTACCTTGAAAAACCAAAAAATAAAATAAAAGAGAAACTAATTAGAGGGGGAGGGGATATGATGGAGAGTGGATTTGTGAAGGGAAAGTGGGGGAGGGGAGGGAATTATCATGGGTGTTTATAATTATGGAAGTTGTCAATTAAAAAGTTAAACATTTTAACAGTGGTTCAAATCGGAAATGGGTTAAGTGTCTTATCCTTTCCCAATCTTTTGGTCAGCAGTCACGCACCTTGCCTAGCAAAATTCCTGTTTTTGATTTCCCTGGTTCCTAACAGGTCAACAGCTCAGCTTAGATTTGCCGGGGTGAATGTAACCTCTTTCCAGGGAATGTATATGATCTCAAAATGTACGTAAACGGTGATTGCGACCACAAACAAGTTCTGGGACCCGGAAAACCTCAGGAGTATATCACAAGAAGCACTTCCCGCGGCAGGGGACATTCTATGATTAGATCCAGATTTTCACCTAAACTTGACACAAGGGTCCGAGAGGAAGTCGGTGAAAGCTACGAAGATGCCTTCGCTCACCCTGACCCAGTTCTGGATCCACCGGTGAGGGGCTGGAGAGGAGACCTGAGAAGGTGGAAGGAGAGGGGCAGGCGATATGGGAAGAGGGTATTAAGTGGGCGCAGGTGGGCAGCGCCATGGAGGAGGCCCTGGAGAATGAAGGGCGGGGTCAGAGGGAAGCGGGGTGTGCCTGAACATGCGGTGGGATCCTGCAGAATAAGCAGGGGGATGACGGGGGTCTCAACGTGAGGGGCCTGTGGTGGGAAAGCGTGTCTCAGTACGGACGGGGGGGGGGGAGGGAGGGTGGACAAGCCTAGGAGGAGATGGGGATCCAAAAGCCTGGGGGCGCGCCCGAGGGCGGGGCGCACCTTGTCCGAGTCCAGCTCCGGGTCCTCCTGGCAGCAGAGGCGGCAGAGGAAGGACTTGGGCTCCCGACCTAGGGTCTGTCTGGTGGTCACGAAGTAGGTGCCGCCCACGTTCAGCCGGACCCAGCGGGCCGATCCGCCGCCGCCCCCCGCCCGCTCGGGAGGTCCGGGACCCGGTTCCAGAGGCTGCGCGACTGCGGCGGCGGGCGGGCGGCCGTGCCCGCGGGTCACCGGGCCAATCGGGCGAGGGCTGGGGGGTCCACGGCCCGAGCCGCCCCCGTCTCCCACCGCACTCCCGCCACCCCCTCCCAGCCCCGCCATCGCCGGGTCCAGCTGCAGCTCCGCCATCTTGGGCCGCCGCTGCCCGCGCGCCTTCGCCGCCGCCGGGCCGGCCCATTTCTCGGCAGGGAGAGCCGGGCCGGCCCATCGGCGGGGGTGGGGCAGGGGGAGAGGGGACGGGAGCGCCCCCAACCAGCTGGCGGGGTGGGGGGGCACCCCGGCGGCGCAGGCGCCGTGCCCGCCCTCGGAGGCGGGACTTCCTTGAATCGAGCTCCATCCCTCATTGGTTGACGGAAGCATCAAGGCCCGCCCCTCGTGCTTTAGCATTGGCTGAAGAGCGAGAGCTTCCGTTGACGCACTTCCGTTACTTGCCGTTGGTCGCTGGGCTCCGCCGGGGTCGGTGAAGGTGAGTGGAGTTTGGGGTTTTGGGTCCGTTGTCCTGACGGGCTCCTTAGCTTGACGTCATCCAGAACTATCGCTGACCCTTTTTGTAACCCCCGCCGACAATGTCGTGCCCTCGAGGTGCCCGGCTGTGGTCGCGGAGCTTTGCCCTGAGCGCCTTCCCTCGCTCTTCCCTGCCGCGCGAGGTCGCGGGGCCCGGCTGTGACTTTGCTGATCCACCCCCGCTTTAGGCGTCGTCAAAAGCCGTGTCTCCTTCGGCCCGCACGCCGCATGGCCACCTCGGTAGTGTGGCTTAGGGTTTGGGGGAACTTTAAAGTGTCATAGTGTTAGCTAGCTCAGGGACGTCCAGCAGGCTGCAAGCTCCAAGCCTCTGGAAGGCTCTAGGATTCCAGCGTGGGTCGTGTTCAGGGCTTAGCAGGTTCAGGGTTCGTTGAGCGCTTTCTGTGTGCATGGTCTGTTCCAGCAGCTGGGGATTAAACACTGGAAAAATAAAGAAGACTGAGGCTGGAGTGATGGCTCAGCGGTTAAAGGTGCTTGCTTGCAAAGCCTGGCAGTCCGGGTTTGATTCCCCAGTTCCCATGTAAAGCCACATGCACAAAGTGGTGCATGCACTTGCAGCGCCCATGCTTGCTTTCTCTCTTTCCTCTCCAAATAGTAAATAAAAAACCTTAAGCAAACAAACAAGACTGTGACCCCTGTAGCCTACAAGTGCATAGGAATATTTCTGTAAGTGCGCTTGGTTCTCTGGCATCTTGAGAAGTTAACCTGTCAACTGCTTTAACATCTGTCCTCCAAGAGACATAGACCTCCCTGAGAGAAGGCAAGAAAGCAAGAGGACGGGTGTTTGACAACTTTGAGGAAAATTCCTTTCACCCCGCCCCCCCCCTTGGATTCCACTCGAAGCCTGTAGAGAGCTTTTTTTTTTTTTTTTTTTTTTTTGACTTTGCAGTCCTCTCTGATCTTTAGTTATTGTTTTGTAATTTGTCTAGTTTAGTTTAAAGATGGCTGTAATTGCCGGGCGTGGTGGCGCACGCCTTTAATCCCAGCACTTGGGAGGCAGAGGTAAGAGGATTGCCATGAGTTCGAGGCTACCCTGAGAGACGACATAGTGAATTCCAGGTCAGCCTGAACTAGAGTGAGACCCTACCTCGAAAAACCAAAAAAAAAAAAAAAAAAAAAAAGATGGCTGTAATCGCTCCTCTCACATTCACTTCTGTATGGAATGCCTCTTAAAACTGTAGGGCATGGGGCTGGAGAGATGGCTTAGCGGTTAAGGCGCTTTCCTGCAAAGCCAAAGGACCTCAGTTCAATTCCCCAGAACCCACGTAAGCCAGATGCATAAGGGGCACATGCATCTGGAGTTCATTTACAGGGATGGAGGCCCTGGCACGCCCATTCTCTCTCTCTCTCTCTACCTGCCTATTTCTGTACCCCTCTCTCTCTCTCAAATAAATAAATGAAAATAAAAACAAATTTTAAAAATATGTAGGACATGTATACGTGCTGTGGGAGGTAATCAGACCTAAATAAAAAGATGCAAAGGTATGACCACTGTAGTTGGCAGTGGTAGAAAGCCCTGGAAGTTTGTATATGACTATGATGAATTGCCCACAGTTTAATTATTTGAGAGAGAATTGAAAATGAACTCTACATGCATGAGTCACTTTGTGCATTTGGCTTTTCCTGGGTACTGAGGACTAGAACTCAGGCAGTCAGGCTTTGTAAACAAGTGTCTTTAATCCCTGAGCCATTTCTCATGCCCTAGGTTGTTGACTTTTGTGTAATACATGAATGTTATTTAACAGTATAGAGGCCTGGGCTTTTAAGGATGAGTAGGAGTTGGGTATAGAGAAAGGGCAGTTTATTGGGCAAGACTGTATTTAATCTGCTTGATTAGGCAGCTTGAATTGGAGGGCTAAACTGTCCTTTTCTGATTTGCTTATTTTGAGGCAAAGTCCAGTATCCCATGCTGGCTTTAAAACTCCTTGTGTAGCCAAGGATGACCTTGAACTTCTGATCCTCCTCTGCTATCTCTGGAGTCCTGGGATTACAGATGTGTGCCACCATACCTTGTTCATGTAGTGCTGGGGATCAAACTCGGGTATTTCTGCATGTTAGGCAAGATGAGCTACATCCTTAGCACATTTTTTCTGATTGAGTCCTAATTATTCTATTATTAAATAGACCTAGACTTGGTGATTGGTCACAGGATGTGAATCTCCCCCCCCCACACTTTTTAAAAATATTTTTTTATTGACAACTTCCATAATTGTAAACAATATCCCATGGTAATTGCCTCCATCCCCCCACTTTCCCCTTTGAAACTCCACTCTCCATCATATCCCCTCCCCCTCTCAATCAGTTTCTTTTTTATTTTGATGTCATGATATTTTCCTCCTATTATGATGGTCTTGTATAGGTAGTGTCAGGCACTGTGAGGTCATGGATATTGGTGTAAGGAGTCTTACCCTTCCTTTGGCTCTTACATTCTTTCTGCCACCTCTTCCGCATTAGACCCTGAGCCTTGGAAGGTGTGATAGAGATATTACAGTACTGAGCACTCCTGTCACTTTTTTTTTTTTTTTTTTTTTTTTTTTAGTTTTTCCAGGTAGGGTTTCACTCTTGTCTAGGCTGACCTGGAATTCACTCTGTATTCTCAGGGTGGCCTTGAACTCACGATGATCCTCCCCTACCACTGCCTCCCAAGTGCTGGGATTAAAGGCATGTGCCACCACGCCTGGCTCCTCTGTCACTTCTTCTCAGCATCATGGTGCCTCCTGAGTCATCCCAAGATCACTGCCATCTGAAAAGAGAAGGTTCTCTAGCCAAAAGTGAGAGTAGCATTAACATATAGGTATGAACGTTAAGATAAGTGCTTACTGGGCAGTGTGGTGAGCATAGTATATGCTTTTAGCCAGACAGAAGCAGACATTACACTCTTAGGACCCATGACTACCCCTGTTGTAGGTTTTCAGTATCAGGGATATATTCCCTCCCATGGAGCAGGCCTCCAGTCAAATTAGAGGGCGGTTAGTTTCCCCCATAACAGATGTGCCACTATTGCACCCGTTGGCTCATTTGGCCTGCCTGGCCAAATATAAGGCTTGCAGTGTCCACTACTGGGTATCTTCACTGGTGATTTCTCTCTCTCCCATTGAACTGCATGCAGCATGACTTTTTCCAACTGTCTGTCAGCTGATCTACATGGAGGAGGTTTTCAGCTCAGCTCTAGCAGGGTTTCTCAGTGACCTTGCAACCCAAGTATGTGGAGTCTTTAGCAATAGGGTCTTACTAACTATTCCTGGTGGGGAACCAAGGGCTTTGGCAATGGCCTGTAATGTTTTGGGGGGCTATCAGGGACCTCCCTGGCCAACAACTCACTGGAAGGTATCCATCCCTGGCTCTGAAAATTTTCTGGGGCTCCTGTGCCCACACTTTTTTTGGAGATAGGGTCTCTAGCCCAGGCTAACCTGGAACTCAGTCTGTAGCACAGGATAACTGGAACATCTCAGTGATCCTACCTCAGCTTCCTCAGTGCTGGGATTATAGGCATAAACCACCACACCCATCTTTTTGTTGTTTTTGTTTTGTGGCAGAGTCTTTAGTCCAAGCTGACCTGGAACTCACTCTGTAGCCCATCCAGGCTGGCCTTGAACTCAAGGCACTGCTCCTACCTCAACCTCCTGAGTGCTGGGATCAAAGGCATGCAGCACCATTTAGGACTGCTAAAGATGTGTATGTTGCTAAGGTACCTTTCTTCAGAGGGTTCTCTCCAACATCACTGTTTTATTTTCTAGGATCCCAAGATGGCTGGGCGCAAGCTTGCTCTAAAAGCTATTGATTGGGTAGCTTTTGGGGAAATCATACCCCGAAACCAAAAGGCTATTGCCAACTCTCTGAAGTCCTGGAATGAGACCCTCAGCACCAGGTCAGTTTTGATTCTTGAGAGGGAGTTCCATACTTGCTGCTGAAACTAGAAACAATGTTTTGGAATTAGACATTTCAGATACTTTTCTCATAAAAATAAAGCTAAATCCAGCAAGTGAAAGCATTTTTGTGGGTGGACCTTCAAGAGAAAAGTGAGGTGATATTCCAGGCCTTAGGAATAAGGAATAGGGGAATTTCTGTGTGAATTTCTGTTGCTCCTGGAACAGTCCTAATTTTTACTTCCCTTTTGAGCAGGTTGGCTCTCCTGCCTGAGAACCCACCAGCAATTGACTGGGCTTACTACAAGGCCAAAGTGGCCAAGGCAGGCTTGGTGGATGATTTTGAAAAGAAGGTGAGATCTCAGCTAACTAAAGCTTGGGTGGGAAGCAGGAAGGTAGATAATTATACATGCAAGATGCTAGCCAGAGAAGTGTGGTATTGACCCTCAAATCTCAGGAAATTTGGGAAAACTGGGTCTGGCCAAAAGTAATGCAGTGGTAGATTGAAATGATGGAAAAGTGCAGAGAAGCTGGGTGTGGCAGTACACACCTTTAATCCCAGCACTTGGGAGGCAGAGGTGGGAGGATCACTGTGAGTTCGAGGCCACCCTTAGACTACATAGTGAATTCCATTCCAGGTCAGCCTGGGCTAGACTGAGACCCTATCTCAAAAGAAAAAAAAAAAGTTTCATAGAATTAAGGGTTTATTCATAGTATAGTATATAGCCTTGCTCCTGGGATCCAGAGGACTGTTAAGTTTCTTCTCAAGGTGCTGAGAAGATGGCTTGGTTAAAAATGCTTACAAAGCTTGTTGGCTTGGGTCCAGTTCTCAAGCCACCCTCAAAAACGGCTTATGCATTTGAAGGTGTTTATGTAGGAACTACTGCCAGGTGGGGCATGAAGTGCTAGAGTTATAAACAGCTTTCTAAAGACCCTTTCTTTCTTAAATTAAATTTTTTCTTTTTAAGATTTACTCATTTTTTTATTTCTTAGAGACAGAGAGGGGCGAGAGAAAATGAGAATGGGCACACCAGGGCCTCTAGCCACTGCAAACGAACGCCAAACACCTGTGCCACCATATGCATCTGGCTTACGTGGGACTTGGAGAATCGAACCTGGGTCCTTAGGCTTCACAGGCATGTGCCTTAACCACTAAGCCATCTCCTCAGCCCTTTCTTGAATATTTTTATTTTACTTATTTATTTATTTATTTATTGGTTTTTCAAGGTAGGGTATCACTCTCACCCAGGCTGACCTGGAATTCACTATGTAGTCTCAGGGTGGCCTCGAACTCATGGCGATCCTCCTACCTCTGCCTCCCGAGTGCTGGGATTAAAGGCGTGCACCACCATGCCTGGCTCTTAAATATTTTTATATATTTATAAGGAGAAAGAGAATGGGCACACCAAGGGCTCCATCTGTTGCAAACAAACTCCAGATGCATGTGCCACTTTTGGCATCTGGCTTTACATGAGTACTGGGGAATTGAACCTGGCTCGTTAGGCTTTGCAGGCAAGTACCTTAACTGCTGAGCCCTTTCTCCAGCCCTAAAGACCATTTCATATATATGTATTATTTGACAAAGAAAGAGGGAGGGAGAGAGAGAATGGGCGCACACCAGGACTCCCAGCCACTGTAAACCAACTACAGATGTGTGTGCCCCCTTGTGCATCTAACGTGGGTCTTGGGGCTTTGCAGGCAAATGCCTTAACCACTAAGCTATCCCTCCAGCCCCCTAAAGACCATTTCTGTCTCCATATGCAAATATGATTTCTTCCAATCAGCCATCCTAGGGTTTTGTGTAAAAAAGAAGAAATGAGTGTTTTTACTTACAACACAAGATTCTAAGTGGCCATTTTCTCAGCTTCTACTCCTGTTATCTTTTGAGATAAGGAAACTGAAGCTGGTTGTAATAAAGATGTGCCCAAGGTCTCTTAAGTAATTAGTGATGGAGTTGAGAAGAGCATTGAGCTCCTCTTCCCAGTACTATTCCCACCACAGCACCCAAGATGTATACTGATTTCCTCTGGGGATGGAGGATGTGTTAATATGATCTATAAGTATAGAAGCTGCTGAGCATGGTGGCACATGCCTTTAATTCCAGCACTTGAGAGGCAGAGGTAGGAGGATTGATGTGAGGCCAGCCTGGGACTACAGAATGAATTCCAGAATAGAAACTTTGAGTCCATTCTTGGGGACCTGGGTATGTTGCTGACGACTCGCTGTCCCTGTTCACAGTATAAAGCCCTGAAGGTTCCTGTGCCCGAGGATAAATACTCTGCCCAGGTGGATGCTGAAGAAAAGGAAGATGTAAGTACTATTTTTTTTATGAGGAAAAAAAATTTTATTTTAATTGCAAACACAGAGGTGGCAGGGAGAGAATGGGTGCACCAGGGCCTCTTACCACTGCAAATGAACTCCAGATGTGTGTGCTACTGAGGATCAGGCTTCACATGGGTACTGGGAAATTGAACCTGGGATGTAGGTATTGTAAGCAAGTGTCTTTAAGTGCTGAGGCATCTCTCCAGTCCTCAAGAAAAAAATTATTGAAGAGGGCTGGAGAGATGGCTTAGCAGTTAAGTGCTTGCTTGAGAAGCCTAACGGCCCCGGTTTGAGGCTCAATTCCCCAGGACCCATGTTAGCCAGATGCACAAGGGGGCGTATGTGTCTGGAGTTTGTTTGCAGTGGCTGGAGGCCCTGGCATGCTCATATTCTCTCTCTTTCTGTCTCTCTATCTGCCTCTTTCTCTCTCTGTTGCTCTCAAATAAATAAAAATAAACAAAAATAAAAAAAATACTGAGGAATTCTCTTTTTTTTCTTAAATTTTTATTTATTTATTAGAGAAAATGGGCACGCCAGGGCCTCCAGCCACTGCAAATGAACTCCAGATGCATGCACCCCCTTGTGCATCTGGCTTACATGGGACCTGGGGAATTGAACCAGTGTCCTTTGGCTTTGCAGGCAAATGCTTTAACCGCTAACCCATCTCTCCAGCTGAGTCCATTATCAAACTCACGATGTAGCCAGGACCTTATTTATGTATGTATTTGTGTGGTTGTTTAGGGGGGAGGGCATACTAGACTCTCTTGCAGCTGCGAGTGCTCCTCTGGCTTTACATGGGTGCTGGGGAATTGAATCCAGGCCCACAAGCTTTGCAAGCAATCAAGTGCCTTTAACTGCTGAGCCATTTTCCCCAGCCCCTACCTCCAGCTTTTGAGTGCTAGGATGACAGGCGTGAAGTGGGCCACCACGTCTGGTTTATGTGGTGGTTGGGATCCAGGGCTTTGTGCATAACCAGGCAAGCACTCTACCAGCTGCACGCTGCATCCTCAGCCCCTGTTTGAGACAGGATTTTGCTCTGTGGGATAGGCCGGCCTAAGACTCAGGAATCCTTCTACCTTAGCCTACCAAGTGAGTGATGGGATTACAGGCATGAAACACCATGACCTGAACTCACTCTTTCTTCCTTAAAGTATTTATTTATTTATTTAAATTTATCTATTTGCAAGGAGAGAGAGGGAGCATGGGCATGCCAGGGCCTCCTGCCACTGCAAATGAACTCCAAATGCACATACCACTGCATCTGGCTTTATGTGGGTACTGAGGAATCAAACTCGACGGCAGGGTTTGGTAGCAAACACTTGTAAACATTGAGCCATCTCCCAAGCCCTCTTTTTTTTTTTGTTTTTAAGGTAGGGTCTCACTCTAGTCCAGGCTAACCTGGAATTCACTCTGTATTCTCAGGGTGGCCTCAAAATCAAGGTGATCCTCCTGCCTCTGCCTCCTAAGTGCTGGAATTAAAGGCATGTGCCACCACGCCTGGCTTTGTTTTTTTTTTTTTTTTTTTTAATTTTTATTTGTAAATAAATATCTTTTTTTTTATTTGTTAGAGGGACAGAGAGAAAGAAAGGGTGCCGAACTCCAAATGCATGCCCTACCTTGTGCATCTGGCTTACATGGGTACTGGGGAATCAAACCTGGGTCCATAGGCTTCACAGGCAAGCACCTTAACTGCTAAGCCATCTCTCCAGCTCTGTTTTTTAATTTATTTTAAGCTCATGTCGATCAGGCACTAATTTTGTAGTCCAGCCTGGGTACAAACTCATGGTGATCCTCCTACTTCAGCTTCCTGAGTGCTGTGATTAAAGGTATGAGTCACCATGCCTAGTGAAATTTTAATAGTGACCATTCTCTTTCTCTCTCTTTTTGGTTTTTCGAGGTAGGGTCTTGCTCTAGTCCGGGCTTACGTGGGATTCACTCTGTAGTCTCAGGATAGCCTCAACTCAGCAGTCCTCCTACCTCTGCCTCCTGAGTGCTGAGATTAAAGGCTTGCGCCACCATACCTAGCCCATTCTCTTTCTTACTAATGAGGGTAGGTAATGAATTGAGTTGACAGCAATAAAGAGTAATGAATTTCTAACCAAGTTTGGTGGCTTACACCTTTAATCTCAGCACTTGGGAGGCTAAGATAAGAGAATCACTGTGGGGGCTGGAGAGATGGCTTAGTGGTTAAGCGCTTGCCTATGAAGCCTAAGGGCCCTGGTTCGAGGCTCAATTCCCCAGGACCCACGTAAGCCAGATGCACAAGGGGGCGCACGCATCTGGAGTTCGTTTGCAGTGGCTGGAGGCCCTGGCACGCCATTCTGTCTCTATCTTCCTCTTTCTCTCTCTGTCTGTCACTCTCAAATAAATAAAAATGAACAAAAAAAAATTTAAAAAATAAAAAATAAATAAGAGAATCACTGTGAATTCAAGGCTAGTGTAAACTACATAGTGAGTTCCATGTCAGCTTGAGAGAGAGAGACCCTTGCCACAAAAGAAGTAATGATTAGCTGGGCAGAGGTAGACTTGCTATGAGATCGAGGCCACCCTGAAACTACAAAGGCACAAGTAGGAGGATCACCTTGAGTGAGACTATGGAGTGAATTCTAGGTCAGCCTGGGCTAGAGCAAAACCCTACCTCAAAAAACAATAAATAATGTTGAGCCAGAATTGGAATCCCGATTGCTCCACCAAGGAGAAGTGGCTTGGTGGTTATGTGGCTCATCCTGACTTTAGTGACCAGCCCCTTTGATTCATGTCACCCCAGTTTTCTAGCCTGGTTTTCTTGTTGTTTGTTTGTTTTTCAGTTTTTTGAGGTAGGGTTTCAGTCTAGCCCAGGCTGACCTGGAATTCACTATGTAGTCTCAGGGTGGCCTTGAACTCATGGCAGTCGTCCTGCCTCTGCCTCCGGAATGCTGGGATTAAAGGCGTGCGCCACCATACCCTGCTGCAGCTCAAAAACAAACAAACAAAAAAAATTGTGGTTAGGCCAGCCACATTCTTTTCCTCGTGGCAGTGGGAAATAAGAGTGGGCTCGAGACCCCTCCCACCTCAGGAGTCTCCAGGTCAGGATGCAGCCTGGTTTCAGAACTGAATTTCTCCCTTCTCTTACAGATTAAGCACTGTGCTGAGTTTGTGTCTCAGTCAAAGATCAGGATCCAGGAACTGGAGGCCCAGGTAAAGATGAGCCGGGGCCTTTGTCCACAGCATGTTTTGTCCTAGTCACACTTCCTTGACCTAGTGACAGAACCTGCCTTGGGCTCTCGTTTTGCATCTTGTTATCCCTAGACCTGTGTCCCGTAACTAACATATCTCCACTGCACTCTGTCTAGCTGGAGAAAATGAAGAACATAGTTCCCTTTGATCAGATGACCATCGAGGATTTGAATGAAGCCTTTCCAGAAACCAAATTAGACAAGAAGAAATATCCCTATTGGCCTCACCAGCCAATTGAGAACTTATAAGTTTGAGCCCAGTAGGACACTCTGCTCTGACCCTTACAGTACATTAAAAATAAAAGAGGATTATATATAATTCTGGGTGTTGTCTTTTCTGTGTTTGGGATAGTCCTGTCCTCTGAGGTGGACCCCCTGGAAGCAGGGCTTTTCTTAAATGGAAAGGTGATCTGTCATCTAAGGGTCATATGTAGGTACTAGTTAGGGAGGCCTCAGAGCGGCTGAGATTTGAAAGAACAGTGGGACCTGTGACTGTTGCTCTGGGATGTGGTAAAGAGGCCTTTGAACTTCCATTTTGTATCCAGAAAAATTAAATACCGGTAATGGTGGTGGATGATTTTAATCCCAGCACTCAGGAGGCAGAAGTAGAAGAATTGTGTGAGTTCGAGGCCACCCTGAGAATACCCAGTGAATTCCAGGTCAGCCTGGGCTACTGTAAGACTATCTCAAAAAACATAGACAAAGAACAAGAGGTTTAGAGAGATGGCTCAGTGGTGACGGCACTTTCCTGCAAAGCCTAACGACCTGGGTTTGATTCCCCAGTACCCATGTAAGCCAGTTACACAAAAGTGGCACATACATCTGGAGTTCCTTTGCAGTGACTAAACACACACACATGTGGGTGTTTGCTTGCAAATAAATAAAATATTTTTTAAAAGGTACACAGAACCAAGCATAATTATGACTTTATTGAGAATAAGCCGGGTGTGGTGCTGGTGCACACCTTTAATCCCAGCACTGTGAGTTGCAGGCCACCCTGAGACTACAGAGTGAATTTCAGGTCAGCCTGGGCTAGGGTGAGACCCTACCTTGAAAAAGCAAAAACAACAACAAAAAGAATCAGTAAAGATCCCGATAGGCAAAATTCAACCTGGAACAACCAAAATGTAAGTACCCAAACTGTCCATCCTTGGGAAGGTTGACATATGGAAATGCTTCACTTCCCCCTTCCCCAGTGTTTCACTCTAGCCAGGCTGATTTGGAATTCATTCTGTAGTCCCAGGCTGCCTGTGAAATTACCCTACCTCTGTCTACTGTATAGACAATAAACTGATAATTTCCACCCCACCCCTATTCTCCCCCTATCAAATCCACCATCCAATCCCTTCTTTCCATTTATTCTCTCATTTTTTGAATATTTATTTCAAAGAGAGAGAAAGAGGTAGAGAGAATGGGCACACCAGGGCCTCCAGGCACTGCAAACGAACTCCAGATGCATGCATCTCTTTGTGCATATGGCTTATGTGGGTACTGGGGAATTGAACTGAGGTCCTTTGGCTTTGCAGGCAAATGCCTTAACCTCTAAGCCATCTTCTCCAGCCCCCTCTTTTTTTTTTTAAGATTTTATTTTTATTTATTTATTAGAGACAGAGGGAGAGAAAGAATGGGTACACCAGGGCCTCTAGCCACTGCAAACAAACTCCAGATGCATGTGCCACCATGTGCATCTCGCTTACATGGGACCTAGAGAATTGAACCTGGCTCCTTAGGCTTCACAGGCATGTGCCTTAACCGCTAAGCCATCTCTCCAGCCCTTTGTTTTTTTGAGGTAGGGTCTCACTCTGGCCCAGGCTGACCTGGAATTAATTATGTAGTCTCAGGGTGACCTCAAATTCGTGGTGATCCTCCTACCTTTGCCTTCTCAGTGCTGGGATTAAAAGCATGTGCCACCGTGCCTGGCTTCTCTATTTTTCTGTCATTTTTTAAAATCACGTTTTAGCCCAGGCTGACCTGGAATTTACTGTGTAGTCCCAGGCTAGCCTCGAACTCCCAGTGATCCTCCTACTTATGCCTCCTGAGTGCTGGGATTAAAGACGTGCATCAACACACCCAGCAATGTCATCAGTGTTTTCTATTAAAGTCTTGGGTACTGTCAGGGACTGTGAAGTCATGACTATCAAGGCCATTTTGTGTGTCTGGAAGATTGCGTTTTAAGCAGTCTTACCCTTCCTTTGGCTCTTACATTGGACCCTGAGCCTTGGAAGGAGTGATAGAGATGTCTCAGTACTGAACACTCCACTGTTACTTCTCAGCACTATGGTGCCTTTTGAGTCATCCCAGTGGTCATCACCATCTAAAAAAAGCCCTAGGGTCTGGAGAAATGGCTTAGCAGTTAAGCACTTGTCTGTGAAGCCTAAAAACCCCAGTTTGAGGCTCGATTCCCCAGTACCCATGTAAGCCAGATGCACAAGGTGGCGCATGCATCTGGAGTTCGTTTGCAGTGGCTGGAGGCCCAGGTGTGCCCATTCTCTCTCTACCTCTTTGTTGCTCTCAAATAAATAAATAAAAATAAACAGATTTTTTAAAAAAGCTCTAACCAAAAGAGAGTAGCATTAAGCCGGGCGTGGTGGCGCACGCCTTTAATCTCAGCACTTGGGAGGCAGAGGTAGGAGGATTGCCGTGAGTTCGAGGCCACCCTGAGACTCCCTAGTGAATTCCAGGTCAGCCTGGGCTAGAGTGAAACCCTACCTTGAAAAAAAAAAAAAAAAAAAAGAGAGTAGCATTAATATATGGGTATGAACATTAAGAAAAGTGCTTATAGGGCACTTGGTAAGCATAATATATGCATTTAGCCAGACAACTGGAGGCGTTGTCTAGAGCCCCTCTATGTTCATGAACTCCCCTGCCATAGGCTTTTGATTAGGTTTTCAATACCAGGTATGTATTCTCTCCTGTGGAGCAGGTCTTCAGTCCAGTTAGGGAGTGGTTGGTTTCCTCCATAACAGACATACCACTATGCACCCATTGGCTCATTTGGCTTGGCTGGCCAATCTTAAGGCTTGCAGTGTCCACGGTTGTTTATCACTGCTGATGACTTCTCTCTCTCATAGGGCTGCATCCAACATAGGTTTTTTGTTTTTTTTGTTTTTTTTGGTTTTTTTTTTTTTTTTTCAAATGTAGGCTTTCACTCTGGCCCAGGCTGACCTGGAATTCACTGTGTAGTCTCAGGGTGGCCTCAAACTCATGGCAATCCTCCTATCTCTGCCCCCTGAGTGCTGGGATTAAAGGCGTGTGCCACCATGCCCGGCCAGCATAGTTTTTTTTTTTTTTCCATCTTTCTGTCAGCTGGTTCATAGGGAGGAGGTTTTCAGTTCCACCTTGATTTCTCGGTGGCCCAAGCATGTGGCATCTAAAGCAATAGTATCTTACATCTATTTCTGGAGGGAAACTAAGAGCCTTGGCAATGGCCTGTAATGTTTTGGGGTATCAAGGATCTCCCTGGCCAAAAACTCACTGGAAAGTGTGCCATTGTCCAGTAAAGTAGGTTTCCATATGGCTTATTCATAAGAACTTTTTGTTGTTGTTGTTTGTTTTTCAAGATAAGGTCTCACTCTAGCTCATGCTGACCTGGAATTCACTATGTAGTCTCAGGGTGGCATTGAACTCACGGTGATCCTCCTACCTCTGTCTCCCCAAGTGCTGGGATTAAAGGAGTGTGCCACAATGCCCAGCAACATCTTAAATTTTGATTAACCCTCCTCCCACCCTTTATTTACTCAATTCCTTCCCCTGACCTCACTTAGGCCTTTGCATCCCCAGCAATCTGTTCATCTACTTACATATATTCAATACCCTTAAGTCCTCTGCTCTCCTCCCTCCCTTATAGCAACAACCCCTTTCTAGATTACTGGCCTCAGATACCATTTTTTTTTTTTTTTTTTTTCTGAGATAGGGTCTCACTCTAGCCCAGGAATTCACTGTGCAGTCTCAGGGTGACCTCGAACTCGTTGCAATCCTCCTACCTCTGCCTCCTGAGTGCTGGGGCTAAAGGCGTGTACCACCACCCTGGCCTGTTACCGATTTTTACTCCAACTCACAAGTCATACAAGTCTAAACATTTGTAGCTAGGATCCACATATGTGAGAAAATATGCAGCATTTGGCTTTCTGGGCCTGACAACCGTTTTTTGAGACTGGGTCTGATGATATAGCCCTGGAACTCATTGTGTAGATAGACCAGGCTGGCCTCAAACTTGCAGCAATCCTCCTGCCTCTGCCACTCAGGTACTGGGATTACAAGTGTACGCACCACATCTGGCTTGGTGTGAAATCATGGCTGAAAGAAGAAATGCAAGAGGGCATTTGAGCATTAGTGAATCACACATGCACCTTGAATAGTGGGGCACATTGTAAATGATGAGGGGCTGGGGCTCAGCTCGTGTAGAGTGCACATAGCATTTGGAAAAAAACCATTTTCACTGAGAAAAGAAATATGATGAGCCTGGAGAGATGGCTTAGCTGTTTAGGTGATTGCCTGTGAAGCCTAAGAACCCAGGTTCAATTCCCCAGTACCCACATAAGCCAGATGCACGAGGTGGCATGTGCATCTGGAGTTCGTTTGCAGTGCCTGGAGGCTCTGGTGTGCCATGCTCTCTTTCTCTTGCTTATAAATAAAATAAAATAAAATAAAATAAAATAAAAGAGATAAAGACCGGGTGTGGTGGCATACGCCTTTAATCCCAGCACTCGGGAGGCAAAGGTAGGAGGATGGCTGTGAGTTCAGGGCCACCCTGAGACTACAGATGAATTCCAGGTCAGCCTGAGCTAGAGTGAGATCTTACCTTGAAAAACCAAAATAAATAAAAATAAAAGATAACATGATGCCTAACCCTGTAAAGCACCACAGTCCCAGTTGCTTTGCACAGTATCTCATTTGCTTCCTACCACAAACACTCGGAGGACAAGATGAATTCGGGCCTTCTAGAGGTGACAGGGCTGTCAGTGACACTCCCGCTGTCCTCTGCTGAGAAGCCTCTTATGCGATAGGCCCTTTCCCATAGGTTAGTGCTGGACCAGATTCCCTTCTCTGCCACTCTATCATCTCCCATCACCTTGAGATCATCTTCCCAGTTTCCTCACTGTCTTCTCACTGGGGTGTGAGTTCTACTGCAACGGAGACTGAAGGAGGGTTTGCTGCAGCCAAACCTCACCAAAGAAGCAGTGGGCCTGGGAGAAGCCACGCAGCCACCACCACAAGGCAGGAAGCCAGAGCTAGCTCACAGTAGCACTTGTGGAACCTGGCCATTTGGGGTACAGAACAGAGGGAAGTCTGGATGGGCCTGTGGAGGCCACAGGAGTCTCCTGGGTTGCTTGTTTTGTCATTTCTTTTACCAAAATATGAGGGATAATAGGGTGGTTTGGTTTGGTTTTGGGTTGGGTTGGGTGTGAAGGTCTCACTATAGCCTAGGCTGACCTGGAACTCACCCTGTAGCCCAAGATGGCCTCAAAAAACTCGTGGAGATCCTCCTATTTCAGCTTCCTGAGTGCTGGGATTACAGGCATGAGTCACCACACCTGGCTGGAGAGGCAGTAGTTTCTAGACTTTAAAAAAAAATTAATTACTTAATTTTTTATTGAAAACTTCCATGATTGCAAACAATATCCCATGGTAAGTGCCTCCCTCCCCCCCACTTTCCCCTTTGAAACTCCACTCTCCATCATATCCCCTCCCCATCTTAATCAGTCTCTTTTTTATTTTGATGTCATGATATTTTCCTCCTATTATGATGGTCTTGTGTAGGTAGTGTCAGGCATTGTGAGGTCATGGATATCCAGGCCATTTTGTGTGTGGAGGAGCGCATTGTAAGGAGTCCTACCCTTCTTTTGGCTTTTACATTCTTTCTGCCACCTCTTCCACAATGGACCCTGAGCCTTGGAAGGTGTGATATATTTCAGTGCTGAGCACTCCTCTGTCACATCTCAGCATCATGGTACTTTCTGAGTCATCCCAAAGTCACTGCCATCTGAAAAGAGAAGCTTCTCTAACCAAAAGTGAGAGGAGCATTAATATGTGGGTATGAACATTAAGAGAAGTGCTTACTGGGCAGTTTGATAAGCATAGTGTATACATTTAGCCAGACAGCAGCAGACATTACCCTAGAGCTCATGACTATTCCTGTTGTAGGTTTTCAGTATCAGGGATGTATTCCCTCTCATGGAGCAGGC